>JALJCO010012833.1:10000-50000 GCA_023101725.1 Atherinomorus stipes | reverse complement strand
TCCATCCATCATCCATCATCCATCCATCATCCATCCATCATCCATCATCCATCCATCCATACATACATACAGTCTCATATGGAAGTGAGTTTAACACCGCTGAGAGTTTCTATCTGCGGTGTTAAACTATCTGCGGCCTGCAAACAGATGAGTGAGGTGCAGTCGGGTGGTTCTGGTTCTGGTTCTGGTTCGGGTTCTGGTTCTGGTTCTGGTTCGGGTAGATTTTAGTCACATGGAAAAGTCCCGGCTGGGACGTCCAGCATGGATCGGGTAAATGGCGGCGTACCGTGACTGCAATCGGGTGGTTCTGGTTCGGGTTCTGGTTCTGGTCCTGGTTCTGGTTCTGGTTCTGGTAGATTTTAGTCACATGGAAAAGTCCCGGCTGGGACGTCCAGCATGGATCGGGTGAATGGCGGCGTACCGTGACTGCAGTCGGGTGGTTCTGGTTCGGGTTCTGGTTCTGGTTCTGGTTCGGGTTCTGGTTCGGGTTCTGGTTCTGGTTCGGGTAGATTTTAGTTCCATGGAAAAGTCCCGGCTGGGACGTCCAGCATGGACCGGGTAAATGGCGACGTACCGTGACTGCAGTCGGGTGGTTCTGGTTCGGGTTCTGGTTCTGGTTCTGGTCCTGGTTCTGGTTCTGGTTCTGGTTCGGGTAGATTTTAGTCACATGGAAAAGTCCCGGCTGGGACGTCCAGCATGGATCGGGTAAATGGCGGCGTACCGTGACTGCAGTCGGGTGGTTCTGGTTCGGGTTCTGGTTCTGGTTCGGGTAGATTTTAGTTCCATGGAAAAGTCCCGGCTGGGACGTCCAGCATGGACCGGGTAAATGGCGACGTACCGTGACTGCAGTCGGGTGGTTCTGGTTCGGGTTCTGGTCCTGGTTCTGGTTCGGGTTCTGGTTCTGGTTCTGGTTCGGCATGGATCGGGTAAATGGTGACGTACCGTGATGCAGTTGGTCCCTCTCAGATACGCTTTCTCGTTTGTAAAATCGTGATGTTCGCGGTTAAATCCTGACGGGGGCGGGGCAGATGACCATGAACATGCTGATTGGTTGGAACCATTTCTGAGCGCTAAGCTCCGGTTTCTGCTCCTGCCTTCATCCTGGTGACTGATCCTGTTTTCAGCAACTCTTTTATCTTTTATGTGATTGTTTACTTCGTTATTTTCTGCTTCATCCCTGTTTGTTTGTGTTTATTTAGGTAGTTTGTATTTTCTTCATTGTTGCTTTGTGGTTTGTAGAAATCTTCCAATTAAAAACAAACTCCGCCCACATCATGCCCTCTACGTCACTACCAGAACCCGGAAGTGACGATCTGGACAGGTCCAAACGGAACTTTCACAAAGTCGGTTTTGGTTCTGGTTCTGGTCTGGTCTGGTCCAGTCCCCCCCTCCCCCACCACGTGACCTCACCTGCTCAGGTGACAGGCGGTGAACCGCAGCGCCATGCGGCTCTGGCTCTCTGACGTCATGTCCCTGCAACACGTGCCCAGCTGCTCCAGAGCGCGCGCCCAGCACTCTCCGAACCGCGACTGAGCGGCGAGGTTCTGCACGCGCCGCAGCTGCACGCGCCCGCGCTGAGAGTCCAGGTCGGGCCCGGTACCGAACCCGAACCAGGCCGAACCGCTCAGCAGCAGCAGCGCGACCGCACGCGCCGCCATCTTCACCTGGCCGCGCAGCCAATCACAGAGCTCCGTTTCCAGACAGGTGTCTTTAAGTGCCGAACAGGAAGAAGCGGGGTTCTGGATCTGGATCTGGATCTGGATCTGATCCTGATCCTGGGCCGTGTCCCAAACTGCGCACGTGAGCACTTCAAACACTGTTTTTCAGTGTGTAGTGCACGTGGTGTCATTTAAGCGACAATTTCAGAGCTCTGAAAGTACCAAAATGTTCCCTAATCACGCCCAAACATGCAGCAGAACAAAGCGCAGTCAGTGTATCTGCGGCTTGCAACACAGTGGGCGTGTCCTATAGTGGGCGTGTCGCATAGTGGGCGTGTCGCATAGTAGGCGTGTCCTATAGTGGGCGTGTCCTATAGTGGGCGTGTCCTATAGTGGGCGTGTCGCATAGTAGGCGTGTCCTATTGTGGGCGTGTCGCATAGTAGGCGTGTCCTATAGTGGGCGTGTCGCATAGTAGGCGTGTCCTATTGTGGGCGTGTCGCATAGTAGGCGTGTCCTATAGTGGGCGTGTCCTATAGTGGGCGTGTCGCATAGTGGGCGTGTCGCATAGTAGGCGTGTCCTATAGTGGGCGTGTCCTATAGTGGGCGTGTCCTATAGTGGGCGTGTCGCATTGTGGGCGTGTCCTATAGTGGGCGTGTCTCATTGTGGGCGTGTCCTATAGTGGGCGTGTCGCATTGTGGGCGTGTCCTATAGTGGGCGTGCCGCATTGTGGGCGTGTCCTATAGTGGGCGTGTCGCATTGTGGGCGTGTCCTATAGTGGGCGTGCCGCATTGTGGGCGTGCCGCATTGTGGGCGTGTCCTATAGTGGGCGTGTCGCATTGTGGGCGTGTCCTATAGTGGGCGTGTCGCATTGTGGGCGTGTCCTATAGTGGGCGTGTCGCATTGTGGGCGTGTCATATAGTGGGCGTGTCGCATTGTGGGCGTGTCATATAGTGGGCGTGTCCTGTAGTGGGTGTGTCCTATAGTGGGTGGGTCTGGTTAGGTTTAGGGGAAGGGTCAGGGGTAGGCCTAGATTTTACCGTGCTCTCATTGATCTGGTGGGCGTGTCGTCGAGTAACGTCACACTATGACACGCCCACTCTATGACACGCCCACTCTATGACACGCCCCTGTCTTGCGAGCCGCAGATAGACCCTTCTCTTCTCAGCACACTACTCGCGCTAAACTGACGCCATGTTGCTGACGCAGAGGAAGAGGCGGGACTTTCTAACTGCTCTCAGAGCTGAATAATGGCGATGAATGACGCGGTGGCGCCCCCTGCTGCATCGGAGGCGGTGTTGTACTGATTTAAGTAACGTTATGAAATCATTCAGACATAATTACTGATGTATATGCAGCTACCAGCTGTTCCCTCCCTGATGACAGTTATGATCTGGTCGTGTGTTTGAGGCCGCGGTTATACCGGCTCAGTAGCGTTAGCTCACGTTAGCAGGTAATGCTAGTCCGCCACTTCCTGTAAGTGCAGGGTTCTGATTGGGTCACAGCATTTAGTAACAATAGTGTGCACTACAGACGAAGTACACAGTGCGCACTACGCACTGAATTCCAGTGCACTCAGGAAAGTGCACGGATGGAGACACGGCCCTGGTTCTGGTTGTGGTCCTGATCCTGCTTCTGGTCCTGATCCTGGTCCTGGATTCTGGTTCTGATCCTGGTTTTGGACCTGGTCCTGGTTCTGGTTCTGATCCTGCTTCTGGTCCTGGTTCTGGTTCTGGTTCTGATCCTGGTCCTGCTTCTGGTCCTGATCCTGGTCCTGGTTCTGGTCCTGGTTTTGGACCTGGTCCTGGTTCTGGTTCTGGTTCTGGTCCTGGTCCTGGTTCTGGTTCTGATCCTGATCCTGGTTCTGGACCTGGTCCTGGTTTTGGACCTGGTCCTGGTTCTGGTTCTGATCCTGGTTCTGATCCTGGTCCTGGTCCTGGTTCTGATCCTGGTCTTGGTTCTGGACCTGGTCCTGGTTCTGGACCTGGTCCTGGTCCTGGTTCCGGTTCTGATCCTGGTCCTGGTTTTGGACCTGGTCCTGGTTCTGGTTCTGGTTCTGATCCTGGTCCTGATCCTGGTTCTGGTCCTGATCCTGGTTCTGGTTCTGATCCTGGTCCTGGTTCTGGACCTGGTCCTGGTCCTGGTTCTGGTTCTGGTTCTGGTCCTGATCCTGGTTCTGGTCCTGGTTCTGGTTCTGGTTCTGGACCGGGTCCTGGTTCTGGACCTACATTAATGACGGAACTTGTTCCTGGTGCGTCCGGAGTCATCATCACCTGCGGGATGAAGAACCGCAGCTTCAGATCTCAGGTGAGGTTCAGGAAAGTCGGAGGAGGGAAGGTTCAGCTGTAACCATGGAAACGCTGCTGTTGCTGACGTCATGTTTAACCCTTTATCTGCCGCCGAGCCGTGAAACGCATCCCCGTTTATTAAAACGAGACATTTTCCGTCACGCACATGAGACATGAGACGTGCCAGCTGGTACCGTGAGGTCCGGACGGGTCCAGCTGGTACCGTGAGGTCCGGACCGGGTCCAGCTGGTACCGTGAGGTCCGGACGGGTCTCAGTTTTTATGAAAACTTTCACATTTGTCCCTGAAGCTTCTGGATTTGCAAAAACTGTGATCAGATATCTTTTTTTTTTTTTTTTTTTACGTGAACCCTCACAGCTCCCTCAGCTTTCTGAAGGGGGGGTGAACAACCTTTTATGTTACTTTTATCTACTAATGCAAACAGCATAAACTTGGTACAGGTGTGTGTTCTGGTCTGACTCATGATCTTCTAGAAGATGGGGGGTGTAACTCTTTCTCTAAGGTCTCTAACTAAAATCCTCCTCATTTCCTCCTTAGAGCCAATCCGTGCCACATTGACTTGCATTGAAAAGGACCTTTCTAGAATCAAATGTTATTCCAGAATAAATGTTTAGGAGAACATTTTTCTCCTCACACACTTGCTCTACACTTCAATGATGTAGTTTGAACTGTTTTCCATGACATCAGACCATTTACTCAGAAGGAGCCCCCCCCCCGCTTTTTATCTTAGTGATGAAACCAGAGACTTCAATGTTATTTCAGCCAATCAGAGTCCTTCAAACACTCACAAATGCTGAACATCCAATGAAGTAAATCTTTGTTCTTCTTCCATGTGAGGTTATTTGAGCGTGAAAGAGTCTCACATTTGTCATTTTGGTGTTTGTTTGTGTTTTCCAGCATTGTGATCAGTCAGATCACATGCTAATTATTTAGCTCAGTCTGTTGCAGGGAATTTAGTTCCCTCTCTGTAATGCTGCCATTCCAGTTCAAACTGGAATTTTTACCACATTTTTTTGCATTTTATCTTGAAACAACTTCTCATTGAGCTTTTTTAATTGTGGTTGCTATAATCTATGCTTAGGTCTGCTCTGCATACCTAATAATAACCTGCCACCTACAGGCTAGTTTTTACTTATTTTAACCCACTTTTCAGTTTTAGGCAGTGGGAACATTGTGTGTAAAACTGGAACTTAAAGGGTTAAAATTCTGAAACTCATTGATATTTTGGTATTGATGGTTAGACCAGAAGTCTGTGATGACAGCCATGAAAGAAATGCAGCTTTTAATTTTCAGATAATATTTACAGGCCATTGGCCAGTCTGTGGCTGTGGCTCAGGTGGTAGAGCAGGTCGGCCAAGGATTGGCTGTTCAAATCCCAATCCACCAGCCATGAGTTGTTGTGTCCTTGGACAAGACACTTAACCCTCCTTGCCTCCAGTGGGGGCACTGCTGGTGTATGAATGTGTGTGAGTGGTTCCGGTGGTGGGAGGGACCGTAGACCCGAAATGGATGCCATGCTTCCGTCAGTCTGCCCCAGCTATGGCTACATATGTAGCTTACCATCACCACGTATGACTGAGGCTACATACGTAGCTTACCATCACCACGTATGAATGAGGCTACATACGTAGCTTACCATCACCACGTACGAATGAGACTACATACGTAGCTTACCATCACCACGTATGAATGAGGCTACATATGTAGCTTACCATCACCACGTATGAATGAGGCTACATATGTAGCTTACCATCACCACATATGAATGTGGCTACATACGTAGCTTACCATCACCACATATGAATGAGGCTACATACGTAGCTTACCATCACCACGTATGAATGTGGCTACATACGTAGCTTACCATCACCACATATGAATGAGGCTACATACGTAGCTTACCATCACCACGTATGAATGTGGCTACATACGTAGCTTACCGTCACCACGTATGAATGAGGCTACATACGTAGCTTACCATCACCACGTATGAATGTGGCTACATACGTAGCTTACCGTCACCACGTATGAATGAGGCTACAAACGTAGCTTACCATCACCACGTATGAATGAGGCTACATACGTAGCTTACCATCACCACGTATGAATGAGGCTACATACGTAGCTTACCATCACCACATATGAATGTGGCTACATACGTAGCTTACCATCACCACATATGAATGAGGCTACATACGTAGCTTACCGTCACCACATATGAATGAGGCTACATACGTAGCTTACCATAACCACATATGAATGAGGCTACATACGTAGCTTACCATCACCACGTATGAATGAGGCTACATACGTAGCTAACCGTCACCACGTATGAATGAGGCTACATACGTAGCTTACCGTCACCACGTATGAATGAGGCTACATACGTAGCTTACCATCACCACGTATGAATGAGGCTACATACGTAGCTTACCATCACCACGTATGAATGAGGCTACATACGTAGCTAACCGTCACCACGTATGAATGAGGCTACATACGTAGTTTACCATCACCACGTATGAATGAGGCTACAAACGTAGCTTACCGTCACCACGTATGAATGAGGCTACATACGTAGCTTACCATCACCACGTATGAATGAGGCTACATACGTAGCTTACCATCACCACGTATGAATGAGGCTACATACGTAGCTTACCGTCACCACGTATGAATGAGGCTACATACGTAGCTTACCATCACCACGTATGAATGAGGCTACATACGTAGCTTACCGTCACCACGTATGAATGAGGCTACATACGTAGCTTACCATCACCACGTATGAATGAGGCTACATACGTAGCTAACCGTCACCACGTATGAATGAGGCTACATACGTAGCTTACCATCACCACGTATGAATGAGGCTACATACGTAGCTTACCGTCACCACGTATGAATGAGGCTACATACGTAGCTTACCATCACCACGTATGAATGAGGCTACATACGTAGCTTACCGTCACCACGTATGAATGAGGCTACATACGTAGTTTACCGTCACCACGTATGAATGAGGCTACATACGTAGCTTACCATCACCACGTATGAATGAGGCTACATACGTAGCTTACCATCACCACGTATGAATGAGGCTACATACGTAGCTTACCATCACCACGTATGAATGAGGCTACATACGTAGTTTACCGTCACCACGTATGAATGAGGCTACATACGTAGCTTACCATCACCACGTATGAATGAGGCTACATACGTAGCTTACCGTCACCACGTATGAATGAGGCTACATACGTAGCTTACCATCACCACGTATGAATGAGGCTACATACGTAGCTTACCGTCACCACGTATGAATGAGGCTACATACGTAGCTTACCATCACCACGTATGAATGAGGCTACATACGTAGCTTACCGTCACCACGTATGAATGAGGCTACATACGTAGCTTACCGTCACCACGTACGAATGAGGCTACATACGTAGCTTACCGTCACCACGTATGAATGAGGCTACAAACGTAGCTTACCGTCACCACGTACGAATGAGGCTACATACGTAGCTTACCATCACCACGTATGAGTGAGGCTACATACGTAGCTTACCGTCACCACGTACGAATGAGGCTACATACGTAGCTTACCGTCACCACGTACGAATGAGGCTACATACGTAGCTTACCGTCACCACGTATGAATGAGGCTACATACGTAGCTTACCGTCACCACGTACGAATGAGGCTACATACGTAGCTTACCCTCACCACGTATGAATGAGGCTACATACGTAGCTTACCATCACCACGTATGAATGAGGCTACATACGTAGCTTACCGTCACCACGTATGAATGAGGCTACAAACGTAGCTTACCGTCACCACGTATGAATGAGGCTACATACGTAGCTTACCGTCACCACGTATGAATGTGGCTACATACGTAGCTTACCGTCACCACGTATGAATGAGGCTACATACGTAGCTTACCGTCACCACGTATGAATGAGGCTACATACGTAGCTTACCGTCACCACGTATGAATGAGGCTACATACGTAGCTTACCGTCACCACGTATGAATGAGGCTACATACGTAGCTTACCGTCACCACGAAAGAATGAGGCTACATACGTAGCTTACCGTCACCACGTATGAATGAGGCTACATACGTAGCTTACCGTCACCACGTATGACTGAGGCTACATACGTAGCTTACCGTCACCACGTATGAATGTGGCTACATACGTAGCTTACCGTCACCACGTATGTCTGAGGCTACATACGTAGCTTACCGTCACCACGTATGAATGAGGCTACATACGTAGCTTACCGTCACCACGAAAGAATGAGGCTACATACGTAGCTTACCATCACCACGTATGAATGAGGCTCCATATGTAGCTTACCGTCACCACGTATGAATGTGGCTACATACGTAGCTTACCGTCACCACGTATGAATGTGGCTACATACGTAGCTTACCGTCACCACGTATGAATGAGGCTACATACGTAGCTTACCGTCACCACGTATGAATGTGGCTACATACGTAGCTTACCGTCAGCACGTATGAATGTGGCTACATACGTAGCTTACCGTCACCACGTATGAATGAGGCTACATACGTAGCTTACCGTCACCACGTATGAATGTGGCTACATACGTAGCTTACCATCACCACGTATGAATGAGGCTACATACGTAGCTTACCATCACCACGTATGAATGAGGCTCCATATGTAGCTTACCATCACCACGTATGAATGGGGCTACATACGTAGCTTACCATCACCACGTATGAATGAGGCTCCATACGTAGCTTACCGTCACCACGTATGAATGTGGCTACATACGTAGCTTACCATCACCACGTATGAATGAGGCTACATACGTAGCTTACCGTCACCACGTATGAATGAGGCTACATACGTAGCTTACCGTCACCACGTATGAATGTGGCTACATACGTAGCTTACCATCACCACGTATGAATGAGGCTACATACGTAGCTTACCATCACCACGTATGAATGAGGCTACATACGTAGCTTACCATCACCACGTATGTATGAGGCTACATACGTAGCTTACCATCACCACGTATGAATGAGGCTACATACGTAGCTTACCGTCACCACGTATGAATGAGGCTACATACGTAGCTTACCGTCACCACGTATGAATGTGGCTACATACGTAGCTTACCATCACCACGTATGAATGTGGCTACATACGTAGCTTACCATCACCACGTATGTATGAGGCTACATACGTAGCTTACCATCACCACGTATGAATGAGGCTACATACGTAGCTTACCATCACCACGTATGAATGAGGCTACATACGTAGCTTACCATCACCACGTATGAATGAGGCTACATACGTAGCTTACCATCACCACGTATGAATGAGGCTACATACGTAGCTTACCGTCACCACGTATGAATGAGGCTACATACGTAGCTTACCATCACCACGTATGAATGAGGCTACATACGTAGCTTACCGTCACCACGTATGAATGAGGCTACATACGTAGCTTACCGTCACCACGTATGAATGAGGCTACATACGTAGCTTACCGTCACCACGTATGAATGAGGCTACATACGTAGCTTACCGTCACCACGTATGAATGAGGCTACATACGTAGCTTACCGTCACCACGTATGAATGAGGCTACATACGTAGCTTACCGTCACCACGTATGAATGAGGCTACATACGTAGCTTACCATCACCACGTATGAATGAGGCTACATACGTAGCTTACCATCACCACGTATGAATGAGGCTACATACGTAGCTTACCATCACCACGTATGAATGAGGCTACATACGTAGCTTACCGTCACCACGTATGAATGAGGCTACATACGTAGCTTACCGTCACCACGTATGAATGAGGCTACATACGTAGCTTACCGTCACCACGTATGAATGAGGCTACGTACGTAGCTTACCATCACCACGTATGACTGAGGCTACATACGTAGCTTACCGTCACCACGTATGAATGAGGCTACATACGTAGCTTACCGTCACCACGTATGAATGAGGCTACATACGTAGCTTACCATCACCACGTATGAATGAGGCTACCTACGTAGCTTACCGTCACCACGTATGAATGATGCTACATACGTAGCTTACCGTCACCACGTATGAATGAGGCTACATACGTAGCTTACCGTCACCACGTATGAATGAGGCTACATACGTAGCTTACCGTCACCACGTATGTCTGAGGCTACATACGTAGCTTACCGTCACCACGTATGAATGAGGCTACATACGTAGCTTACTGTCACCACGAAAGAATGAGGCTACATACGTAGCTTACCGTCACCACGAATGAATGAGGCTACATACGTAGCTTACTGTCACCACGAAAGAATGAGGCTACATACGTAGCTTACCGTCACCACGTACGAATGAGGCTACATACGTAGCTTACCGTCACCACGTATGAATGAGGCTACATACGTAGCTTACCATCACCACGTATGAATGAGGCTACATACGTAGCTTACCGTCACCACGTATGAATGAGGCTACATACGTAGCTTACCGTCACCATGTATGAATGAGGCTACATACGTAGCTTACCGTCACCACGTATGAATGAGGCTACATACGTAGCTTACCGTCACCACGTATGAATGAGGCTACATACGTAGCTTACCGTCACCACGTATGAATGAGGCTACATACGTAGCTTACCGTCACCACGTATGAATGAGGCTACATACGTAGCTTACCGTCACCACGTATGAATGAGGCTACATACGTAGCTTACCGTCACCACGTATGAATGAGGCTACGTACGTAGCTTATCATCACCACGTATGAATGAGGCTACATACGTAGCTTACCGTCACCACGTATGAATGAGGCTACATACGTAGCTTACCGTCACCACGTATGAATGAGGCTACGTACGTAGCTTATCATCACCACGTATGAATGAGGCTACATACGTAGCTTACCGTCACCACGTATGAATGAGGCTACATACGTAGCTTACCGTCACCACGTATGAATGAGACTACATACGTAGCTTATCATCACCACATATGAATGAGGCTACATACGTAGCTTACCATCACCACGTATGTCTGAGGCTACATACGTAGCTTACCGTCACCACGTATGAATGAGGCTACATACGTAGCTTACCGTCACCACGAAAGAATGAGGCTACATACGTAGCTTACCGTCACCACGAAAGAATGAGGCTACATACGTAGCTTACCGTCACCACGTATGAATGAGGCTACATACGTAGCTTACCGTCACCACGTATGAATGAGGCTACATACGTAGCTTACCATCACCACGTATGAATGAGGCTACATACGTAGCTTACCGTCACCACGTATGAATGAGGCTACATACGTAGCTTACCGTCACCATGTATGAATGAGGCTACATACGTAGCTTACCGTCACCACGTATGAATGAGGCTACATACGTAGCTTACCGTCACCACGTATGAATGAGGCTACATACGTAGCTTACCGTCACCACGTATGAATGAGGCTACATACGTAGCTTACCGTCACCATGTATGAATGAGGCTACATACGTAGCTTACCGTCACCACGTATGAATGAGGCTACATACGTAGCTTACCGTCACCATGTATGAATGAGGCTACATACGTAGCTTACCATCACCACGTATGAATGAGGCTACATACGTAGCTTACCGTCACCACGTATGAATGAGGCTACATACGTAGCTTACCATCACCACGTATGAATGAGGCTACATACGTAGCTTACCATCACCACGTATGTCTGAGGCTACATAGGTAGCTTACCATCACCACGTATGTCTGAGGCTACATACGTAGCTTACCGTCACCACGTATGAATGAGGCTACATACGTAGTTTACCGTCACCACGTATGTCTGAGGCTACATACGTAGCTTACCGTCACCACGTATGAATGAGGCTACATACGTAGCTTACCGTCACCACCTATGAATGAGGCTACAAACGTAGCTGGTAATCTGGTTCAGATCAGAGCTGGTAATCTGGTTCAGATCAGAGCTGGTAATCTGGTTCAGATCAGAGCTGGTAGTCTGGTTCAGATCAGAGCTGGTAGCTCACAGAGGGGGGTCAGACTGATGTTTGGTAATAAACGTGGTGAAATGAAGGCGTTTGTGGCAGATCATGATCAGTTAGAGGCTGCACGCGGTTGCTGCATCACCTCCATCATGTGGGACATTCGCTGATCTGGAGGATCCAAATATCTGCTGAAGGAACTCACGTTCGACCTGAACTGTCTGATGAGGAAACGAACGGATTCATGCTGGAAGACAGATCCGGGTGGGAAAAAGACGAACTGCCCCTTTAACAACAAGCTGACGGCAGCAGCTCCAGCATCTCCTCACTTTACTCTGTGCGGTATGTATAATATATATATGTGTATATATACACACACATGTATGTGAGTCAGAAGTGTGCCCCCCCATCCTGTTTATGTTTATTTGTTTATTTTTTTGACTCTTTATTTTTTACATTTTCCTTATAAACGTGATGAAAGTCTGACATTTATTCTGTTTGCTTTTTATTTCCAGCTGCTGTCTGGATATATTTAATAACTGTCAATAAAAAATATCAGGAATTTAATTCATATTTTCTGACGTCACATTAGAGACTCCAGAAACGATCAAAATAAAGAAAAAAAGGAAAAGCGCGACTGGTGCAGGATGCTGCGTTCACGGACCCTGCTGCTGTGTCAAACCAGAAACGAGATCTTCTGGTTTTGTTGCTTTCTGATTTCACCAACTTCGTTTCCCGCTTCCTGCGGCTTCTCTTTGATCTGATCTGATTGGTTATTGATCATGAAGCGCGTGGACAGCACCTCAGTGGTATGTGTCCTTTTTTCCGCCGAGCGGCCCAGAACAGCTCGTTCATCACGTCACCGGGCTCAGCTCTCGCGGGACTCGGCGGCCCGCGCCGGGCTGCGGCCGCAAGTCTCGCGGTGTTTGGGGGAGGGGGCGGGGTGCAGCAGGACTCGAGATGTTTGGAGGCTTTTTTTTAATATAAAATTATTTATTTAAATAAAAATGGCCGCCGTGGAGAGCGGAGAGGAGAGGCTGTAAGTCAATTTCACATTTCATCCTCCGCTAAAGAGCCGCCCCTGCCGCCGCCCCCGAGCCGCGCGAGCCCCGTCTGTCGTGCGTTTTTATCTAAGTCAAAGTGCGTTGATATTTACCCCGGCTCGTCTCGGCGGAGCGGGGTTAGCTGGAATACGTCACTGCTCGGGCTCCACGTTAGCCGGAGCTGAGCTAAGCGTTAGCTTAGCCGCTGCCCGCGCTGACCCGCACGCGCTGCCCGGGGAAGTCCGGCCGGAGGTCGGAGAGGGGGGGGCGAGTCCGCCACAGCCGATCCACCTGCGGCTGGCCGCGACGCCTCCCCCGCCTGGAGGACGCAGCTAGCGGCCGCTAGCTAGCAGGCGGCCCGGTTACCCGCCCAGCACCGCTGCCGGAGTGCCGCTGAGCAGCGCAGTGTGTGTGTGAGCGCGTGCCACGGATGCAGGCGCGTGTCAGTGCGCGCGTGTGTCCCAGTTTGTGAAGCTGTCAACTTCCGGTTCCTGTGGTGACGGTTTCCGTGCACCTGCAGCCTGATCACCAAAACAACAAACAAACAAACAAACAACAACAAACAAATGCAAAGAAAACACGTTTGAGCTCGAAACACGTCTGTAAAAAGTAGTTCCAGGGTGACGTTAACCATCGTGTAGTAACACGTCTGTAAAAAGTAGTTCCACGATGATGTTTACCATCGTGTAGTAACACGTCTGTAAAAAGTAGTTCCAGGGTGACGTTAACCATCGTGTAGTAACACGTCTGTAAAAGTAGTTCCAGGGTGATGTTTACCATCGTGTAGTAACACGTCTGTAAAAAGTAGTTCCAGGGTGATGTTTACCATCGTGTAGTAACACGTCTGTAAAAAGTAGTTCCAGGGTGACGATTACCATCGTGTAGTAACACGTCTGTAAAAGTAGTTCCAGGGTGACGTTAACATCGTGTAGTAACACGTCAGTAAAAAGTAGTTCCAGGGTGAAGATTACCATCGTGTAGTAACACGTCTGTAAAAAGTAGTTCCAGGGTGATGTTTACCATCGTGTAGTAACACGTCTGTAAAAAGTAGTTCCAGGGTGACGGTTACCATCGTGTAGTAACACGTCTGTAAAAAGTAGTTCCAGGATGATGTTTACCATCGTGTAGTAACACGTCTGTAAAAAGTAGTTCCAGGGTGATGTTTACCATCGTGTAGTAACACGTCTGTAAAAAGTAGTTCCAGGGTGACGTTTACCATCGTGTAGTAACACGTCTGTAAAAGTAGTTCCAGGGTGACGTTTACCATCGTGTAGTAACACGTCTGTAAAAGTAGTTCCAGGGTGACGTTTACCATCGTGTAGCAACACGTCTGTAAAAAGTAGTTCCAGGGTGATGTTTACCATCGTGTAGTAACACGTCTGTAAAAAGTAGTTCCAGGTTGACGTTTACCATCGTGTAGTAACACGTCTGTAAAAAGTAGTTCAGGGTGACGTTTACCATCGTGTAGTAACACGTCTGTAAAAAGTAGTTCCAGGGTGACGTTTACTATCGTGTAGTAACACGTCTGTAAAAAGTAGTTCCAGGGTGACTTTTACCATCGTGTAGTAACACGTCTGTAAAAGTAGTTCCAGGGTGACGTTTACCATCGTGTAGTAACACGTCTGTAAAAAGTAGTTCCAGGGTGACGTTTACCATCGTGTAGTAACACGTCTGTAAAAAGTAGTTCCAGGGTGACGTTAACCATCGTGTAGTAACACGTCTGTAAAAGTAGTTCCAGGGTGACGTTTACCATCGTGTAGTAACACGTCTTGAAAAGTAGTTCCAGGGTGACGTTTACCATCGTGTAGTAACACGTCTGTAAAAGTAGTTCAGGGTGACGTTTACCATCGTGTAGTAACACGTCTGTAAAAATAGTTCCAGGGTGACGTTTACCATCGTGTAGTAACACGTCTGTAAAAAGTAGTTCCAGGGTGACGTTTACCATCGTGTAGTAACACGTCTGTAAAAAGTAGTTCCAGGGTGATGTTTACCATCGTGTAGTAACACGTCTGTAAAAAGTAGTTCCAGGGTGACGTTTACCATCGTGTAGTAACACGTCTGTAAAAGTAGTTCCAGGGTGACGTTTACTATCGTGTAGTAACACGTCTGTAAAAAGTAGTTCCAGGGTGATGTTTACCATCGTGTAGTAACACGTCTGTAAAAAGTAGTTCCAGGGTGATGTTTACCATCGTGTAGTAACACGTCTGTAAAAAGTAGTTCCAGGGTGATGTTTACCATCGTGTAGTAACACGTCTGTAAAAAGTAGTTCAGGGTGACGTTTACCATCGTGTAGTAACACGTCTGTAAAAAGTAGTTCCAGGGTGATGTTTACCATTGTGTAGTAACACGTCTGTAAAAAGTAGTTCCAGGGTGATGTTTACCATCGTGTAGTAACACGTCTGTAAAAAGTAGTTCCAGGGTGACGTTAACCATCGTGTAGTAACTCGTCTGTAAAAAGTAGTTCAGGGGATGTTTACCATCGTGTAGTAACACGTCTGTAAAAAGTAGTTCCAGGGTGACGTTAACCATCGTGTAGTAACACGTCTGTAAAAAGTAGTTCCAGGGTGATGTTTACCATCGTGTAGTAACACGTCTGTAAAAAGTAGTTCCAGGGTGATGTTTACCATCGTGTAGTAACACGTCTGTAAAAAGTAGTTCCAGGGTGATGTTTACCATCGTGTAGTAACACGTCTGTAAAAGTAGTTCCAGGGTGATGTTTAACATCGTGTAGTAACACGTCTGTAAAAAGTAGTTCCAGGGTGATGTTTACCATCGTGTAGTAACACGTCTGTAAAAAGTAGTTCCAGGGTGATGTTTACCATCGTGTAGTAACACGTCTGTAAAAAGTAGTTCCAGGGTGATGTTTACCATCGTGTAGTAACACGTCTGTAAAAGTAGTTCCAGGGTGACGTTTACCATCGTGTAGTAACACGTCTGTAAAAGTAGTTCCAGGGTGAAGATTACCATCGTGTAGTAACACGTCTGTAAAAAGTAGTTCCAGGGTGAAGATTACCATCGTGTAGTAACACGTCTGTAAAAAGTAGTTCCAGGGTGATGTTTACCATCGTGTAGTAACACGTCTGTAAAAAGTAGTTCCAGGGTGATGTTTACCATCGTGTAGTAACACGTCTGTAAAAAGTAGTTCCAGGGTGAAGTTTACCATCGTGTAGTAACACGTCAGTAAAAAGTAGTTCCAGGGTGACGTTTACCATCGTGTAGTAACACGTCTGTAAAAAGTAGTTCCAGGGTGATGTTTACCATCGTGTAGTAACACGTCTGTAAAAAGTAGTTCCAGGGTGAAGTTTACCATCGTGTAGTAACACGTCTGTAAAAAGTAGTTCCAGGGGTAATGTTTACCATCGTGTAGTAACACGTCTGTAAAAAGTAGTTCCAGGGTGACGTTCACCATCGTGTAGTAATACGTCTGTAAAAAGTAGTTCCAGGGTGACATTTACCATCGTGTAGTAACACGTCTGTAAAAAGTAGTTCCAGGGTGATGTTTACCATCGTGTAGTAACACGTCTGTAAAAAGTAGTTCCAGGGTGACGTTTACCATCGTGTAGTAACACGTCTGTAAAAAGTAGTTCCAGGGTGATGTTTACCATCGTGTAGTAACACGTCTGTAAAAGTAGTTCCAGGGTGACGTTTACCATCGTGTAGTAACACGTCTGTAAAAGTAGTTCCAGGGTGACGTTTACCATCGTGTAGTAACACGTCTGTAAAAAGTAGTTCCAGGGTGACGTTTACTATCGTGTAGTAACACGTCTGTAAAAAGTAGTTCCAGGGTGACGTTTACCATCGTGTAGTAACACGTCTGTAAAAGTAGTTCCAGGGTGACGTTTACCATCGTGTAGTAACACGTCTGTAAAAAGTAGTTCCAGGGGTGACGTTTACCATCGTGTAGTAACACGTGTGTAAAAAGTAGTTCCAGGGTGACGTTAACCATCGTGTAGTAACACGTCTGTAAAAAGTAGTTCCAGGGTGACGTTTACCATCGTGTAGTAACACGTCTGTAAAAGTAGTTCCAGGGTGACGTTTACCATCGTGTAGTAACACGTCTGTAAAAAGTAGTTCCAGGGTGACGTTTACCATCGTGTAGTAACACGTCTGTAAAAGTAGTTCCAGGGTGACGTTTACCATCGTGTAGTAACACGTGTGTAAAAAGTAGTTCCAGGGTGACGTTTACCATCGTGTAGTAACACGTCTGTAAAAAGTAGTTCCAGGGTGATGTTTACCATCGTGTAGTAACACGTCTGTAAAAAGTAGTTCCAGGGTGACGTTTACCATCGTGTAGTAACATGTCTGTAAAAAGTAGTTCCAGGGTGACGTTTACCATCGTGTAGTAACACGTCTGTAAAAAGTAGTTCCAGGGTGACGTTTACCATCGTGTAGTAACACGTCTGTAAAAAGTAGTTCCAGGGTAACATTTACCATCGTGTAGTAACGCATCTGTAAAAAGTAGTTCCAGGATGATGTTTACCATCGTGTAGTAACACGTCTGTAAAAAGTAGTTCCAGGGTGACGTTTACCATCGTGTAGTAACACGTCTGTAAAAGTAGTTCCAGGGTGATGTTTACCGTCGTGTAGTAACACGTCTGTAAAAGTAGTTCCAGGGTGATGTTTACCATCGTGTAGTAACACGTCTGTAAAAGTAGTTCCAGGGTGACGTTAACCATCGTGTAGTAACACGTCTGTAAAAAGTAGTTCCAGGGTGATGTTTACCATCGTGTAGTAACACGTCTGTAAAAAGTAGTTCCAGGGTGACGTTAACCATCGTGTAGTAACACGTCTGTAAAAAGTAGTTCCAGGGTGACGTTTACCATCGTGTAGTAACACGTCTGTAAAAAGTAGTTCCAGGGTGATGTTTACCATCGTGTAGTAACACGTCTGTAAAAAGTAGTTCCAGGGTGACGTTTACCATCGTGTAGTAACACGTCTGTAAAAGTAGTTCCAGGGTGACGTTTACTATCGTGTAGTAACACGTCTGTAAAAAGTAGTTCCGGGGTGATGTTTACCATCGTGTAGTAACACGTCTGTAAAAAGTAGTTCCAGGGTGATGTTCACCATCGTGTAGTAACACGTCTGTAAAAAGTAGTTCCAGGGTGATGTTCACCATCGTGTAGTAACACGTCTGTAAAAAGTAGTTCCAGGGTGATGTTTACCATCGTGTAGTAACATGTCTGTAAAAAGTAGTTCCAGGGTGACGTTTACCATCGTGTAGTAACACGTCTGTAAAAAGTAGTTCCAGGGTGATGTTTACCATCGTGTAGTAACACGTCTGTAAAAGTAGTTCCAGGGTGACGTTTACCATCGTGTAGTAACACGTCTGTAAAAGTAGTTCCAGGGTGACGTTTACTATCGTGTAGTAACACGTCTGTAAAAGCAGTTCCAGGGTGATGTTTACTATCGTGTAGTAACACGTCTGTAAAAAGCAGTTCCAGGGTGACGTTAACCATCGTGTAGTAACACGTCTGTAAAAAGTAGTTCCAGGGTGATGTTTACCATCGTGCAGTAACACGTCTGTATAAGTAGTTCCAGGGTGACGTTTACTATCGTGTAGTAACACGTCTGTAAAAAGTAGTTCCAGGGTGACGTTTACTATCGTGTAGTAACACGTCTGTATAAGTAGTTCCAGGGTGACGTTTACCATCGTGTAGTAACACGTCTGTAAAAGTAGAGTTCCAGGGTGATGTTTAATATCGTGTAGTAACACGTCTGTAAAAAGCAGTTCCAGGGTGATGTTTAATATCGTGTAGTAACACGTCTGTAAAAAGTAGTTCCAGGGTGATGTTTATTATCGTGTAGTAACACGTCTGTAAAAAGTAGTTCCAGGGTGATGTTTACCATCGTTAATCTTCTACCGAATGAATGAATGAAAATTTATTTTGAACAAATGAAAAAAAATTTAAATATATTTCAAGACAAAAGAAAACAAAAAAAACTTAAACTGAATCATCACCAAATCAAGGTTGAAAAAGGAGCTGGAAAAAGTACAAACTACTACTACTGCTAACAAAATATTTCATGTACATGTTAGAGGCCTGACTTTTAGGGAACTGGTTTGTCGTGTCCACGTGCTCTGGCTTTCCCTCCGTCTCAGCGCTCGGGGTATTTGACCAGCAACCCGACTGGATGGAACATGACGGAACGATGACAGTTATAGGCCACATGTTCGTACCAGAATCTTCTCTGCAGTTTGTGAAATCAATCTGAAGCATTGGTTTCTGATCTGACTGTTTTCCAATCTGACTGGTTTCTGATCTGACTGTTTTCTAATCTGACTGGTTTCTGATCTGACTGTTTTCTAATCTGACTGGTTTCTGATCTGACTGTTTTCTAATCTGACTGGTTTCTGATCTGACTGTTTTCTAATCTGACTGGTTTCTGATCTGACTGTTTTCTAATCTGACTGGTTTCTGATCTGAGTTTCTAATCTGACTGGTTTCTGATCTGATTGTTTTCCAATCTGACTGTTTTCTGATCTGATTGTTTTCTGATCTGACTGTTTTCTGATCTGACTGTTTTCTAATCTGACTGGTTTCTGATCTGATTGTTTTCTAATCTGATTGTTTTCTAATCTGATTGTTTTCTGATCTGACTTTATTCTAATCTGACTGGTTTCTGATCTGATTGTTTTCTAATCTGATTGTTTTCTGATCTGATTGTTTTCTAATCTGATTGTTTTCTGATCTGATTGTTTTCTAATCTGATTGTTTTCTGATCTGACTTTATTCTAATCTGACTGTTTTCTGATCTGACTGTTTTCTGATCTGATTGTTTTCTAATCTGATTGTTTTCTGATCTGACTTTATTCTGATCTGACTGTTTTCTGATCTGACTGTTTTCATGAAACATTGTTTTCTGATCTGATTGTTTTCTGATCTGACTGTTTCCATTAAACATTGTTTTCTGATCCGATTGTTTTCTGATCTGACTGTTTTCTGATCTGACTGTTTTCTGATCTGACTTTATTCTGATCTGACTGTTTTCAGATCTGACTTTATTCTGATCTGACTGTTTTCTGATCTGATTGTTTTCTGATCTGACTGTTTTCTGATCTGATTGTTTTCTGATCTGTTTTCTGATCTGACTGTTTTCTGATCTGATTGTTTTCTGATCTGACTTTATTCTGATCTGACTGTTTTCTTATCTGACTGCTTTCTGATCCGATTGTTTTCTGATCTGACTATTTGGATTTGATTGTTTTCTGATCTGACTTTATTCTGATCTGACTTTATTCTGATCTGACTGTTTTCTGATTTGATTGCTTTTTGATCTGATTGTTTTCTGATCTGACTGTTTTCTGATCTGATTGTTTTCTGATCTGACTGTATTCTGATCTGACTGTTTTCTGATCCTATTGTTTTCTGATCTGACTGTTTTCTGATCTGACTGTTTTCTGATCTGATTGTTTTCTGATCTGACTGTTTTCTGATCTGATTGTTTTCTGATCTGACTGTTTTCTGATCTGATTGTTTTCTGATCTGACTGTTTTCTGATCTGACTGTTTTCTGATCCGATTGTTTTCTGATCTGATTGTTTTCTGATCTGATTGTTTTCTGATCTGACTGTTTTCTGATCTGATTGTTTTCTGATCTGATTGTTTTCTGATCTGACTGTTTTCTGATGTTTCTGATCTGATTGTTTTCTGATCTGACTGTTTTCTGATCTGATTGTTTTCTGAACCGATTGTTTTCTGATCTGATTGTTTTCTGATCTGACTGTTTTTGGGCTGGGCTGTATGACCAAAATCTCATGTCAAGATATGTGATATATAAGCCGAATGCGATCGTGGACCAGACAACAGGACCTATGCCAGCTCGCTGGGACGCCTTTCAGCACTACACTGGGTGTTGTGCCAAAAGTCGCCCCGAGTCAGCTACTTTACAAACAACTGTCGTCTTGCTTTTTGTATCCAAACCTCATCTATGCGACAGACGTTGTCCCCCTTTTAGGTTCAAGCCTCTCAGTTTGGGTTGTCTGCTCATCTCGTCTGAGACAGTTGCCCCTCCATGTTTGTTTGCGGCGTGTGTTTTGCGGCACAACTTGATGTAAACACTTCAGAAAGCGCCTATCGCGGCATCAATGATAGAGCTTCATATGAAACGATAAAGATTTTTTATCGTCCAGACGATATTGTTATTCCACCAGCCCCAGACTGTAAGCCAGGGTGGTTGTGTCCTTGTAAACATTGCTGCTGATGTGTGAATAGGTGTTCTGATCTTCTTGCAGGGAGGAGGGGCCAGAAGGTGAGGAAGGGCTCGTCAACCCCCGGCCCTCCAGCAAAGAAAGAGCCCGGTCCCACAGTAAGACCAAGAAAGCTCGTAGAGAGCGTCGCCATGCCATCCAGGGGGCAGAGACCAAAGCCCCAAAAATGCTGGCCAAGCAACAGCCACCGGAGGAGGCGGAGCCACTGGAAGAGGCGGAGCCACAGAGCCAGGTGGACCTTGGGGGTGGGCTTTTAGCCCAAACAGTATGACATGATCTTGCATGATGTGACTGTGTTCAAGTCAAGACGTTCCATATCACTTCCTCACTGCAGATGCCAGAGGCGGTGGCCGGGCCCTCTGATCCGGGGTCTGGACCGGGGTCGGAGTCTGCAGCGGGCAGCGAGTCCGCCAGGTCTCCCAGGCAGCGGCGCTCCGTCATCCGGGACCGCGGACCCCTGTACGATGACCCCACGTTGCCCGAAGGCTGGACCCGCAAACTGAAGCAGAGGAAGTCTGGACGTTCCGCTGGAAAGTTTGATGTCTACCTGATCAAGTAAGCCGCACCCAGCTGCAAATCCGCCACGCTGGGGTGGAGTTTACTCTCTTTTACTGGTTGTCTTCTTCTTGCGAAGCTCGGAGGGAAAGGCGTTTCGTTCCAAGGTAGAACTGATGGCCTACTTCCAAAAGGTTGGCGACACAACCACTGACCCCAACGATTTTGATTTCACGGTCACCGGCCGAGGTAGCCCTTCCCGTCGCGAGAAGCGCCCTCCCAAGAAGCCAAAGGTGGTGAAACCATCGGGGCGAGGCCGTGGGCGGCCTAAAGGTACCTGGACCAGGACACCAGAGTTCCCCGAGAGTCGTGATGCTGAAGTTAAGCAGTTCTTCCATCATATGTGTGTGTTCATCTCTTGTGTAGGCAGTGGGAAGATACGGCAAGCTACTGAAGGCGTGGCCATGAAGCGTGTGGTGGAGAAGACTCCAGGCAAACTGCTCGTGAAAATGCCCTTCGCCAAAGCAGAGCCCTCCGCCGGCACCGCACCGACCACCTCAAAGGTACTGCTGGTCTTTCTGTCAGGTTTCTGTTCAGGTTCAGGAGACTGTCAGGCCCGAAGAAGTAACAGCAACAACATTGGAATACAAGTTGATGTCTCCAGTAGTACGGGTACTGCAAGTACTGCAAGTACTGCAAGTACTGCAAGACCTGCGAGAACTGCAAGACCTCAGAGACCTTTGAGTACTGAAAGGCCTGTGGGACCTGCGAGTACTGTGAGGTTCTGAAAGGCCTGTGGGACCTGCGAGTACTGTGAGGTTCTGAAAGGCCTGTGGGACCTGCAAGTACTGCGAGGTTCTGAAAGGCCTGTGGGACCTGTGAGTACTGTGAGGTTCTGAAAGGCCTGTGAGGTTCTGAAAGGCCTGTGGGACCTACGAGTACTGTGAGGTTCTGCAAGGCCTGTGGGACCTGTGAGTACTGTGAGGTTCTGAAAGGCCTGTGAGGTTCTGAAAGGCCTGTGGGACCTGCAAGTACTGCGAGGTTCTGAAAGGCCTGTGAGTACTCAGATGCCTGAAAGGCTTGCAAGGTCTCCGAGTCCTGCAAGACCTGCGAGTACTGTGAGGTTCTGAAAGGCCTGTGAGACCTGTGAGGTTCTGCAAGGCCTGTGAGACCTGTGAGGTTCTGAAAGGCCTGTGGGACCTGCGAGTACTGTGAGGTTCTGCAAGGCCTGTGAGACCTGCGAGTACTGTGAGGTTCTGAAAGGCCTGTGAGACCTGTGAGGTTCTGAAAGGCCTGTGGGACCTGCGAGTACTGTGAGGTTCTGCAAGGCCTGTGAGACCTGTGAGGTTCTGAAAGGCCTGTGGGACCTGCGAGTACTGTGAGGTTCTGAAAGGCCTGTGAGACCTGCGAGTACTGTGAGGTTCTGAAAGGCCTGTGAGACCTGTGAGGTTCTGAAAGGCCTGTGGGACCTGCGAGTACTGTGAGGTTCTGCAAGGC
The DNA here is from genome assembly GCA_023101725.1 of Atherinomorus stipes. Lineage (NCBI taxonomy): Eukaryota > Metazoa > Chordata > Actinopteri > Atheriniformes > Atherinidae > Atherinomorus > Atherinomorus stipes. The sequence goes on along the minus strand of JALJCO010012833.1, from coordinate 26,752 downwards.
CTGTGAGACCTGCGAGTACTGTGAGGTTCTGCAAGGCCTGTGAGACCTGCGAGTACTGTGAGGTTCTGCAAGGCCTGTGAGACCTGCGAGTACTGTGAGGTTCTGCAAGGCCTGTGAGACCTGCGAGTACTGTGAGGTTCTGCAAGGCCTGTGAGACCTGCGAGTACTGGGGAGGTTCTGCAAGGCCTGTGAGACCTGCGAGTACTGTGAGGTTCTGCAAGGCCTGTGAGACCTGCGAGTACTGTGAGGTTCTGAAAGGCCTGTGAGACCTGCGAGTACTGTGAGGTTCTGCAAGGCCTGTGAGACCTGCGAGTACTGTGAGGTTCTGCAAGGCCTGTGAGACCTGTGAGTACTGTGAGGTTCTGAAAGGCCTGTGAGTACTCAGATGCCTGAAAGGCCTGTGAGTACTCAGATGCCTGAAAGGCCTGTGAGTACTCAGATGCCTGAAAGGCCTGTGAGGTTCTGGAAAGGCCTGTGGGACCTGCGAGTACTGTGAGGTTCTGAAAGGCCTGTGAGTACTCAGATGCCTGAAAGGCCTGTGAGTACCAGATGCCTGAAAGGCCTGTGAGTACTCAGATGCCTGAAAGGCCTGTGAGGTTCTGAAAGGCCTGTGAGACCTGTGAGTACTGTGAGGTTCTGAAAGGCCTGTGAGTACTCAGATGCCTGAAAGGCCTGTGAGTACTCAGATGCCTGAAAGGCCTGTGAGTACTCAGATGCCTGAAAGGCCTGTGAGGTTCTGAAAGGCCTGTGGGACCTGCGAGTACTGTGAGGTTCTGAAAGGCCTGTGAGTACTCAGATGCCTGAAAGGCCTGTGAGTACTCAGATGCCTGAAAGGCTTGCAAGGTCTCCGAGTCCTGCAAGACCTGCAAGGACTGCGAGTAGCGCGGGTACTGAAGGGCATGGGAGTACTTCAAGGCCTATGAGTGCTACGAGGAAACATGCGATACCGGAGGTCCCTGCTAGGAGCAGTACACGGTGCTTGGACATTGAAGTTGTGTTGAGGTCGATCTGCAGGTCAGATTGTATTTACAGGGCAGGTCACCCAAAACATTTCCAATCTGTGGCACGTCATTAAGACGCTTGTTTGTCACAGTGCAACGGGAGGAAAAATCATTTCAGTGCCGGTAGTTGCAGACAAAGTCTGAGACGCTCTTCAGAACAGCTCAACCTGTGTTTTGTTCTGGCTTCATGTTTGCGCATTTGTGCTCAGGAGCACCTCTACCCATTAAGTCAGTATTGCACCATGCGCACGCGTCATGTTACTTCGCATCAATGCATGCGACCTAAGTGCTGTAGGTGTGTTGGGAATGCGTGGGCACCGTGTTGCATACGCATCGCCAGCAGCAGGTATGTTCCAGCACTTATCCACGCGTTGTTATTGTTGTAATTGTTCTGCTAATACTGCTGATCCTCATGCTTCTTGCTGATGTGGCATTTCCCCTGTAGGTGGTTCCTGCTGCCACGGTGTCCAAGTCACGTCCAGGAAGGAAGAGAAAATCTGAGCAGGTGCTTCCTCCTCAAACTCAGACTGCCCCAAAGAAGCGAGGCAGGAAACCGGCATCAGCCTCCACAGCATCAGTGGTTTCCACAGCAACCACTTCCTCAGCATCCATCTCCAGCAGCTCAACAGCTGGAAGCTACGCTGCAGCTGCCATCTTGGCTGCAGAGGCCAAGCGAAGAGCAGCTAAGGAGTCTTCCACCAAACCTGTTGTCCAGGAAACCGCTCTGCCAATCAAAAAACGCAAAACAAGAGAGACAGTGGAGGAGATGGAGAGTGTTCAGACCCCACCAGTAACAGCAGCAGCAACCACCACAGAAGAAGAGAGAGTTACAGCAGAGAAGGCTTTCAGCTCCGAACCTCAGTCTGCTCCTGAACAGAGCCAATCACAATCACAGAAGCAGCCCTCTGCCTCAGATGACGGCCAATCGCATGGACACAAGACTCATAAGGGGCGGAAGCACAAGGACAAAACAGGGAGTGGAGATAGAGGAAGCAGAGGAGAGGAGGAAGGTGAGGATGAAGGACGAGGTGGACGGAGTAGCAGCAGCAGCAGTAGCATCAGCCCGACAAAAAGCCACAAGAGGAAGGAGAGATCGCCTCACAAGCACCACCACCATCACCACCATCGTCACCGTCACCACCATCATCATCGCCACCAACAGTCCTCTGCCTCAACGTTGGATCAGCCTCCACCTCCGCCTCCTCCTCCCCCTCCAGTCCCTGGACACAAAAGACCTTCCAGCCAGTCCAAGCCTGAAGTGGAGTCCCAGACTCTGCCTCAGCTCCCTCCCCAACCGTCACAGCAAACTCCCTCCAGATCACAGCCCAAGTCTGCGCCTGAATCTCAGCAACCCTGTCCTCAGACGCAGGCCCCCAGCCAGCCTCCAGCCCAGACTCGACACCCAGTACCTCAGTCCTACACGCTTCCCCAGCCGGTGCCCCAACAACCCCAAACCCACAGTCCACCTCAGTCCACTAACCAGATAGTCCAGTCACAGCCAGCCCACTCCCCATCCCAACACCGCACCCAGCTTCAGGCTCTGCATGCACCACCTCCATCCCCCCCCATCCTGAACATTCATCCTCCTCTAACAAAGCATCCCCAATCACAAACTCAGACTCCCACAGAGCTCGAGCATCAAGTCCAGCCCAGGCACCCGACTCAAACCCAAACCCAGCTAAAGAAACTACCCCAACTGCAACCCCAGACCAGAACCCCGACGCAAGTTCAGATTCAACCCCAGACCAGAACCCCAACACAAGTTCATATTCAACCCCAGACCAGGACCCCAATGCAAGTTCAGAGTCAACCCCAGACCAGGACCCCAATGCAAGTTCAGAGTCAACCCCAGACCAGGACCCCAATGCAAGTTCAGAGTAAACCCCAGACTAGGACCCCAACGCAAGTTCAGAGTCAACCCCAAACCAGGACCCCAACGCAAATTCAGAGTCAACCCCAGACTAGGACCCCAACGCAAGTTCAGAGTCAACCCCAAACCAGGACCCCAACGCAAGTTCAGGGTCAACCCCAGACTAGGACCCCAACGCAAGTTCAGAGTCAACCCCAAACCAGGACCCCAATGCAAGTTCAGAGTCAACCCCAGACCAAGACCCCAGCTCAAGGTCAAAGCCAACCCCAGACTAGGACCCCAGCGCAAATTCAGAGTCAACCCCAGACTAGGACCCCAGCGCAAATTCAGAGTCAACCCCAGACTAGGACCCCAACGCAAGTTCAGAGTCAACCCCAGACTAGGACCCCAGCGCAAATTCAGAGTCAACCCCAGACAAGGACCCCAACGCAAGTTCAGAGTCAACCCCAGACTAGGACCCCAACGCAAGTTCAGGGTCAACCCCAGACAAGGAACCCAATGCAGGGTCAAAGCCAACCACAGCCCAGGACCCCAGCGCAAGTTCAGGGTCAACCCCAGACAAGGAACCCAATGCAAGGTCAGAGTCAACCCCAGACTAGGACCCCAATGCAAGTTCAGAGTCAACCCCAGACTAGAACCCCAATGCAAGGTCATAGTCAATCCCAGTCCAGGACCCCAACGCAAGTTCAGAGTCAACCCCAGACTAGGACCCCAACGCAAGTTCAGAGTCAACCCCAGACTAGGACCCCAATGCAAGTTCAGAGTCAACCCCAGACTAGGGCCCCAATGCAAGGTCATAGTCAATCCCAGTCCAGGACCCCAACGCAGATTCAGAGTCAACCCCAGACTAGGACCCCAACGCAAGTTCAGAGTCAACCCCAGACTAGGACCCCAACGCAAGTTCAGAGTCAACCCCAGACTAGGACCCCAATGCAAGGTCATAGTCAATCCCTGACTAGGACCTCAACGCAAGTCCAGAGTCAACCCCAGACTAGGATCTCTGTTGAATCTCATTCTCACCTGCAACCTCAGTATCAGATGCCACCTCATTCACAGATGAGATACCTGTCACAACAGCCACTTCAGACCCAATACAGACATCAATCCAGACAGTCTCTCTCCCAGTCTAGGCCACTGGTTTCCCAGTCCCAAGCACAACCACAGTTTCAGCAGATTCAAAGTCAGCTGTGTCCCCAGCCCCACTCTCAGCTTTCCCATCATGGGCAACATCTTTCATCCCACCAATCATCGTCCAGCCTAACTAGGACCAACCTTGTCCCAGCTCAGCAGAACCAGAGTGAACAGCCCCAGGACCTAAGCACCACGCGGCCTAGTCGGGGAAGTCAGCTCCCAAGGAGAGACGTCAGCGCTGAGGGTGGAGGGGCGGAGGTGACCACAGAGACCAGGGAGGTTTCAGGAGGCGACCGAGGGTCAAACAGCACATTAAGGCCTCTCGGCTCTGTGCCTCCTGGACCCACTGGAGTAGCAGGAGCTGGCCTAGTGCCTGGGGCCGATGGGAGGGCTAGGCTACGGGCAGACCCAGAGGCAGCAGGTGAGGGCAGGGAGCTTAGAGACATTGTCCCCCAGTCCGCTGTCCCATGCCCAAGCCGTGAAGAGACCGTAGAGTCACGGACTGCTGTAAGCGAAAGAGTCAGTTGATCCGTTGGATTTATGGGTAGCCTGGCGGACTGAGTCAGCACCGGGTGGAGGACGACTGTGGTCAGACTGTTCTCAGATAGACGGAGCTGGAAGAACAGTTCTGCTCCGTCTCATTCTGTCTGGAGACTTTTCAGTTCTGGATTTGCAAAGCAGCCTGTGGCTGAGAGACAGATGGAGGACAACAGAAGGTGTCTTTTTTCTAGGAAAAACAAAAGAAAAGGAAAAACGAACAAAAAGTGTGTGTGTGTGTATATATAATCAAAAGGCAGCTGTAATGTCCCGCTAGTCTCCATGGGGAGGGGGAGTAGTTTGGAACTAAAAACCGATGCTTAACAACACATTACTCTGATGAAATGTTGCTTCCAGAATATAACCTGGTTTTTGTTTGTTTTTATTCAGTAGTTTATTGTTTTGTCTTTGTTATCCAGCTTTAAACTCTGATATTACTGACAGTCCCTGACTCAGAGTCCAGCTCCAAGCTCCTTCTGTTGACTGACAGTCCCAACTGGTCCTTGACTGAAAGCCTCAGAGATGATGTGGGGCAGTGGTTTGCACCTTAAACTGGTTTCTTAGAAATCTGTTGTATTTTCTTTTGTTTAGATCCAGAACAAGCAGTTCCCGGTCCGCTCCCAGACTGCCTCATACATGTAGTGAACTGCAAGTATTTATACTGAAATCCTGACTCCATGCAGCCCTGATTCTGAACATGGTTTGAAATATTTGAACGGTTGGGGAGTTCTTGGTTTATTCTGACTCAGAACCTGATGAGTCAGGTCAAGAAGAAAATCTCCTCGCTGATCTTTCAAGTATTGCCAGTTGTTCTTCCAGGACTTTTACAAAATGGTCTTCATGAATTTGTTTCTGTTATGTTTTGTTACAAGAGGAAGCACTTTTAATATCAAGCCAAACCCACTTCTTTGGTAGCTTTATTTTAGTTCTTAGTCTTAATGAACGAGTTGAAAGGACTCATTTTTAATGTCTTCATGTTGAATGTCTGGAACAGTTTGCACTCCTCCAGTTTGTACAATCAACTGCCTGCATGTCGCTCAGAGACCCTGCAGGCCTTCATCCAGAGCACATGTACGCAGAGGCCAACTTGGGCGGAGGTCCACCCGGCTTCATGTGGGCTCTGAGGACTGACAAACCTGTTCTAGAAGTCTGAAAGTCCAGATCCGTGAGTCTCAGAGTGCTGTGGTGGGATGATTGTGTCCGAACTGTTGGCAGTCTCATCTGTCCAGCTCAAAACGTAACGATTCTGTTGGTGCCGAGAACAAAGTCAGACACCTGGCCCTGAACCCAGATATTTGGTCCTGAAGCCCAGAAACCTGGCCCTGAATCCCAGATACCTGGCCCTGAATCCCAGATATTTGGTCCTGAAGCCCAGAAACCTGGCCCTGAACCCCAGATACCTGATCCTGAGCCCCAGATATCTGGTCCTGAGCCCCAGATATCTGGTCCTGAACCCCAGATACCTGGCCCTGAACCCAGATATTTGGTCCTGAAGCCCAGAAACCTGGCGCTGAACCCCAGAAACCTGGTCCTGAATCCCAGATTCCTGGTCCTGAACCCCAGATACCTGGCCCTGAACCCAGATATTTGGTCCTGAAGCCCAGAAACCTGGCGCTGAACCCCAGATACATGGTCTTGAACCCCATTCACCTGGCCCTGAATCCCAGATACCTGATCCTGAGCCCCAAATACCTGGTCCTGAGCCCCAGATATTTGGTCCTGAAGCCCAGAAACCTGGCCCTGAATCCCAGATACCTGGCCCTGAATCCCAGATATTTGGTCCTGAAGCCCAGAAACCTGGCCCTGAATCCCAGATACCTGGCCCTGAATCCCAGATACCTGGCCCTGAATCCCAGATATTTGGTCCTGAAGCCCAGAAACCTGGCCCTGAATCCCAGATACCTGATCCTGAGCCCCAGATATTTGGTCCTGAAGCCCAGATACCTGGCCCTGAACCCAGATATTTGGTCCTGAAGCCCAGAAACCTGGCGCTGAACCCAGATATTTGGTCCTGAAGCCCAGAAACCTGGCGCTGAACCCAGATATTTGGTCCTGAAGCCCAGAAACCTGGCGCTGAACCCCAGATACATGGTCTTGAACCCCATTCACCTGGCCCTGAATCCCAGATACCTGATCCTGAGCCCCAAATACCTGGTCCTGAGCCCCAGATATCTGGTCCTGAACCCCAGATACCTGGCCCTGAACCCCAGAAACCTGGTCCTGAAACCCAGATACCTGGTCCTGAATTCCAGATACCTGATCCTGAGCCCCAAATACTTGGTCCTGAGCCCCAGATATCTAGTCCTGAACTCCAGAAACCTGGTCCTGAATCCCAGATAATAAAAGGATTTTACAATAAAAGGATTCTGATACTCAGATACTTGGCCCTGAACCTCAGAAACCTGGTTCTGAACCCCCAATACCTGATCCTAAATCCCAGAGAACTGGCCCTGAACCCGAGGTACTTGGTCGTGAACCCCAAAGATCTGGTCCTGCACCCCAGAAACCTGGCCCTGAACCCCAGATACCTGGCCCTGAACCCCAGATACCTGGTCCTGAACCCCAGAAACCTGGCCCTGAACCCCAGATACCTGGCCCTGAACCCCAGATACCTGGTCCTGAACCCCAGAAACCTGGTCCTGACCTCCTAGATACCTGGCCCTAAATCCCAGAAACCTGGCCCTGAACCCTAGATACCTGGCCCTGAACCTCAGAAACCTGGTCCTGAACCCTAGATACCTGGCCCTGAACCTCAGAAACCTGGTCCTGAATCCTAGATACCTGGGGTTTAGGACCCAGGAATCTGGAAAGTCCTGAAAGTCTAAATCCGTGAGTCTCAGAGTGCTGTGGTGAGATGATTGCGTTGAAACTGTGTTGGCAGTCTCATCTGTCCAGCTCAAAACGTAACAATTCTGTTGGTGCCAAGAACAAAGTCAGAAACCTGGCCCTGAACCCAGATATCTGGACCTGAACCCTAGAAACCTGGCCCTGAACCCCAGGGACCTGGCCCTGAACCCCCAATACCTGATCCTGAATCCCAGAGAACTGTCCCTTAACCCCTAATACCTGATCCTGAATCCCCAGAGACTTGGTCCTGAACCCCAGATACCTGGTCCTAAACCCCATACAAATGGTCTTGACTCCCCAGAGACCTGGTCCTGAATCCCAGAAACCTGGTCCTGACCTCCCAGAGACCTGTTCCGAAATCCCAGAAACCTGGTCCAGAATCTCTGAAACCTGGTTCTTAATTCCAGAGACCTGGGCCTGAGCCCCAGATACTTAGTCCTGAACCTCAGAGACTTGGTCCTCAGGACCTGATCCTGAGCCCCAGAGACCTGGCCCTGAATCCCACAGAACTTGTCCTAAATTCTAGATATTTGCTCCTAAACCCCAGAAACCTTGTCCTGAATTCTGGATACTTGCCTCTGAACCCCAGATACCAGGTCCTGAATCCCACAGACCTGGTCTTGAACCCATGATACCTGGTCTTTAACCCCAGATACATAGTCCTGAATCCCAGGTACCTGGTCCTGAATTATAAATACTCACTCATGTGCCCGAGATCCCTGTTCCTGAATCCCACAGACCTGGTCCTAAATTCTAGATACTTGCTCCTGAGCCCCAGATACCTGGTCCTGAGTCCCACAGACCTGGTTCTGAACTTCATATACCTGGTACTGAATCCCCAGATGCCTGTTCCCGAATTTCAGAAATCTGGTCCAGAATCTCCTAAACCTGGTTCTGAATCCAATAGACAGGGCCCTGAGCCCCAGATACGTAGTGTTGAACCCCAGAGACTTGGTCCTCAGGACCTGATCCTGAGCCCCAGAGACCTGGTCCTGAATCCCAGAAACCTTGTCCTGAATCTCAAAGAACCAACCCTGAGCCCCAGATAGTCCTGAGCCCCAGAGACTTGGTCCTCAGGACCTGATCCTGAGCCCCAGAGACCTGGTCCTGAATCCCAGAAACCTTGTCCTGGATCACAAAGACCTGGCCCTGAGCCCTATAGCCTAGGCCCTTAATCCTAGAGTACTGCTCCTAAACCCCCTAGTCCTGAACCCCAGATACCTGTTCCTAAACTCCAAAGACCTGGTCTTGAATCTCACAGACCTGGTCCTGAATTGTAAATACTTCCTCCTGAACCCCAGAGACCTGGTTCTGAATTCCCAGAGTCCTTGTCCTGAATCCCAGCAACCTGGTCCTGAATCCCAGAAACCTTGTCCTGAGTCCCAGAGACCTGCTCTGAGCCCCAGGCACTTGGTCATGAATCCCACAAACCTGGTCCTGAATTCTAGGCACTTGCTCCTGAACCCTAGAGACCTGCTCCTGAACCCCATAGATGTGGTCCTGAATCCCAGCAACCTGGTCCTGAATCCCAGAAACCTGGTCCTGAATCCCAGAAACCTTGTCCTGAGTCCCAGAGACCTGCTCTGAGCCCCAGGCACTTGGTCATGAATCCCACAAACCTGGTCCTGAATTCTAGGCACTTGCTCCTGAACCCCATAGATGTGGTCCTGAATCCCACATACCTGGTCTTGAATCCGTGATACTTGGTCCTGAACCGCAGATACGTGGTCCTGAATCCCAGAGACCTTGTTGTGCAGCACTGTATCCATTAGTCAGTCTTTAACGTGTTTCCATGCAGATCTCCGTGACTGGGACCAGAGATCCTGATGGTACCGATCCATTCGAACCAGTGGTTCGTAGTCCTGTTCATGGGTCACATCACTACCTCAGAATGTTCCTGACAAACTGGCTGACAGATCAGTTCAAGACCAGCTCAATCAGTCATGTGACTCTCCACTTCCTAACGCCGACTTCTGATTGGTCGGACTCGTAGCTGCTTTGACGAGGATGTAGCCTTCGCGCAGTTCTCAGTAGTTTATACCACATACTGTACAGGTCCTGTTCTGGTTCTGCATCAGTTCTTCAGACTTCCAGTGTGGATGAGTTTTACCAGATCCGACACTTCCTGACTCTCCAGCCTGGACTTCCAGACTTCCCTAAACGAATGTCTTTATCCCAGACAAAACAAATGTGCCTCGCTCCGAAACGTCCTCAAGCGTCCACCTGAAGCCACGACCTCACACAGGTACGAGGCCTCTGTGTCCCTGTAGCGCCAGGCCTGCTCAGAGCAGCGAGCCCTTCAGCTTCACGCCGCTGCGGGAAGATCGGACTCACCCCACCAGACTCGACCCGGCACAAACTACAGTAACCAGCCACCATATTGCATGTTCCAGAGTTTAGTGCCTATAATATTGTGCGTCTTGCCAGGAGCCACCATGTCCGCCAAGCCATGTTGTGTTTCTAGACTTCGTAGTGATGTGTGGTGACTTCATAGTTGCTAATATTGAGGATGAATATTCTGCTTTTCTCTGGTTGGAGTTCAGTGAAACTACAAAATACACTGTCGCTGTAGACAAACTAGTTTTTACCTGTTTTCTTATTTTTCTTTCTAACTAAAAGCGTTTGTTGTCCCCTGATGTGTCGTCTGTTTCACTGGCCTCCTCTTCCTCACATCGCTCTTCATCAACACAGTGAGGTGAAGATAAGAATCCTGTTTCACACAGAAACTGTCTGCTGTCACCGATGGATGGAGGGAGAAGTCCCGGCAATGCGCCACAGACCCCCCACAGAGACCCTCCCCCCCACAGAGACCCTCCCCACCACAGACCCCACAGAGACCCTCCCCCCCAGACCCCACAGAGACCCTCCCCACCACAGACCCCACAGAGACCCTCCCAGACACGGACCCCACAGAGACCCTCCCCACCACAGACCCCACAGAGACCCTCCCCACCACAGACCCCACAGAGACCCTCCCCACCACAGACCCCACAGAGACCCTCCCCACCAAAGACCCCACAGAGACCCTCCCCACCACAGACCCCACAGAGACCCTCCCCCACCACAGAGACCCTCCCCCCACAGACCCCACAGAGACCCTCCCCCCCACAGACCCCACAGAGACCCTCCCCACCACAGACCCCCGAGACCCTCCCCACCAACCCCACAGACCCCCCCCCTCCCCCCACCCCCAAGACCCTCCCCACCACCCCCCCCCCCCCCCCCCCACCCCCCCCCACAGACCCCCAGAGACCCTCCCCCCACAGACCCCACAGAGACCCTCCCCACCACAGAGACCCTCCCCCCCACAGACCCCACAGAGACCCTCCCCCCACAGACCCCACAGAGACCCTCCCCCCACCACAGACCCCACAGAGACCCTCCCCACCACAGACCCCACAGAGACCCTCCCCCCACAGACCCCACAGAGACCCTCCCCACCACAGACCCCACAGAGACCCTCCCCCCCAGACCCCACAGAGACCCTCCCCCCACCACAGACCCCACAGAGACCCTCCCCACCACAGACCCCACAGAAACCTTCCCCCACAGACCCCACAGAGACCCTCCCCCCACAGACCCCACAGAGACCCTCCCCACCATAGAGACCCTCCTCCCCACAGACCCCACAGAGACCCTCCCCACCACAGATCCCACAGAGACCCTCCCCACCACAGACCCCACAGAGACCCTCCCCACCACAGACCCCACAGAGACCCTCCCCCCACAGACCCCACAGAGACCCTCCCCACCACAGATCCCACAGAGACCCTCCCCATCACAGACCCCACAGAGACCCTCCCCACCACAGACCCCACAGAGACCCTCCCCCCCACAGACCCCACAGAGACCCTCCCATCCACAGACCCCACAGAGACCCTCCCCCCACCACAGACCCCACAGAGACCCTCCCCCCACAGACCCCACAGAGACCCTCCCATCCACAGACCCCACAGAGACCCTCCTCCCCACCACGGACCCCACAGAGACCCTCCCCCCACAGATCCCACAGAGACCCTCCCCACCACAGACCCCACAGAGACCCTCCCCCCCACAGACCCCACAGAGACCCTCCCATCCACATACCCCACAGAGACCCTCCCCCCCACCACAGACCCCACAGAGACCCTCCCATCCACAGACCCCACAGAGACCCTCCCCCACCACAGACCCCACAGAGACCCTCCCCCCACCACAGACCCCACAGAGACCCTCCCCACCACGGACCCCACAGAGACCCTCCTCCCCACCACAGACCCCACAGAGACCCTCCCCACCACAGACACCCTCCTCCCCACAGAGACCCTCCCCATCACAGACCCCACAGAGACCCTCCCCCCCACAGAGACCCTCCTCCCCACAGACACCCTCCCCATCACAGACCCCACAGAGACCCTCCTCCCCACAGAGACCCTCCCCATCACAGACCCCACAGAGACCCTCCCCCCCACAGAGACCCTCCTCCCCACAGACCCCACAGAGACCCTCCCCACCACAGACCCCACAGAGACCCTCCTCCCCACAGACCCCACAGAGACCCTCCTCCCCATCACAGATCCCACAGAGACCCTCCCCCCACAGAGACCCTCCTCCCCACAGAGACCCTCCGCATCACAGACCCCACAGAGACCCTCCCCCCACAGACGACCCTCCCCATCACAGACCCCACAGAGACCCTCCCCCCACAGAGACCCTCCCCCCCACAGAGACCCTCCCCATCACAGACCCCACAGAGACCCTCCCCCCACAGACCCCACAGAGACCCTCCCCATCACAGACCCCACAGAGACCCTCCCCCCACAGACCCCGAGACCCTCCTCCCCACAGACCCAACAGAGACCCTCCTCCCCACAGACCCCACAGAGACCCTCCCCATCACAGACCCCACAGAGACCCTCCCCATCACAGACCCCACAGAGACCCTCCCCATCACAGACCCCACAGAGACCCTCCCCCACAGACCCCACAGAGACCCTCCCCATCACAGACCCCACAGAGACCCTCCCCACCACAGACCCCACAGAGACCCTCCCCCCACAGAGACCCTCCCCACCACAGACCCCCACAGAGACCCTCCCCATCACAGACCCCACAGAGACCCTCCCCACCACAGACCCCACAGAGACCCTCCCCCCCACAGAGACCCTCCCCATCACAGACCCCACAGAGACCCTCCCCCCACAGACCCCACAGAGACCCTCCCCACCACAGACCCCACAGAGACCCTCCCCCCACCACAGACCCCACAGAGACCCTCCCCACCACAGACCCCACAGAGACCCTCCCCCCACAGACCCCACAGAGACCCTCCCCATCACAGACCCCACAGAGACCCTCCCCCCACAGAACCCCACAGAGACCCTCCCCATCACAGACCCACAGAGACCCTCCCCACCACAGACCCCACAGAGACCCTCCCCCCACAGAGACCCTCCCCATCACAGACCCCACAGAGACCCTCCCCACCACAGACCCCACAGAGACCCTCCTCCCCACAGAGACCCTCCCCCCCACAGAGACCCCTCCCCCACAGAGACCCCACAGAGACCCTCCCCACCACAGACCCCACAGAGACCCTCCCCCCACAGAGACCCTCCCCCCCACAGAGACCCTCCTCCCCACCAGAGACCCCACAGAGACCCTCCCCACCACAGGCCCCACAGAGACCCTCCCCCACAGAGACCCTCCCCATCACAGAGACCCTCCTCCCCACAGACCCCACAGAGACCCTCCTCCCCACAGAGACCCTCCCCCCCACAGACCCCACAGAGACCCTCCCCACCACGGACCCCACAGAGACCCTCCCCACCACAGACCCCACAGAGACCCTCCCCATCCCCACAGACCCCACAGAGACCCTCCTCCCCACCACAGACCCCACAGAGACCCTCCCCCCCACAGACCCCACAGAGACCCTCCCCCCCCACAGACCCCCCCCACAGAGACCCTCCCCATCACAGACCCCACAGAGACCCTCCCCACAGACCCCACAGAGACCCTCCCCACCACAGACCCCACAGAGACCCTCCCCATCACAGACCCCACAGAGACCCTCCCCATCACAGACCCCACAGAGACCCTCCTCCCCACAGAGACCCTCCCCATCACAGACCCCACAGAGACCCTCCTCCCCACAGAGACCCTCCCCACAGACCCCACAGAGACCCTCCCCACCACAGACCCCACAGAGACCCTCCCCACCACAGACCCCACAGAGACCCTCCTCCCCACAGAGACCCTCCCCATCACAGACCCCACAGAGACCCTCCCCCCACAGACCCCACAGAGACCCCTCCCCCCACAGAGACCCTCCCCATCACAGACCCCACAGGGACCCTCCCCCCCACAGACCCCACAGAGACCCTCCCCATCACAGACCCCACAGGGACCCTCCTCCCCACAGACCCCACAGAGACCCTCCCCACCACAGACCCCACAGAGACCCTCCCCATCACAGACCCCACAGGGACCCTCCCCCCCACAGACCCCACAGAGACCCTCCCCCCTCACAGACCCCACAGGGACCCTCCTCCCCACAGACCCCACAGAGACCCTCCCACCACAGACCCCACAGGGACCCTCCCCCCCACAGACCCCACAGAGACCCTCCCCACCACAGACCCCACAGGGACCCTCCTCCCCACAGACCCAACAGAGACCCTCCTCCCCACAGACCCCACAGAGACCCTCCCCATCACAGACCCACAGAGACCCTCCCCATCACAGACCCCACAGAGACCCTCCCCCCACAGAGACCCTCCCCATCACAGACCCCACAGAGACCCTCCCCCCCACAGAGACCCCCCCCATCACAACCCCACAGAGACCTCTCTCCCCCACAGACCCCACAGAGACCCTCCCCCCCACAGACCCCACAGAGACCCTCCCCACCACAGACCCCACAGAGACCCTCCCCATCACAGACCCACAGAGACCCTCCCCACCACAGACCCCACAGAGACCCTCCCCCCCACAGAGACCCTCCCCATCACAGAGACCCCCCCCCCACAGAGACCCTCCCCATCACAGACCCACAGAGACCCTCCCCACCACAGACCCCACAGAGACCCTCCTCCCCACAGAGACCCTCCCCATCACAGACCCCACAGAGACCCTCCCCCACAGACCCCACAGAGACCCTCCCCACCACAGACCCCACAGAGACCCTCCCCCCACAGACCCCACAGAGACCCTCCCCACCACAGACCCCACAGAGACCCTCCCCCACAGACCCCACAGAGACCCTCCCCACCACAGACCCCACAGAGACCCTCCCCCCCACAGACCCCACAGAGACCCTCCCCACCACAGACCCCACAGAGACCCTCCCCACCACAGACCCCACAGAGACCCTCCCCCCCACAGAGACCCTCCCCACCACAGACCCCACAGAGACCCTCCCCACCACAGACCCCACAGAGACCCTCCTCCCCACAGAGACCCCCCCCCCCACACAAGACCCTCCCCCACAGACCCCACAGAGACCCTCCCCACCACAGACCCCACAGAGACCCTCCCCCCACAGGCCCCCCCCCCCCCCCCACCACACCCCACGGACCCTCCCCCACAGAGACCCTCCCCACACAGACCCCACACAGAGACCCTCCCCACCACAGACCCCACAGAGACCCTCCTCCCCACAGAGACCCTCCCCCCCACAGAGACCCTCCCCCCCACAACCCCACAGAGACCCTCCCCCCCACAGACCCCACAGAGACCCTCCCCACCACAGACCCCACAGAGACCCTCCCCCACAGACCCCACAGAGACCCTCCCCCCACAGACCCCACAGAGACCCTCCCCACCACAGACCCCACAGAGACCCTCCCCCCCCCCCCCCCCCCCCACCCCCACCCCCCCCCCACAAACCCTCCCCCCACAGACCCCACAGAGACCCTCCCCACCACAGACCCCACAGAGACCCTCCCCACCACAGACCCCACAGAGACCCTCCCCATCACAGACCCCACAGAGACCCTCCTCCCCACAGAGACCCTCCCCCCACCCCACGACCCTCCCCCCCCCCCCACAGAGACCCTCCCCACCACAGACCCCACAGAGACCCTCCCCATCACAGACCCCACAGAGACCCTCCCCCCCACAGAGACCCTCCCCACCACAGACCCCACAGAGACCCTCCCCCCCACAGACCCCACAGAGACCCTCCCCATCACAGACCCCACAGAGACCCTCCCCCCACAGACCCCACAGAGACCCTCCCCACCACAACCCCACAGAGACCCTCCCCCCACAGACCCCACAGAGACCCTCCCCCCACAACCCCACAGACCCTCCCCCCCACACCCCACAGACCCTCCCCCACAGACCCCACAGAGACCCTCCCCACCACAGACCCCACAGAGACCCTCCCCCCACACACCCCCCCCCACAACCCCACAGAGACCCTCCCCACCCAGACCCCACAGAGACCCTCCCCCACAACCCCACAACCCTCCCCCCCCCCCACCCCCCCCCACAGACCCCACAGAGACCCTCCCCACCACAGACCCCACAGAGACCCTCCCCACCACAGACCCCACAGAGACCCTCCCCACCACAGACCCCACAGAGACCCTCCTCCCCACAGAGACCCTCCCCATCACAACCCCACGACCCTCCTCCCCACAGAGACCCTCCCCATCACAGACCCCACAGGGACCCTCCTCCCCACAGACCCCACAGAGACCCTCCCCTCCCCACAACCCCACAGAGACCCTCCCCACCACGACCCCACAGAGACCCTCCCCACCACAGACCCCACAGAGACCCTCCCCACCACAGACCCCACAGAGACCCTCCTCCCCACAGAGACCCTCCCCACCACAGACCCCACAGAGACCCTCCCCCTACAGAGACCCTCCCCATCACAGACCCACAGAGACCCTCCCCACCACAGACCCCACAGAGACCCTCCTCCCCACAGAGACCCTCCCCATCACAGACCCACAGAGACCCTCCCCACCACAGACCCCACAGAGACCCTCCCCACCACAGACCCCACAGAGACCCTCCTCCCCACAGACCCCACAGAGACCCTCCCCACCACAGACCCCACAGGGACCCTCCCCCCACAGACCCCACAGAGACCCTCCTCATCACAGACCCCACAAGACCCTCCCCACCACAGACCCCACAGAGACCCTCCTCATCACAGACCCCACAGAGACCCTCCCCCCCACGAGACCCTCCCCATCACAACCCCTCAGAACCCTCCCCCCACAGAGACCCTCCCCACCACAGACCCCACAGAGACCCTCCTCATCACAGACCCCACAGAGACCCTCCCCACCACGGACCCCACAGAGACCCTCCCCACCACGGACCCCACAGAGACCCTCCTCCCCACAGACACCCTCCCCACCACAG
>JALJCO010012833.1:0-5000 GCA_023101725.1 Atherinomorus stipes | reverse complement strand
GTCACACCTTCTCTACTCTGTTTCCCACCAAGTCCAGGCTCCTGTGAAGACTAATAAAAGCAGAGACATCCAACATGTCCTCTCGGACTGTTTAAACCTGTCATGGAAACAATAGTCCACCTGGACAGAGGTCCACCTGGACAGAGGTCCACCTGGACGGGTCTCCAGTCCGTCGCAGGACCAACACAGAGAGACAGACATTTACTCTTTAGGATGGTTCAGTGACCAGGGAAGCGAACGTCGTGTGTTTGGACACGGGAATGCTGCTGTTGGAACTGTTGGAACCCTGTGGGTTTCGTACTAGCAACCCTCTTACTGTGAGGCTGCGGTCTGACCTCTGACCCTAAAACCAGAGTCATAACTGGATGTTTGTCCTTCTGTCTGCAGACACACCCGATGTGACTCCCTACACCTCTGCTTCTTCCCCTCCTCCATCTGTCCCTCTTCCCAAAACGCCTGAGGCTCCACCCACAGGTAGTATCCAATCAGCTGTTGATCACTCTTAATGATCTGTGGATCAGCTGATATCTGTTTCCTCTTTATCTTGGTAGATCTACTAATCAAGAGTAAACTTAGTTGATGGAAATGATATCAGCTTTTGTCGTCCCCTTAGTTGATTGTTCAGACAGAAATTCAAGAGGAAGGCTGTTACCTGGACCTGCCCCACCCCCCGATGGTCTATACTCCAGGGTAAGACCCACACTGATGATCAATAATCAGTAATATCCACACATCTTATCAATAATCAGTAATATCCATGTGTGATCAAAAATCAGTTATATCCATACGTGATCAATAATCAGTCATATCCATACGTGATCAATAATCAGTAATATCCATACGTGATCAATAATCAGTCATATCCATACGTGATCAATAATCAGTAATATCCATACGTGATCAATAATCAGTCATATCCATACGTGATCAATAATCAGTAATATCCATACGTGATCAATAATCAGTCATATCCATACGTGATCAATAATCAGTCATATCCATACGTGATCAATAATCAGTAATATCCATACGTGATCAATAATCAGTAATATCCATACGGGATCAATAACCAGTAATTTCCACGCATCTGATCAATAATCAGTAATATCCATGTGTGATCAATAATCAGTAGTATCCACGTGTGATCAATAATCAGTAATATCCATGTGTGATCAATAATCAGTAATATCCACGTGTGATCAATAATCAGTAATATCCATGTGTGATCAATAATCAGTAATATCCACGTGTGATCAATAATCAGTAATATCCACGTGTGATCAATAATCAGTAATATCCATGTGTGATTAATAATCAGTAATATCCATGTGTGATCAATAATCAGTAATATCCATGTGTGATCAATAATCAGTAATATCCATGTGTGATCAATAATCAGTAATATCCATGTGTGATCAATAATCAGTAATATCCACGTGTGATCAATAATCAGTAATATCCACGTGTGATCAATAATCAGTAATATCCACGTGTGATCAATAATCAGTAATATCCACGTGTGATCAATAATCAGTAATATCCACGTGTGATCAATAATCAGTAATATCCACGTGTGATCAATAATCAGTAATATCCATACGTGATCAATAATCAGTAATATCCACGTGTGATCAATAATCAGTAATATCCACGTGTGATCAATAATCAGTAATATCCATGTGTGATCAATAATCAGTAATATCCACGTGTGATCAATAATCAGTAATATCCATACGTGATCAATAATCAGTAATATCCACGTGTGATCAATAATTAGTAATATCCACGTGTGATCAATAATCAGTAATATCCATGTGTGATCAATAATCAGTAATATCCATGTGTGATCAATAATCAGTAATATCCATGTGTGATCAATAATCAGTAATATCCATACGTGATCAATAATCAGTAATATCCATACGTGATCAATAATCAGTAATATCCATATGTGATCAATAATCAGTAATATCCATGTGTGATCAATAATCAGTAATATCCATACGTGATCAATAATCAGTAATATCCATACGTGATCAATAATCAGTAATATCCATGTGTGATCAATAATCAGTAATATCCATACGTGATCAATAATCAGTAATATCCATACGTGATCAATAATCAGTCATATCCATATGTGATCAATAATCAGTAATATCCATACGTGATCAATAATCAGTAATATCCATGTGTGATCAATAATCAGTAATATCCATACGTGATCAATAATCAGTAATATCCATATGTGATCAATAATCAGTAATATTCATACGTGATCAATAATCAGTAATATCCATACGTGATCAATAATCAGTAATATCCATACGTGATCAATAATCAGTAATATCCACGTGTGATCAATAATCAGTAATATCCACGTGTGATCAATAATCAGTAATATCCATACGTGATCAATAATCAGTAATATCCATGTGTGATCAATAATCAGTAATATCCATACGTGATCAATCAGTAATATCCATATGTGATCAATAATCAGTAATATCCATACGTGATCAATAATCAGTAATATCCATACGTGATCAATAATCAGTCATATCCATACGTGATCAATAATCACTAATATCCATACGTGATCAATAACTTATATCCATACGTGATCAATAATCAGTCATATCCATACGTGATCAATAATCAGTAATATCCATACGTGATCAATAATCAGTCATATCCATGTGTGATCAATAATCAGTAATATCCATACGTGATCAATAGTCACTAATATCCATACGTGATCAATAGTCAGTAATATCCATATGTGATCAATAGTCAGTAATATCCATACGTGATCAATAGTCAGTAATATCCATACGTGATCAATAATCAGTAATATCCATACGTGATCAATAATCAGTAATATCCATACATGATCAATAATCAGTAATATCCATACGTGATCAATAATCAGTCATATCCATACGTGATCAATAATCACTAATATCCATACGTGATCAATAACTTATATCCATACGTGATCAATAATCAGTCATATCCATACGTGATCAATAATCAGTAATATCCATACGTGATCAATAATCAGTCATATCCATACGTGATCAATAATCACTAATATCCATACGTGATCAATAACTTATATCCATACGTGATCAATAATCAGTAATATCCATACGTGTGAATAATCAGTGATATCCATACGTGATCAATAATCAGTAATATCCATACGTGTGAATAATCAGTGATATCCATACGTGATCAATAATCAGTGATATCCATACGTGATCAATAATCACTAATATCCATACGTGATCAATAACTTATATCCATACGTGATCAATAATCAGTAATATCCATACGTGATCAATAATCACTAATATCCATACGTGATCAATAACTTATATCCATACGTGATCAATAATCACTAATATCCATACGTGATCAATAACTTATATCCATACGTGATCAATAATCACTAATATCCATACGTGATCAATAACTTATATCCATACGTGATCAATAATCAGTAATATCCATACGTGATCAATAATCACTAATATCCATACGTGATCAATAACTTATATCCATACGTGATCAATAATCAGTAATATCCATACGTGTGAATAATCAGTGATATCCATACGTGATCAATAATCAGTGATATCCATACGTGATCAATAATCAGTAATATCCATACGTGTGAATAATCAGTGATATCCATACGTGATCAATAATCAGTTATATCCATACGTGATCAATAATCAGTGATATCCATACGTGATCAATAATCAGTCATATCCATACGTGATCAATAATCAGTCATATCCATACGTGTGAATAATCAGTCATATCCATATGTGATCAATCAGTAATATCCATGTGTGATCAATAATCAGTAATATCCATACGTGATCAATAGTCAGTAATATCCATATGTGATCAATAATCACTAATATCCATACGTGATCAATAATCAGTAATATCCATACGTGATCAATAATCAGTCATATCCATACGTGTGAATAATCAGTAATATCCATACGTGATCAATAATCAGTAATATCCATACGTGATCAATAATCAGTCATATCCATACGTGATCAATAATCAGTAATATCCATACGTGATCAATAATCAGTCATATCCATACGTGATCAATAATCAGTCATATCCATACGTGATCAATAATCGGTAATATCCATACGTGATCAATAATCAGTAATGATCTCTGTGAGCAGGAGGTGCAGCCTGACGATGATGATGGAGGGAAAGGCGATGCGGTCGCCGCAGCAACCTGCGGCAGCATCACCACGGTCATGCGCTGGTCGTATGCAGAGGTGCATGCTGGGACGCGTGGCTTCTGCGCGGGCCTGCGGGTGGGGGAGGGGGGCTTCGGCGTGGTGTACCGCGCCACCCTCAACAACACGGACTGCGCCATCAAGCGACTCCGACAGGTCAGCCAATCACAGCGCAGCAGCATGAGCGTGCTCTCATTGGTCTGTTTGAGGAGGGGAGTGATCTGATTGGTCGGTGGTGTTGCAGGATGGTGTGATGGACTGGTCTCTGCTGAAGACGAGCTTCCAGACTGAAGTGGAGAAACTGTCAAAGTGGGTCGAGTCGTCAGAACTCAGGACCAGAACCGGGTTTTCAGAACTCAGCAGGACCAGAACCGGGTCTTCATCCGTGACCAACACGTGTGTGTGTGTGTGTGTGTGTGTGTGTGTGTGTGCGTGTGTGTGTGTGCGCGCTCAGGTTCCGCCACCGGAACATCGTGGATCTGCTGGGTTTCAGCGAAGGAGGAGGAACCATGTGTCTGATCTACAGCTACATGGAGAACCGGTCTCTGGAGGACCAGATACACAACGTAACCCACCAGAGTCCAGTTCTGTCTCACTGTCCCAGATCCTGACTGTCAGGTTTAGTCTGAGTCTGGTTTAGTCTTAGTCAGGTTTAGTCAGGTGTGTGTCTACCTGTGTCTCAGGTGTGTGTCTACCTGTGTCTCAGGTGTGTGTCTACCTGTG
>JALJCO010012830.1:0-434202 GCA_023101725.1 Atherinomorus stipes | reverse complement strand
TTGTGTTTTAGTTTACACCCAGAAATGCAGAAAATGTTGGAGTCAAAAACTATAAAAAGTTTATTGTCTTTCTTGTCCTATTGCTTGTAAAATGTAACAGCTTAGAGACAAACTTGGAGAAATAAAAGGGATAAAATGGGAGGAAATAGGACTGTGTGGGGCTCCTTTCCTCCCTTCTATGACTTTGCACTTTTCTCTTTATCAGTGGAGGCAGACCTGCCAGTGTCCTGTAGAGGAAAGCAGCAGCGGCAAGAGCCCAAAACTGTGGCCAGAATCTCTAATGAGAGGTCTGGAGAGATAATTGATGGCAGTTTTGAATTCGCTGGGCATTACACAAGCTGTGAATGCCTTGGATTAATGAAAATTAAAGATTCAAAAGCAAAGGCTTTTAGATCAATCAAGCAAGCAAACAACCCACAGGAGTTGAGCAGAACAGAAGAGGCAGTTATGTCTGAAAGGGAAACAATATTAGTCATTGCTGATGATAATTATACATACACTGTATATTTTTTGAGCAATGTTTGTTTAATTTTGCTTTTGTCATATTATTTTGATTCATTATCTCCCATTTGTCTTGCAAATCAACTGTTTTTAAAGTTACAGTATTTGTGTCTGTGCAATACAGACATTACCTTTTGTTTTTGTCAAAGTCAACAGATTTTCTGTGTATATATGCAGGTTATGTAACAGCTTCCCTGCACACGTAATCCCCAGTTAATAGCATGTTCTTCAGTTTCCTCTGACTTCTATGAAGGCAGCAAGATATCATGAATTTTGTCCGATCATGGCTGCACAGGTGTTCTCCTTTTCATCAGCACCTAAAATATAATAAAACTAAGATCACAATGTCCTCCTGACAGCCTTCAGGCAGACCGGGAGTGGCGGCTCAAACTGCCCCTCTATAGACCTGGAGAGTAAAGGGGGATGGTACTGAGGAAGCAGAGAGGGGGAGAGAGCAGGGGGATGAAAATGATGTGAGGGGGACCCAACCGTCTCTCGGTGGGGGAATGGAAATGACATCAGAGGAGCAGCAGGAACAGCCCGCTGTCTTCCACCATGCAGGAACAGGGTGAAGAGGGCCCACAGATGAAGAGAGAACCGGCTCCCTGTGCAGTGAGACACACACATCCACAGCCACACACACACCAAGCTCACACTACAGAGGTAAATGACATACAGATGGCTGATAAACTGGCTGATAAACCACTGACTTTTTTATGCTGTGCAGGTAATTTTCTGACATATATTGGTTCCACTTGTCCTCTCAGAGGGACGGGTCTCTGCCAATCAATACAAAGTTGTTGTGATCCAATGGTCAGATTTATCAAATGAAGAAACACTCCTGTCTGATGGGGGTGCTTTCCTCCAGAATGACAGTCAGGCACTTGTCCTTCTGTAGTTGAAGGAAACAGGGTCATTGGCTTCAAGAAAACTATATAAAATAGGGATGCACGATATTGGAATTTTGGCCGATATTAAAGCTGAAAACAAGAAGCAGTCATTGCAAATAGCAGTTTTGTTATCTGTTACAGACACTTTAAAAAATAGGAGTGGGAAAAATATCAATACAGTTAAATATCGCGATATTTTCATATGCCGATATCAAATCAGTATTTAAAAACATGACCGATCTATTTTAAGTACAAAATCTCATGAGATTTCATTGTTCTGTTACAAAATCTCACGATATTTAGTGAATTCCTGCAAGATTTTGTTTGTAAAATAGATCGATACCGCATTTTTAAATGTCAATATTATATAAGCATATGAAAATATTGCAACATTTTTGTGAATTCTCGTGAGATTTTGTAACAGAACAATGCAATATTACGTGATTTCATTAGTAAAATAAATCAATATTGTGTTTTTAATGTCAATATGATATCAGCATATGAAAATATTGTGCTATTTCAGTGCATCGATATTTTTTTCCACCCCTTGTCTTTAGAAGTTTTAAGTTTGTAAAAAAAGAAGTCTTTTTTTAAGAAGAAGTACTGTAGTTTGTCTTTTTAGACTTTAGGAACAGTGGGCTGACTGGTTAAATATCGGTTAAATATCGATGGGGTGGCCAATGTCCGATACTCAATTTTAAGGCAGATACTGATAGGGGGGCGATTATATCGCGCGTCTCTAATGTAAAACATACAAAAAGGAGAATCTTCTCAAAGTCTTACTTCAGAAGACCGGTGACAGAGCCAGCCCAGGACATATGCAAACTAAGTGGCCACTTAGGGTCCCCACGCCACCAGTCCTCCCAAGTGCTCTTTAAATGTCAAGGTATATTGAGGAGAAAAAAAAATTATAATCTGTTGAATAATTTAAGTAAAAATGGCAACACCCACACAAATTAAATTTTCTACCATTTCACTCATGGCCAAGATCTTTTAGGTTTACTTATCCAGGGGGTCTTTAGTGCCATGTGAATCATTGTCATGCCTCTTGAGGACGCATGACCAACTGCACACCTGAGTCTCATTCTCCTGATCTCCACCAGCTGCTATCGAAGGACGAGACTTCCATCTACACAGTGCCAGATTGTTGTGTAGCCAACTGTGGTAATGCACTCAGGCCAAGTTTATTCATTCCTTTTCCTGTTTGACCAGGTTTTGTAAACATGCCTATCCTCCCCTACGATCTCCAGTCCTTCTTATTCCTAAGAAGCTCCCGGATTACCTGGATCCTTGTCTCCCTGTCTTTTCTCCCACCTGTCTGACCTGAACAACATAATAAAATCATTTCTGTATCTTCAGTGGCTTGGTGTCAGAGTCCTCCGTGCCTGATGCATAACAATCATACAATGAGTTACCTACTGCATCAAACCCTGTTTGTCTCCTGCCGACTGGTGAATATATTTTACACTACAATAATTCTGGCAAATCTCACAGTAATAAATTGCACATATATTATACAAATTATTATTTTAATTTTGTTAAAGGGCCAAATAAAGACTTCAGATTTCTAAAAAATGATTTTTTTTGCCCATTATTTCTTGGGTCAGGCTTTAAAGGGTTAAACTCATAAAATTCCAAATCCAAATGTGTTTTGTCTGCAGTTTTTTGTGACTTTTAAATACAAGTTCAATATACTGCAAAGTGCAAATTAATATAAGACCTCTTTTTAAAAAAATTTACAACCAAAACAATCTTAATAGCCAAAGTCAGAGTGGCACTGGTATGATAGCTACTAAAAAAGGTAAATGAATGAATGTGTTTCACTTACAGTGACATGATAAAGCACCAGTAATACTTAAAGACTCACAACAGAACTTTTAGCAGTTTTCTCAGCGACGCGCTCCCTAGAGACGGCTAAACTAGCATCCATCTTGCATCGTACCTGTACTATGAGCTCACTCCAGCCAGTAAAAGACTTATCTTAACTCTTGTTCTGTCGCTTCCCCTCTTTCTTTTCCTCTCTTCCTCCAGTAATGTTTCTTTGTGCTTCTTTGCCGAATCCAACATGATGTGCATCCAAAACACCTGTTCATGTCTGGTTCAGCGCATGTGATCTGTTTGCTAGCGCATGATGCGGTATGCAACCAGTCGTCGGCTGCAACGTCACAGCCCTGTCCCGGATGCAAAAGTTACATACTGCAGTTTCTGAGCTTTGGGACGCCGCTGGGCAGTGACGGCTCAAAAATGCGCATGATGAATGTTGGTGTGCCATCATAACGAGTCAGAAAAGCATATTGTTAAAGGATAGCTGTCTTTTTTTTCAACCTGAACCTTGTTTCTAGGAGAATGTATGTGCATTTACTCACCAGTAAAGTTTCTGCATCACTTTGCGTTGAGGCGCCCTTCGGTGAACATTCAGTTAAAATGGCGGAGACGGGGAAGCCACTATATATTATCTGCGGTAAAACTCCTTCATTTTTATTAATGCTTTAAGTAAAATGAACAAACAAATGAGACAGACTGGCGACCTGTCCAGGGTGTACCCCGCCTCTCGCCTGATAAATAGCTTGGATAGGCCCAGCCCCGGCCCAACGCACCGACTGACTGAACAAACAAATGAGTGCTATTGTCCTGTGAGTTCAGAGTTTCGCAAATTGTGTTTTTGTTGTTGTCTGGGTAACGAACTGCTCTTCTCAGCTGTACAACGGAAGCACGCATTGTGAACGCATGGCCCTGAAAAGTGTGTAGAACACCCTGATAGCTACCGGAAAGCTAAATCTGAACTCACAGGACAATACCAGTTCGTTCATTCATTCTACTTAAAGTATTGGTGAAAATCAAGGAGTTTTGCTGTAGATAATGCCTTCTATAGTGACTGCCCCGTCTCTACCATTATTACCGGATGTACGCTGAAGATCGACTCAATGTAATATCTTCCGAAGGAGTCAAAGTGATGCAGAAGGTTTACCGGTGAGTAAATGCACATATACTGTTTACGCCTAGAAATAAGGTCCAAGTTGAAAAAAAAGAGGAAGTTATCCTTTAAGGTCAAAACGCTAAGTTGTGGGTCTTTAAGGACCAGTGGTTATGAGGTAGTCGGGGAGCCCCCAAAATGGCATGGGCAGGCTCTGACAAGTGGCATATGATTGAAAAGCTGAAACAAGCTGGTACTTCACGCTTCTTTATCTTTTTTTCATAAATAATCGTCTGCATAACTGCGGATAAACTTGTTCTGCCATTGGCTGGATCGTGTAGGCGTAAAGAATGTCTGTGAAATGCTGTAAAAATTGCTGAACAGGTCTGTCTCACGACTTTGGGTTCAGTGTATTCGGTTACCTAAACAAGTCAATTATGTTTCAGGTCACAGCATTCCATGGAAGTTAACATGGCGCAGTCCAAGAACAAAGTTTCTGCTGTGTACCCCAGTGTTAGAAACAAAACAGCCCTACTTACACCTCACAAATTTCCTCATCACAAAAACTAAACATCACAGCAGTTTACTGTTTTGGTCAGATTGCCTGAATTTGAAAGATGCATAAAAAAATAGGGGGGTGCAACAATACCTGTATTCGTATCAAACCGTTCAATACAGGTGTGTACCGAACCGTGAGCGCAGTGTATTGAATATTGAAAAATACAGAATTTTTAATTTATTTTATCAATTTGTCTTCTAACAGTGAGCTTTGTGTTGAAAACTCAGTAGATCCAAGTTCATCCACTCCTTTGACTACATTCTTCTTTAGAGTTGGAACAACTTTGGTGTTCATGTTAAGTATGACCTTAATGGTAAGCTGTTGTGGACAAGAGCACAATGGTTAAATAAGGCATGAAAACTTTTTTTGTATCAAAAAAAATTGAACCTTGACCCAAAAGTATTGAACCGAACCAAACTGTGAATTTTTTGTAACTTCACATAAACAAGTAACATACTGCTGTTTTTACACTTATTTGCACCAAATTAGTCTAATTTCTAGTCGTACCAGTAACATTCAAACTTGTATGGTTTCGCATGTTGAAAGTGTTTCTGAGTACAAACCTGCAGGTGAATTTTGTTAAGGGTTGGCAGTGCAAGGTGGGGGTTTGAGGACTGCACACCAACTCAAAGAACTCAACTTTTACTCCTGGTAGTGGATGCTCAGTGGCTTTATTTTGCAATATGCCATGTTTGGTTTAACCATCCAATTGGAACCCAATTCAGCCATGCATGTTATAGCATCAAGTGGATGAATAAAAAAAGGCCTGTCCACATCTAAGTCAGCTATCTTGTAAGAGGCTACTCCTTTGCAAAAAAATGTACCACAAAACTTAAAGGGACTAGAGGCAAGATTAAGAAATGAAACTCGCGACTGCCGCTTTACGTAGCTGCAGCCATGAGCAGAGCTGTCACGGGAGCGTGCACAAACTGAAGCTTTAATGTTGTTTACTACGCTTTTTCTTCGTAGTTACACTTTTTAGTGTCTTTCAGTTGATCTGGATCATTTGCTGACGTCAGAATAATCCATAACTATCCCTTACAGAGTTTAAATTTACCGCGACCGTCTTCTTCCTGTATTAAAACTGTCGGAGATGCGGATGGAGCGTCATTTGACATCACATCCGCAGGGCAGCGCGGGAAATTCGGACACCGAATTGCAGCGCTTTATGCAGCACACAGCCTGTTCAAGGCAACGGAGAGAGATGTGGGTGCGCTCGTTCGTTTTGGTTTTTAACGCTTCATCATCCATATTAAAAAAACTGGGCATGTTTGTTTATTCTTTCCTAATTCCTGCCTCTAGTCCCTTCAAGTAAAGAAAAAGTTTTGTGAGTCAAAGTTTTTATTTATATCAAATTTAGTAAAAGTGCAAGATAAACTTGATTATTCTCAGTCATTTGATCAATGTCTAATTCTTAAATTTAGATTTTTGGGGATGTGATATCTAAACTATTTCATAACTAAACTTAAATGTACATATTTTTTTGCAAACTTTCAGCCTTTTAAGATCCGATATCTGTGTTGCTCAAAGCAACCTTTGCTTTTATGGATAATCTGGGCTTTGCTGTACACATGAAAAGCATTTCCAACCAAGCACCAAACACTAAAGAAGCCTAAATGACTCTTGTGACCTGCCTGAGCTCACTTTGATAGATAATTTGCTTTACGTAATCATCTTAACATGATTAATAGAGTGTGAGAGCAGCCTAAGAGGTGACATTTGTTAACCTTTTATGGGTATTTCCCTCTAGAGAAACTATAATAGGCTACGCAATTGTCTATTTCATCATCAGAGCCAAAGTTAATATACTTCTATGACGTACAGCCTCTTTCAGAGGGAGTAGGAAAAGTGCATGAATCCAAACATATTTCCCAGTAACCACATGAAAAAAGCAACGATTGTTTGTTGTCCCCAGGAGGAACATTGTATAAAGGGTAGGCTCGCGCAAATATACAGTGTACAAATACTGTAGGTGCGTAATACAAAGACAGGCGTATATCTGTGTTCAGGAAAAGGAGAATGAATCAGTACAAAGATGCAGGCACACATTTTCGCTTGTGCACCAGCATACACACTCGGAATTGGCTGTGATGGCTGCAGGTATTCACTAACGGCAGAGGCTTGATAGTAACTGCTGCAGAGGCCATTTGACACCTCCTCTACAGAGATTCAGACGCAGTGCTCTGGCAGCCTGAACTGCTTTATGACATTACACCATTTACTCCATATGCTTCACTACGAGGCTGACACGGCTCCATCTATTCATAATTCATCAAATTCACTTGCATTTTCCTCATCTCCCAAAGCAATCTTACAAACGTGTGCTTTCTTTCCTATTCATAAACCGTGGTGGCATTTACAGCTTGTGAAATGACATCTGGAAAGGTATTTGCTCTACTTTCATTGGAACTTGCCGTGTTGTAGCATTGTGCCATTTAATATATTTGTCTTACCTTTTGTTTTATTAGATTTTTTTCCAGCAAAAGGCAAGGACATTGTTTCTTTTTTTTCTTTTGCATGCAAACTGAATATACCACTAATCGTACTATTAACATGAGCAAAGACAACCCTTGTCTGTTCTTTAAAGAAGGCCTTTTGCATGGTTTACTCACTATAGTGCTGCAGTATTTTAGTATTCCAACCACTTAGTGAGCAACTCTCACTCTTACTCTCCCATATCCAGTTAAACTAAGCTCGATAAGCCTTTGTTGTCTTTGTTACTATGCAAAGCTTGTGACCAAATTAGGTCCTTTAACACCTGCAACAGTGTGTCGTGCATCAGAAAACATAAAGTTTGACATTTAGAAATGTTATCTGATGGATCAGCATACTCTTACAACATGTTTGGATGCTCAAAATGTCTTTCTTTGAATTACAATTCCAGTCATACCTGTTTGCATTTACTGAAGTCATGACGTGTTAGCATGCACCAATAAACCCTTTTGACATGTAGAATTATCTGAATTTAAAAACAAGCACAACTCATTGCCGTCATACCAATTTCAGTTTCTCCCCCTTAACAATGTTAAATTCTTTGAAAATCTCAAGCAGTGTATTTATATGAAATACTGATCAGTTCTGTTTGGGAATCTTCCACACGTCATGAGCTGTTTTTTTTTCTCTTGCTTGTTTGTTTTTTAAATAAACTTTACTGAGTAAAGCAAACAGTGCAATAGAAGCTGTCACACACTCAAAAATAGAGGTACCAGTTTGTACTTAAAGGGTACAAACGGTTGTCACTGGGGGTGTTCCTTTTTGAAAGATATTTTTGTACCCTTCGGTCCTGGTCCATTTTTGTACCTTGTCAAGCTGTCAATCAGTTAGAGTACAATTAAACCAATTAAAAATTATGAATCAAAGTCAATAAAATAGAGATTATGACAACAATCAAAGATGCTAATAATAAATGAATTATTATATAAATATTAGGCCAATAACATCAAATAATTATACATATAATTATTACAATGATTACTATGATTATTATGAAAATCATAATATAGTACCTATAATTATACTACTGTTTAGAAGTACTGCTAATTATAGTTATAGTACAAGCTACTCACATTTTTCAATGCTGCAGGTACCCTTAGGGTTGAAATGATACAAATTTGGACCCTTCTTCATAGTTTAAAGGTACACTTCTGGCCTCATAAAGACCAATGTTGTACTTTTGAGAGAACATTTATAAAAAATGTACCTACAGGTACAGAAATGTTCCTGTCTCATACCTCTACTTTTGAGAGTGCATAATATTCCAAGCAGAGTAATCATAACAACATTCGGCATAAGCCTGCTCTCTTGATCAGATGAAATTTTGATCCTAATGAGTGTGATTTGGTCAAAATCTTCAGGTTGGTATGTTTACAATCAGGGTTTTCATTCAAATAATTGTGTTCATACACAGCTATTGGTGGATGCAACAGATTTGAAAGATAGTATTAAAATCTTTTCTCCATCATTTATATAAAATTACCCCCAGACTTCATTGAGTCTCGACACCAACAATACCAGTTCAGCTTCTGATCAAAGATGTGTTAATAAAGAAGAGCAGCAGCAAGTGATGTGAAATGTGATGATTCCTTTCACATTCAGACTCATAGTTTTTTTAAGCTATTCTCTGAGAGCATCTCTTACTGGATAATTAGGATCTGATGTAGTTTTCCTGAACTGTACTGAATTGAGTGAACATCATGTTTACTGAGAAAATCATTTCATTTGTATTTTATTTCATTCAAGAATTCTTTTAGAACAATATTTTACACTACTGCAGATGAAACAAACCTGATTTAGGTGGTATTCCCGAGCCAGAAGGAAACCAACAGGCAGGGTTAAACAATTTGTTTACACTGCAGTAAGTTCACAGTCATGTACTGAGTTGGTCCTGAAAAAAGAGATTGCTGCACCAACCACAAACAGTGCTGTAAGAGCAAAGTGGGAAAGAGGATATGGATATGAGGAGCTTTAGTCTGTGAATAGTAGAAGTGTACAAAGCACAAAAATAGCAAACAAACATCAATCAGTTGGATGTGTTGCTATGAAGCCGCACATGTTCGTGACTACCAAAATGCTTAAAGATACCAAGCTTTCACTCTGTCAGCATGGTGATGTGTTGATGCTGCCCACACCCCTCGAACAACAAAGACCACACACACTCCACAAACCCACATCCCCACCCACATGCACCACCGTGTAACAACATGATGCGGCCCTGCTAATCCATCTGGTCATCTCTGGGGTCAGCGCTGACACGCATCTCCTGCGTTCTGACAGTGATTTCCCCTGTGTGCGGTTATGCAGCTGCCACCTCAGTGTGCCCTGATCTCCACACGTCCACAAACACACACGCAAACAGCAGACAACTTGACGGGTCACCAGACAGACAGAAAGACAGACACCTCGCCTGCAACAGCATCCAACCTTTAATCGTCCAGCGGGTAAGTAACCTCTCTGACTTTAGAGAAGTTAAGTAACAATCTGTGTATGAAACTTCTTAATTACTGCTTGTTGGATGACTGTCTGACCTCCTACCTGTCTACCCAACTCCCTTCCTAGCTCAAGGAACAACCGTCTTGCCCTGCACCTGCTAAGTCCTCCCCTTGGATCAGGGTTTGGGGGAAAGAACAAAGAGAAGTCCTTTAATAAGAATATTTAGACAGGCACTTGAGTGGGCAGCTTATGTGAGCCATCACTGGGCTTTTGGGATCCAGGGATTACTGATGGTAAAGGGAAAAACAAAGCCATTGACATTGAGTTACTTTCACATACAAAGGAATCTGTTCTTGTTTTGTTTTTATAATATGAATTCTTTTAAGTAGTATGAAAATTGATCATATTATGAAAGAGGAGTTTTTACTTTGCTACTGTATAAGATTTATGCAGACATTATAGACTGCCAGGAGATGAATCCTAAAGTCTGTAAACCTTTGACCTTTAATCCAGCACTTCGTTTATGACCAGGGGTGAAATTGGGTCGGGGCTATACGTAATCCAGTGCTGCATCGTGAGCAATAAACCTTTCTCCTGATTTTCAATTCTGAATAATAAAATCAATATTTTCAATAATTTAGGCAATGGAAGTTTGTGGGGATTTTAGATACCAAGAACTCAGAAGTCAAGCAAGAATTGAGAGTTCAGCACCTGCTTGTCAAAACTATGTGGCTTATTGAGCCACTGTAGGTGTTCCCCAGGGTTCAGTCCTGGGGCCTCTGTTATTCATTGTCTACATACTTCCCCTTGGTCATATCTATCAGAAACACCATATCAACTTTTATTGTTCGGCGGATGACATCTAGCTCTACCCCTCCTCGAAACCAGATTCCACCATCCCACCTCCATCCCTTCTAGACTGTCGTGATAAAATAAAATCCTGGTTCATGTTTAACTTTCTTAAATTAAACAGTGAAAAGACTGAGATGTTTCTCATAGGTACCAAATCAACCCAATCAAGTCTCCGAGTTTCATCGCTTCCATTGTCAACACTGATATTTCTCCCTCCCCTAAGGTCAAGTATGTGTGTGTCATCTTCCATAGCAGCTTTCCTTCACATCTCATGTCAATAACATCACTCGTACAGCCTACTTTCATCTCCATAATATCACCCGCCTATGCCCCTCCCTCTCATCATACTCTGCTTCCATTCTTGTTCATCTAGTCATTTCACACAGTTATCAGTATCTGTGTTTGCCGTTCTGGCCCTGCATTTACTTGGTATTGGATCAGTACCAAATCTTTAAGTATAACACACCACTATTTTTGACCCAGAGGGTACAGCTTAGATTGTCGCTGTCAAACACAGACAACGTATGCTGATCTGACAATGTATGTGAAACTGACACAACACCAGTGCTTATCTTCACAATTTCCTGGTGATTGAATCAGCCTCCTACTCGTGCTGTTGTCTCTCATCTTCCCCCTTATTTCCACGGAAAGAAAATAGTCCAAGTCTTTGAGATCATCAGATGGCCAACAGTAGGCTAAATGTACACTGCAGTTCGAGTGTTGTGCTGGAGGCTTCCAGTTTACGTGGGTGACTGCACAAATCCAGGGTGATCGCTGGTGCTTCTTCACAGGAAACCAGATAAAACTTATTCCCCATCTAGAAAAGTTCTCCCCTTGTCAATTAAAGCAGTAAAAAAATGCAAAAAGTGTCGGGCACAGTTTAAATTCACTCTATAAAGAAACTTACTAGTTCTATTTCAATGACCGTTGGGACCAATTATGAGCATGCATGAGTGACGTATGCATGGACGTATCCATTGCACTTGCACTTGTCCACGTGCAAGTGCAAGGGGACGGTTGTCCATACAACAACCTCACCCACCCACCACTATCAGTGTCACCCCACCCCAATTTAACCTTTAATGACTATATACTTGTAAAAGAAACATGATTTTTAGGCTAATTGTGAAATTGTAAGCCAAGATGGAAAATTCAGAAAGAACCAATATAGCTTAACATCTGCATAGCTAGGTTTGCATTGCCTGTTAGCATGGTGGAATTCGCATTCATCTTCAAGGCAAAATACATCAAAAAGTTCAAGCTGTGAACTCAGCCTCTGAACTTCCCAATCCCCATGAGCATTCAGTGATTCCAGTTCACAGAGGTCCAATATGAGACCCACAAGACCCAAATATTCACAGCCAAAATATTCATAGAAATAACAGCCTATATCTATCTCCAGTTCCCCATACTGTACCACCCTTGTGGTCATGCATCATCATGCTCTCCTCCAGTTTGAATAAACAAACTTCTCTCCATGTCTCAACAGAAAGAAAGAAATATTTTCAGCTCAGCTTCTACTGAACTCAGGAAACAATCTTCCTGCCAAATCTATAAATTGTAAGCTGCTCAATTCAAATGGCAACAGTTTACTGCAAACTTTACACCCTCGCTCAGCATTAAGATCAGCCTTCAGGTACTTAGTCACCATCTCAGATGAGAAATCAATGTCAGACTGCAGTTTGGTTGCACTTGGCTGAGAGGGAGAACATTTATGTTTGCTTAAAGAAATGCTATTGTTCACCGCTACAGCTTAGACATTTGCACAGCTCACAGCTTATTAATGTGCTCTGGCCTGGAACAGGACGTGGCTTGGCTTGTGTTTTTGTGTTTTTTTCCATCTGCATTTTGAAACAACTTGGAGGAAAAAGCTAGCTAACACCAGACATGACTATATGATTTTGTTTGCTGTTTTTAACAGAATGCCATTTCTGTGCTTTATGTCAGTGTGATGCTTTTGATCCTCATCACCATTAACTACTGATGGCCAGTGGACAAACACACATATGCACAAACACCCCAACCCCCAATGCTCTGAAGGCAAATACATATTTTCTCCACAAAGAATCATATTTAGTTTTATGATCGTAAAATGAAAACTCATACACAGGTGATGAGGCAATATTGTCATGACTTGGGGGGAAGGGGAGGGCTGCGTTTAATAACCTACTGTGGAAAACAGTGTTTTCCAGGGTGGGCGAAAGCAAATCTCTGAGTAAGCTGTGGGTGGATTGGCGGCCTGAGGCTTCAACAGAGATGCAGGGATCGAAAGGCAGAAAGACCAGAGTTGACATGTCAGTAAATACACAGAAATGTTACCATGCGGGCAAAGAGTAATGAAACATTGCGCCCAAGTGCATCATTATATCTTTTCAAAACAAGCTGCCACAGTAAACTTGTGAGCAAACACTTCCTTCACATTGTTAATACTTAAATGCCTCACAATAATAATAAAAGAGAATAAAAGTTACTGCAGTAACTAAATCCAGTCATCACCTTGCAGATTGTTTTGGACAGAGTCATGACATGTGACCCGCAGCATCCCTCTGGATCACAGCAAGCCAGCTGAATATGACAAGTGACACAGAGGGTGCTTGAAAAATCCAACTCACCATGACTCATCACTAACAGCTCCTCAAGTTAGCATGGCTGTCGCTCAAACTGTTTCCCAATCAATGCCACTTCAGCAGACCTACTTGATTATCGTTTTAATGAGAAAGCCCTGATTGATTTCCCCCTCCTTTATCACAAGCCAGGGTACTCCTGGGAGCTGCTTTCATTTTCTTTGTATCCTTTTACCCCTAAAGCTGGGTCATAACATGCCACTTACTGGTGAATCACTGGAAGACTCAGTAGTTTGGACTGGCATTCTTGTTGCTATTGAAGGCATGCTGTACTGTATCACTTTGTACTTTAAAGAAAAGACAAACTAAAGACCTTCGGCCCACCTCTCCATGTTAATATTTGGGAGAAAATATGATGTCCCTGTAAAGCTCCATTTCCATGATCGGGTACCGGTCAGGCTGGGACGGTTAGGGGGAGAATGGTACGGTAAATCCTGATCTTTGTAGAATTTCCACTGGGTTTCCACAGGGAACCGTACGTTTACCCAGTAGGCACTGTATTGTCCGGATAGGGATAGCTGCGTCATAGCGTGAAGTCAAAGCAGCGCAACACAGAAAAATGAAGGATGCGAATGTGGATGGCTGATATCCAGCAGTTTGTATCATTTCTTCTTGTCATGTGGCTTTCCAAAAACATCAACTCTATATTTAATCAAGGTGCTGTGCTGCTTTGTTCTGAGTGCAGAGTCACACAGGAAGTGATGACTTTTTCAACCAATCAGTGGATTGTAGGGTTTCAAGCTAGCAAGCTAGCCCTTTTTGGTAAGACTGGTACCCCAACGGAACTGTCCCTAAAAAGTAGGATGGGTGGGTCGGATATAAGAGGCCTTTTCTTCGAAGAGCGTATGTTCGAAGAAGCCGAGGTCGAAACAACAACGGAAAAAATTGGATGGTGTCTTGTTGACAGAGATGGAGTTATAATAAGAAGCAGAAAGATTTCCACTTTAATCACGGAATCCAACTTTCTTCTTCCTTCTGCTTTTTCATCATTGATCAGTAGTTGTTGCCCCCTAGCGAGCAGTTGTTTTAACTATGGTGGTTACACCAGGCGGTTTGGTCCATTTCCATTACATGCAGTTTGAACGCAAACCAAAGCAAAGAAAGGTGGGAAATTTTTCAAAAATCCCCGTCCAATCGGACTGAGTCCCCAGACTGTCCTGGTGTGAACGCAACCTTAATTGCCCCTCAGTCTCAACTGATCAATAAGATAATAAAAGCATTTTACATAACCTCAAGTAATTAGAACACAGCTTAAGCCAAACTTATAAAATAGACACTATAGCATACTCTTGTATATCTTGTATATCCTCATAGTTGAAATAACATAAACTGTATGACAAACTCTCTTATTTCCCTAAAATGACATGACATTAATGGGATGTTAAACCGCACATTTAGATGGTTATATCTTTCTTGGCTCTCTGTTTTTACTGCTTGTGGCACTTCTTGTGTGGTGCAGCTGAGTCAACATGTTGTCACTCCCTAATGGTTGCTTTGGGTTCCATTTCAACCCATCTGAAACCCCTATAGTATCCTTTGGAAATACAGTATATATGGATGTGATCTAAATCAGCATTTTGCTCATTAATGTCTCTTAAAAGGATAAGTAGCTTAACATTTTGAGTCCTTAAAGGAATAGTAAACCCGCAAGGGATGTAACTTCATTTTCCACTTACCCTCACGGTGAGCAAGACTCCGGAGCACTTTTTTAAAATCTCAAATGCAGCCGGGGATCAGGATGGCTTCTCGTTTTCCCCCAACTTTGATTGTGCCCGAGCCAAAAAGGTCCATAAAAGTCCACAAAGACTTGTCAGTATTCCTCCATACTGCTCATCCAATGTAATCCAAGTGTCCTGAGTGGGTAGTGTCCATAATTTTACTCAAAACAACATCATTTACTATATTTTAGAGCCTAAACAGTCGTACATCTTACTTCAGCGGAGCCCACATATGCGCATTCACGAAACTACGGAAGCCTCGGCGTTCAGAGCCTACTCTGCCGATAATACAAGCATAGAAGAAGAAATTCATTGTTTACATTGTGCTTAGAGCGACAGAGCTGCAGACAAACCAGGACAAACACAACAGGGGTTGGATATTGATTTAAAACAAAGAAAGAAAGAAAAAGAGAACGTGGGATCTCGTCTGCTGCACCTTCCATAGTTTCATGAACGCGCATCGGCGTGCTCGCAGGAGATGTGATGTAGAACTGTTTAGGCTCTAAAAATATACTAAATGGCGTAGTTTCAAGTAAATTCTGACCACTACCCACTCGGGACACTTGGATTACATTGGATGAGCAATATGGAAGAATACTGACAAGTTTTTGTGGACTTTTTTGGCTCGGGCACAATCGAACTCCATTATATGAAAGTTGGGGGAAAACGAGAAGTCGTCCTGATCGCCGACTGCATTTGAGATATTTAAAAAGTGCTCCAAAGTCTTGCTAACCATGAGGGTAAGTGAAAAATAAAGTTACATCATTCTGTGGGTGTACTACTCCTTTAATGTGCTCTATTAACCCTCTCCTGTTAAGAAAAAAATTAAAATCTTTATTATTTGAAAAGTTTATCACATTTCTTGAACTGTAAAGTCGAAAATTGTTTTACAGAGCTTTTGTGCATTACCTGGTATCAGAGGTGGGTAGTAACACACTATATGTACTCGGTTACATTTACTCGAGTACATTTTTACATAAATTGTACTTTTAAGATGAAATTTATCACGGTATACTTTTTACTTTTACTCAGGTATATCTATGAGGAAGAAATGCTAATTCTACTCCGTTACAATGGCATACATCCCTCTCGTTACTTTTATTTTTGGTCTTATAAGTGCGAAATTGTTTTGTTAGAGAGACACACACGTAAACGTCTCACTGAACAAACATAGCTGCTGTTGGCTACGTCACACGTTATTAGCTACTTTTCACTATTTACCACCAATCAGGTGGAGCCAGGTAGTCACATGACAATGCG
The DNA here is from genome assembly GCA_023101725.1 of Atherinomorus stipes. Lineage (NCBI taxonomy): Eukaryota > Metazoa > Chordata > Actinopteri > Atheriniformes > Atherinidae > Atherinomorus > Atherinomorus stipes. The sequence goes on along the minus strand of JALJCO010012830.1, from coordinate 417,955 downwards.
ACGCAGGTTCCCAAAGCTGGAGCAAGCTGGAGCACACAAACCCAAGAGGGATGTAGTCTACATGAAGACTGAAACAACAGCGTGTGGTTCAGAAATCGAGACAGAAGCCGCGGAACATTCCTAACCGCACATTCCAGCGATGTTTGCCTTCCAGACGACATAAAAGATCAGCTGTGCAAGCCACGTTTCAGGTAACCTCAAACTTACATTAAAAAGTTGTCATAAGTTTGGTTTTGTGGACTGTTTGTAAAAGTTTCTTTGGTTAGTTTTACAACAATTAAATTTTTTTGGGTCATAAAAGAGGAAATGAGCAGATGCAGACCTACATCCCATCATGGTATCATGTTACCAAAACAGGCTTGCTGCAAAAACAATCCTGCACCATACCAAATCTGTGGTAGAATGTGAACCTCCATCAACTTGTTTTACACTATTAAGTATTCTTCATGTGACTGCGGGAATGTAGGGAAATTCCCTGAGGTGTGACACGCAAGGGACGCAGGAGGAATTCCCAAGGCTGTGACGCGTGGCTGCGCTTGCACGTGTTGTTGCGATAATAAACTGTTTCGGCTAATAGATGCTATATTTGCAGTGACATCGGGCTGTGAGGAGGCTGCTATTTCCTATAAATAAATATTTATTGACCTAGGGAGCAATCTGTAACCCGCATGTACTTCTTCCTCCCCTGCTTAAAGGGGGGGGAAAAGCATCTAAATCGCAGCAACTTTCTTATCAGTCAGGGTGGGCCTTTCTTCCTCATCCCTCCACCTGTTTTGGCCACACTGTGGCAGTGAGCAGCTGGTTTTAGCTGAAAATGAGTCAGCTTGAGTGCGCGACTGACCCCACAGCAGCGTGTCACACACTCTCCTCACCGCCCCTCTTCTGTTTGCGTGTAAGGCCGGAGGACAGCTGCCATAGAAAACATTTTTGCCCGTTTCCACTCAAACAAGTTCATTCTCAGTTAAATTCTTTATTTTCCTTCACTGCCACAGTCATATTTTGTCTTTTTGATGGTGCAAATAATAGTGTTTCATGTAATGTGTCCCCAGCTTTACTAGACTGGTCTAGACTCTGGACTAGACTCTGGTGTCACGCAAGGCAAGGCAAGTTTATTTGCATAGCACATTTCATGTACAGGACAATTCAAAGTGCTTTACATAAAACATTATAAGCATTACAGTGGGGTGCAAGTGTAAAAGAAAAAAATTAAGAACAAAAAAGTAGAAGCATGATCTACAATTAAAAAGATTTAAGATTACAAAGACAATACAGAGACGTGGGGATTTTAACTTTTGAGTAAAATCTATGTAAATGCAGCTGAGAACAGGTGGGTCTTTAACCTGGATTCAAATAAACTAAGCGTTTCAGCTGATCTGAGACTTTCTGGGAGTTTGTTCCAGACATGTGGAGCATAGAAGCTGAACGCAGCTTCTTCATGTCTGGTTCTGACTCTGGGAACTGATAAAAGACCGGATCCAGATGACCTGAGGGGTCTGGTAGGTTCATCAGAAGTTTTGTTATGAAAGACCATGACCGCCAGAAAACAGTATTATGAAAAAAGCATTTTATTTAATGCGGTGGATGTCTTTATGTACATTCATTTTTAAAAAAATCAAATTAGCCTCTTTCATTTATTGACATTTACTGTAATTTAAAATAAATCTGATGTTGCTCATAAAGTACTCAGTACTTGAGTAGTTTTTGTCGTCAGTACTTTTTACTTTTACTAGAGAAATTATTTGGATGACTACTTTTTACTTGTACAGTACTGGAGTAATATTTTTCTAAAGTAACAGTACTTCTACTTGAGTATATTTTTTGGCTACTCTAACCACTTCTGTCTGGTTTTATTGAAAACCATTTAAATCTTGTGTCTGTACCTAAATTCAAATAAATAGTAAGTGAAGTCCACATGCAGAGAACAACGTGGTACGGGAAATAACTCATAGATACAGTACACATCATATGTCCACGGCAGTTCCCTCAAGGAACAGTCACTGATAACCATTAGACATGACCGCTCAATATAAACACTGGCTGAATCTTATTCATTCCGACCAAATCCTATTGCCTGTTTTTTTAACCATTTCTCATCCATTCTAACAGAAAAAACACACAAACTCCTTTGGGGGAGTGGGTGGCCTTGTGGTAATGTCACAGGCTTTGAGGACCCAGGTTCGAATCCCTGTCACACCACTCAGGTGAACCACTGTGGACCCCTGAGCAAGGTCCTTAACCCCCACCAACTGCTCCCTGGGCGCTTTAAGTAGCAGTCCACTGCTCTCTGTACATACAGTACAGAGATGGGTGAAATGCAGAGCCCTAATTTCCCCTCGGGGATCATAACAGTAAATTTAAAAAAAAAATACAACACAGTTCAAACACAGCTTAACCAAACAATTCACAGCAGAGGTGAACTTAACCAGGGAGTACAAGTATGCTCAAACCAGTGCAAAACTGTTCTTGTGCAATGCATACAGCAATATATTGAACAGAAATATGATTATTTTTTAACAAACTGTACTTATCCCCTCTCACTGAAAGGAGCTGCTGCACAGATTTGACTGACATTGCCCCATGTTTGGTTTCCTACGTCTGATCTGCTGTTCATTTCCAGTAATGCCTTCAGGGTTGTCCTCTCCAGCATTGCACTCCGGTTTTAATTAACCAGGTTGAACAGAAATAATTTTTCTCACTGCAGGGTCAAGAGACTGGGCCTGTTCCAGCTACCTGATGTCACTGTCTAACATCTGTTAAACACAATTTCAAAATTAAAATCTTCTTTTTGACTTCAATCAAGGTTGCAAGAAATCAAGGTGCCGATTGATGACCAGCTATCCTTCTCTAAACACTTTGCATCTGTCAGTTTGAAATATGAGAATAATCAGGCATATCTGATTTTATATTCCACACAACACCTGGTATAGGACACGGTTATGTCTCCTTAAACGACTGCAATGCCCTTGCAGTAGGTCTCCCAGTATCCAGAGTGAAACCCCTACAGATTGTCCAAAACATGCCAGCGCATCTGGTCTTCAATCAGACTAAAAGGGCACACAGCTCTGTTATTCCCTACACTACATGGGCAAAACATGAGTGCAAAATAAAATTTCAACTAGAAAAGCACTTGGGGAGTACAGACCTCTGCCAAGCAGCTCAATTACCCCCCATATGACCCTATATCTCTCAATGATGAAGATTCCTTCAAAAAAATTCCTGGGTCCATAGGGTGCTCTGGATCAAAACCAAATTTAATCATTTCTTCCTTGTGCTATTATCGACATTGCCTGGAAATTTGATCAAAATCTGTTCTGAACTTTTTGAGTTATTTTGCTGAGTAACAGGCCAACAAACACCAGCAATTACAATACCTCCTTAGCAGAGGTAATAATTAATACCTGCTTTCAGAGTGACTTCTGGTTCTTAAACCATGTTTATAACTTGATATAAATTTGATTTGATTTAATTATACTTCAAGATAACTAAACATGCCAGTGCTGCTTATGAAGCATAGAACTCCCCTTTAGGATCTGATCCTTCTATCAACTTCATCTAATCTTAAACTTCTCTCCTGAAGGTAGAACAAGCTACCATTTGCTATCTGAGCACTTATGGATCAATACTATGGATGACCAAAACTGCCAAAATTAGAAATTAATATACACAAATAAAAATTACTTTTATGTGTAAAAGTAATTTTACACATAAAATGAAATGTGTAATTTAATTTTACACATTATATTTAACTTTTTTCTTCCATTTAAAGATTTCTGTAGAATGTGATATAAATTGATATTTCTATTGTCATTTTAATCTGTTTCAACTGAACCTTGAATTAATACTCTAATGTATTTACTTTGGAAATGTAATTTTCTATTTTATTTATTTACTGAATTGGTACCATACTGTTCCGTCTTCTTTCCAGTTAACGGGGACTGGGTCACGGGGGCAGCAGGGAAGCCCAGACATTCCTCTTCCCGGCCACATCCACCAGCTCATATGGGGGGGAATCCCGAGGCTTTCCCCAGGCCAACTGGAAGATGTAGTTCCTCAAGCATGTCCTGGCCCTCATCCCGGTGGGATGTACCTGGAACACCTCACCAGGGAGGTGTCCAGGGGCGACATAACCAGATGCCTGAGCCACCTCATCTGGCTCCTTTGGATGCAAGGAGCAGTGGCCAGAGTCGGCTCTAGACTTCAGGGGGCCCTAAGCAGAATAATGTTTTGGGGCCCTGCCCATTCATGCCACGAACAACGTTTTTGGGTAGACGCAACACCTTAAGTCACAATATAATCTGTATTAATTTCTTCAAAACACTCTAGGAACACACTAAGTAAAATATGATTACACTTGCCAGTAATAGTGCTGTTCATATACTGTTAGTTCAGAGTTTTACGGATTGTGGTTTGTTGTTGTCTAGCTAGCTAGCTGCTCTCTCAGCTATGCTTGTGGGGCACGCGTCAGTGAGCGTGCACAGTCAGTAGAGCGTGGAGAACGCCCCACAAGAACTTATGGAAAGCTAAATCTGAACTCACAGGACAATAGTACTCATTTGTTCCTTCATTCTACTTAAAGTATTGGTGAAATTACGGAGTTTTGCTGCAGATGATGTCTTATAGAGGCCCATTCATTCAGCTCTCCTCACTCCCACTATATGGATGTGACAGATGTGTATTGGACGCTTACGAAAACACTGAACAAATCACATCTTGTGCTGGTTCAATACTGTTTGTATTAAACCAGTGCAAGCTGTGATTTGGTCTCGTATTATATGGACCAACACTATTGAACCAATAAAATGTTGAGACGGAACGTATAATTACTAAATAAGGAACAACTTTGTATTTTACACGACGTAGGCAACCCTGCCGTTAGCTTTAGCTACAACTGCTTTGCTGGCTAACAGTATCCAACCAATTATTAGATATGTTAGCACCTGCTAAATCAAATCGTGTTTTAAAAAATTGCTGTGACATGTCTAGTCTAAGCATCTTCATTATCAATAACACCAGGCTAATACATGACATTACAGTATTTTAACAAAATAAATCTCCTGTCCTTGCCAGCCGCTTCTTTAGCCTTTTTTGTTTTTTTGCCCCAGATGGATAATTCCTCTTCATCTTCATGAAGCCCATTAAGCACTCATCAAGACAAACTACTTCCTTAGGGGGCCCCCTAGTGGTCTGGGGCCCTAGGCGGTCGCTTATTCTCCTTAGTGGCAAAGCTCTACTTTGAGCCCCTCCAGGATGACCGAGCTTCTCACCTTATCTCTAAAGGCCCTTTCAGATAGGATGCGTTTTTTGCGGCGCGCGCCGCGGGGTAGGGCGCACCTGGCGCAGAGTCGGCGAAAGAGCACAGCGGCAGCGAGCACGTCAGGCACGCGTTGCCAAGCGACAGACCAGGAAGTGTTTTCTACCCGGCACGCTTCGTTGTGAGAGATGTACATCTCATGGTCGCAGCAAAGAGCTTTGCTCCAGAGGAGGAGGAAGAGATCAGCAGCAGATAAAAGGGTGGGGGTCCACCTGATCCTGGTAACAAGGCAGAACGTGGGGGAATTCAGGCTCGTCCGCGAGCTGCATTCTTTCACTCAGACCGCTTCCAGGTTTACTTCAGGCTGAACAAGGACCACTTTTTCCCCCTGAACTGGCCTCTCCTATTGGACGCGCTAGGATGTCGTCACAGCGCGCAGCGCCCGAATTGAAACATTTTCAATTCGAGCGCAGCGGCGTCAGCGCTGCCGCCGCGGCATGCGCCCATCTTGCGCGCCGCGGAGCTCCGCGGCATCGCGGTGCGCGCTGCCGTGGCGGTACCACATACACAATGAATGGGTTTGCCGCCGCGGCGCTGCGCTTGCCGCGTTCTATCTGGAAGGGCCTTAAGGGAGAGCCCGGCCACCCCGCGGAGGAAACTTATTTCAGCCGCTTGCACCTAATCTTGTTCTTTCGGTCACTACCCACAGCTCATGACCATTGAGGGTACGAACATGGATCGACCGGTAAATCGAGAGCTTGTTTTCACCGCAACTCACCTGTACAGCTTCCTCTTTGACTAATGTCTTTTTCCTTTAGATATATCATATGCACAAGGTTTCTCGTCATTTTAAAGCTTAAATATACTGTCGTTCCTTAATTATAAACCAGTTTGCATAAAAACATCTACTAAATGTATTTTTTAAGGTCTAACTAAAACATAAAAAATCTTATGATTTAAAACAAGGATTTGTAATGTGATATCATTTATGAATTTAGTAATATATGCAATTAGTAATTCTTGCCCAACACACTTACCAAATAATATACGGTACTAATGGCCTCCTCTGGTTCCACACTAATGTCCTGAACTGCCAGAGATGGCCCACAGATCATCTCATTTTATCACCCAGAAGGCTCCAAATGGTGCCAGCCATTCTTCAAACTGACAGTCTTACTGTGGGTGTGTTTTGGTTACATGCTTAATAAGGCATTTACGTACAATATGCACACCCTTGCCTGTATAAAGGCTCTCAGCAGTGGAAGCAGTGTGTGCAGTGTTATTGGTGTATGAGTGTAGTATTATGCTTCTTTTTGCAGCGTCACCATACCTATAATACAGAGGAACCTGTGAGTGCTCTCTGCCTGCTCCTCTGCATCCATCACAGTTGTGATGGAGAGCTGTGGATTTGTCTTCTTCACTCAGATTTATTGTAATGATATACACTTGCTGTCTGGCACAAATTTCAGACTGCATTTTTAAAAAAGAGCACTATGCAGTCCGAGAGCTGCAGAGAATTTATTAGGAATATGTTGCATGAAGGGTTTAAACACAGTCCAATATAACATGTGTGGCATACAGATGACGCCATTCTCCAGAAAATCATCGTAGTGCTTGATAGTTACACTCCTGATCCAATTTCATGGATTTCTCCACCACATTAAAAATACAAGAGTCGCTTTTGGCTCTCACGAGAGTGACACTTGACCTTATAATGGAGGCATTTACATATAACCTTAAGCTTAACAGGCACACTTATCATAGGCAGTTTAAGCTTGTAGAGCTGACTGGGTGATGAGGACGCTTGTAACAGTGAGGACGCTTCTGGGGTGAGGAGGGAAGGTTGAGAAGGTTTACAAGGTAAGAGGAGGAGTAAAACTGATAATCCAGAAATCTTTTCATTTATCATGCAAATGAATTTGTAATTAAATCTGTAGATGAATGGGGAAAAAAATATAGCAATTGGAGAAGAAAAGCTAAATTATTTTCCATATAGAAGTAAACACAATATAGTCATGACTGTGAACAAGAAAAAATAATTTTCTAATTAAATATTTAAGAAGTGCTCCATAGCTATCAAACCTATTGCTTCCAAGAAGTATTAAAGAGGATCAACAGGATACAATATATATGGTAATTATCAATATGACAAAAGGTCTTTAATAACAACACAAAAGGTGTGTTCTTGCTGCATCACTTCACCTTTTCTTCTGTCACTATACCTCTAATACCACAAATCTCATATTGGCTGACATTTCCTTTCTTTCTCATGAAGAGCTTTTGTCCTTCAATCCATATAAGTCTCTCTTTCCTCAGTTCTTAATCTAAACCCGTAACAAGGTATTTTGGCACAATTCCCTTTAAAAATTTAATCTAAAATGTAAGAACAAAACCTTTGTCTCAGTAAGTGACAATATGTTCTTCAAATATTACACACACACACACACACCCATGGAAAATTAAATGCACAATGTCGGTTACTTTCTGTCTGATACAGGATCTTTTGTTTGTTTTGTTTTCACTATAAATTCAAATCCAAATACCATCAAATCTAGTGTTACTGTTGTCTAATGGCATTGAATATCATCCTGTTTGGGTTTGACCTTAATGGCTGTAAAGCCATTTCTCCTGGAACATATGTGCTACCATAACACAATTGCATTTTGCCCATCTACTGTACATAAATATCCCAGGCTACAGTCTTGGTAAAGTTCAGCGTTGATCATTTAATCTCACCCACTGCCATGAGATGGTTTATACTGTCATATTTGGGTCAGTTAAACAATTTTACTGATGTAGGCATGCTGAATCACGGCATTTTAATCTTTGTTGGGTCAGATGCAGATTGCAAATTTGCTTCCATTATTACACATACACACTTGTGCGTATGTATACTACAGCAAATATACTGTATACAGTATATACAGTATATATTCCTATATTTGACTTTGTTTTCTCTAATGTTCAAAAAGTTCTGCACCTGTTGACAGGTATTTTGGTCCACTGTTCATGGGAATGGTGCTCTAATGTATCTGGGATAGTTTTGCTTGTTTGGGATTTTTAGATAATAATTTTCAATCACAATTCAAAAGCAATATTTTATTACACTACATTGTAATTTTGCACATTTTTTCTTATTTTTTATTTATTTTTATTATTTTTGTGTCCAGCAATGTGCAAGTAGTGTCAAACATTCAAATACATTTGTAGGACATTTTCTAAACTTTCGAACACCCCCCCCCCCACAAAGTGGGTGTGTGAAGCACTTTGTGTTGCCTTTGGTTTCAATTTATTTGATTTGATATGATTTGATATATGTACTGTACATGTCACAAGGTGAATTTAAAGAATGCGGCCAAGCAATGGACTGCCGCCCACTAGCTCGTTTTTAGCATGTTTTTAGTGGTCTTGTGTGTTTTTTATCTGCAGGCTAATGGGAGTTTAAAGGAACTGATTGACAGCACCTGGAGACAGGAATCCTCCTCTGACTAAATGAGCTATACCTGTATGCACAACTCCACTTCTTCCTGAACTTAAGGTAGCTCCTTTGTTTCCTGTCTTTCATTACCATATAAACTGATTTATGAAAGTAATGAAAGACAGGAAACAAAAGAGCTGGCTTAAAGGTACAGTATGTAAGAATTACTGACATCAAGTGGTAAAGATGGTTATTTGAAAGAAAAGATGTTTTCTTTGCGAGAGATGCAATGTACTTTTATTTAGACTCTAAAAATATACTAAATGGCGTAGTTTTGAGTAAATAATGGACACTACCCACTCAGGACACTTGGATTACATTGGACAAGCAGTATGGAGGAATTTTAACAAGTTTTTGTGGACTTCTAAGGACCTTGTTGGCTCGGGCTCAATCAAACTCCATTATATGAAAGTTGGGTGAAAACGAGAAGTCGTCCTTATCGCCGGCTGCATTTGAAATATTAAAAAAGTGTTCCAGAGTCTTGCTCACCATGAAGGTAAGTGGAAAATAAAGTTAAATCGTTCTGAGGGTGAACTATTCCTTTAAGGCATTACTGATCCCAAACAGTCTCTAACTCCCATAAAACAAAGCTGGTACAGCAGTTTTAAAGTTCAAAGGGTTCTTATTTTACACACATTGTTTTGTCCATTCAGGGACACCGTAGAAAAATGGTGGGAAAAAATATGGCAGCCTCCATATGTGCACTGCCCAGCAAGTAGAAATAAATGACTCATTCTAAGAAGCTAAACTTATAACAGCAATTCTAGTACAGTGATTACACATCAATAGAAACACAGTTTTGAATTATATATCAAATTTTTCTGCCATTGACCTTTGATTTTTTACTTACTGCACCTTTAAGTTCAGGAGGTAGTGGAGTTGTGCATAAAGCCCATTGCAACATGTTTAAGCCAGTGTGTGGACAGCAGGAGAGAGATGATGCAGAGGGACGGTGGTCGGTGAGGTAAAGGACATGCAGAGGTGCAGCCGGGGTACCAGATCCCCAAGCAAATCTGTCCGACACAACATAGTAGCCAGAGCATCATTCTGCTGCTACTATGCTGGACAGGACGTAAATATAAAGAAATAAAATATATATATAAAAAAAAAGGATGCATACCTTAACCTCCCTCATGTGTTAATATTCCTCATCTAATGTGTTGCATTAAAAGAAGATGTGCTGTCGGACATTGACCAGGTTCAGGGAAGGAATTGCTTGCAGGCGGCAAGACTACAGATGACTTTTGTGCTTTTCCTTTTTATTATTACCGGAATAAAAGTGGTATATATTGTGAATTTTTCATGCCAATGTTGTGTTGTAGCAAGCTTGAAATGTACGTAAACTGTATCATGTCTGGATGGTTTAAAGACATATGAGTGTTTTAAAGAGGTGAACAGTCCCACTTTTGTACTGAGCCCCACTCCTTCTCTCTTTCCTTGCGGATGCTTGTCGTTTCTGAGGATGTTGTCCTCTTTGTGACAACCAGAGGAGGGTGACCCCATCTGCAACAGCCACCCAGCTAGACTCCACCAATCACTTATCAGACTGGACTGATGAGCACAAGTAGATGGCATGTCTGCAGCAATCAGGATCTCAACACTGCAGCTCTGGCTTTAGCCATTCTCCAGCACTTGCCGATGCCAGCTGTATCACATGCTGTTATCTGCTGTTGTCCAGCACCTGACAGAGGAATGGAGGAGATGGCCGTTTGTGATTAAAGTAGATAAAAAAGGAAAACATTTATCACATGTGTGATCATATGAGGGGGCTGAGTCATTTTTCAGTGGCAACACAGACTTCATCCATCCTCTCTAATGCTGCTTTCCCACTGAAATTAGCAGGTCCACATACAGCAGGTTTTCAAAAAGTGTTTAAGTGCAGCGGTTAAACCTGTTCTAATTTTGAGGGGTTTTTTTGTTGTTTTTTTATAGCTCTTAATTACTGTACTTTGCTCTTAATTTCCCATTATTTAACTCTGCATTTTATGATGCTTGCTTTGTTATTTCTTTGTCCGTTGCCCCTGCTGCTGTGTGTTCATTGGGTACTGTAAGAAGCTATATAAATAAACTTTTGATTTTATTTAAATTCACAGATTAATAACACAAGGGGAGACAAAAAGGAAAAAAAAACCAAAAAAAAACCTGGCCAAAACATTCACTGTTAAAGGCCGTGTACCTGATTTTATTCTAATCTCGCTAAGAAAAATGCTTTCATGTTATAATATGTGGTAAAAGAGGAAATTTCATGAAAATAAATTACTCATTCATATGCATGAATCCAGGCCTTTTTAGTTTAGGTTTCTAATGCTGTTGTGACACTTTTCTCTGCCAATGGAGATCATTCTACAGAAATTCCGGTTTACAAACAGCCACTGACATGAGGCAGCTGTGGCTCAGGTGTTAGAGCAGGTTGGCCAATGATCAAAGGATTGGCAGTTCAAATCCCGATCCCCCAGCTGTGAGTCGTTGTGTCCTTGGGCAAGACACTTTACCCTCCTTGCCTCCAGTGGGGGCAAGGGGTGCAGAGGCGTTGCTAGGATCTTATGGGGCTCCAAGCAAGAGGCATGGGGTGGGGGCCCAACAAGGGGGTTTTCTACTACAGTGTCATTTCATTGCAAGTAAATGCCCATTCCTGTCTTCTGGCAGACAATTTCAGCCCTTGGGCCCCTAGAGCAGGGTGCAAGCAAATGCCTGGCTTGCCTGTCCACACGCCCCGCCTCTGAAGGGGTGTGTGAATGTGTGTGAATGGTTCCGGTGGTGGTAGGCGGGAAATGGCAGCCACGCTTCCGTCAGTCTGCCATAGGGCAGCTGTGGCTACTTACGTAATTTACCATCACCAAGTATGACTGAGAAGTGAAAGAATAATGGATCTACTGTAAAGCACTTTGAGTGCCTTGAAAAGCGCTATAGAAATCTAATCCATTATTATCACTAGTAACAGCGTTTCCTAACAAGGAGCACCCTCCCCTAGCGGGAAACGTGCTGTAATCCGACTTGACAGGCATTTTTCAATAACTTTCTTCTTAGTAACATTTTCTATGTCCTCGGCTGCTGGCACCACCGAGCTTTACATCACCTTCACTCGAAGTGGCCCGTTAGATACTTTATTAGGTTGTCATGTTGTAATGTCTCCTATAACACCATAGCACATCATAATTGTGCATCTGTGTACATAGCTGTAGTTACGGTAAACTACCGGTTTATGAATTAAGTGATAGAAAATAAATGTCATTTAGTTGATTCACAGCCATTTACTGCAACCAAAACAAGAAATTCACTGGAAGATGCGAGTTTCCCTCTGGAGTTTCTTTGTGCACGAGTATGAAACGTGCATGTTATTTCATGCATGTTGAGTGGGAGGGAGAGTAACAGCGGTTCTCACTGGGAGAAACGGTTAAGGGCGGGGCTTACAATTCAAACTACACTGTTCACCTCGCTCATGGTTTGAAAATGTGCAAAATCAGGCATCGCGCCTTTAACAAGCCTAAGACAAAGGGTGTTTTCACACAGGACCTATCTAGGTCGACCTAACTTAGTTTTGGTACTGAACACGGCGTGACTGGGTCTGTTTGAACACGCCAATCAACATAACTCACCCGCTCTTGGACCGGCTGGAGGGGTTGGTTTCAGAGCGACTTGCGTCAACCTGAAATACGGTGTGAGTGATGTGTGAATGCGCACCAACTTTAGCTCGACCTAGATTCCAGATACCCCGCCTTTTTGAACTAAACAGGTATCCGTAGGCAGCTGTAGGGAAATCCTTCTTATTGGCAGTGGTTATACCACAAATAACAGGGTTACACGACATGCCTGTAACGTTTAGTATCATCTTGTGTTAGCTAGCTATCAATGTCGTTCACAAACACTGGACAAATTACCAACAAGGGCTTAGAGGCTAAGCTCATGTTTACAACTCACCGCTACCTAGCTGTTCAACGATAATATCTGCGCATGGTCCGGACTTTGCGGTTCAACAGAATCAATCTGCGCCTTGCTCTGGTTTGTCTGGAAATCCACCGCCTCCAGTGCATGATAACATTGTTCTCCACACAAAACCGTGTCTTGTCTTCAACACGGTTCATCATTCACGTGTGTTTTGTTTACAACTCAGGCACACTTTACAGCTGGAACATGTCTACTTACGTCTGGTTGCCATGGATACACAACGCTCCAGTCTGTAGAGCACCTGCTGGTGCGGGATAGCACCAAATAGCATAAGTGAAACGGAGCTGTTTTCATTGAAAATTGAAACACTGTCTACTTTTCACTGCTGCGGCAGCGCCTGGCTCCACCCAAATATGTGTGAAAACCAGCTAAGACCAGATTTAAGCCGAGCCTCATGTTGCAGTCTGGACACTGCAAAGTGAGCTGCCTACGTAGGCTACGGAGTGTGCTACGTAGTCCGCACTTTCACAAGCAGCCTTCTGAAATGGTAGGCTGCTGAAATGGCATAGCCTTGCCAGCAAAAATTTCCCATAGTGCTCCAGTCCTATTGCATAGCAGCTGCAGACTGCTGTCTGCATTCTTTCCACCTATTCCTTCAGATACGCTGTACAGACTAAATTGGAACTGGGCAGTTTATTCTTTTCATTTATCTATCTTTACCTGAACATTAACAGCCCATTAACCAGTCGTTAACACCTGAATAATGTCAAACAAATGCATTTTCTTAGGCAAAAAACTCTTTTTAAGCTTTCCCTCTTATTCTTAAAATTTCCACTTTTGTTTCTAAGTAAACACTTGAGTTAACAATTAAAAATCCACAAATAAATCTTAATATTACACTCATAGTTCCTTTCACTTTTCATTCCCCGATTTCTTTCCACTGATTAATCCTCATCCTCATAGGATTCACATGTAAGGACATTTCCTTTATCTATTTCAATTACCAATAGCCCATACTCCTATTCATTCTTTTCATATTTTTTTCCAATATCTTTTTTTTATTCTTCTTTTTTATTTCTTCTTTTACTTTTTCCTCTTTTCTCTTCTTTTCTTCCCCCTCTCCTCCCCCCCACTTCTCCCACCCACCTCAACCCTATACCACCCGACCCACCACTCCCACCACCTCCAGATTCTCACCATTATCAAATTTTCATACTTCGTCAACCTCATAGCTACGCTCCATCTACCTTTTCGGCACGTCTCCTATTCTTCTTTATTTTCTTCCTATGCGCCATTTTTCTTTCACATATTCATTCCCCTCTCCTAATTTTCTCTTCTTACTTACCTTCTTCCTTCTCCATCTCCCTTCCCCTTCCCCCCTTCCCTTCATTCACTTCTCTTCACGCCCTCATTCTTCTACTTCTCTCTCCTTTTATTTCATTTTCCTCCTCCTCTTTCCCCCCACCACTCTCACGTTCCACCACTTCCCCTTCAACCCCAACACTCACTTTACTTTAAATTTTTTTTTTAATTTTTTTTTATTTTTTTTTATTTTCTTTTTTTTTTCTTTTTTTTTTTTCTCTTTTTTTTTTTTTTTTTCTTCTTTTTTCTACCCCTCATCTTTCTCCCCTTCTCCCTTTCCCCACCCCCCTTCATCCCCATTCTTTTTTTTCCCTTTTTTCATCTTCGAACCCTCCTAACCTCTCTATTTTTTAATTCATTTTGATTACTTTTATTTTCTTTTTTTTTTTTTTTACTTTACCTCTACATATCGCATTCTCCCCTTCCCCACCCCCTTTTAATAAAAGGGGGAGATTTGACACTCCCCCTCCCCCTCCTCCCCCTCCCTTTTCCTTCTTCCCCCCTAAACCCCCCCCCCCCCCAAACTCCCCCCCCCCCTACTCGTTTGCTCCTTTTTTTCTCTTTTCCCAAACAATTCCCCCTTACCTTTTCCTTTCTCCCAACGAATGCGTGAGGAAAGGGAAAGCCCCCCCCCACCTGTTTTCGCACCCCCCCAAGATATTTCAAATTAGGCAAATATATTCTCTCCCCTTTTCTCTTCTCCTCCCAAGAATTTTGTATCTGGGCTTTTCCCCCAGAACGCAAAAATTATTAGGAGGAAATAATCCATAACCCCACTCTCACACGGCTAATTCGACCTATCAACCGTTCTCCGGAAAGCGAGGGAAAAAAATTGAATGTAATTTAACAATATCTGAAATGAAGATCTATCTGCCTCCTTCCTTTATGCTTGGTTGAAAGATTGCTCACCCCCCACTGCAGTCATCGCGTCAGAATCATTTCTCATTCTTTAGGCCACACGTCAATTTTTAATTTTTTTTTTTAATAATAATCACCATCATTATTAATTATAAATTCTTTATATTTTTAACCATATCTCCTGCCCCCTCATCCTTCTGCATTTTAACTGTTATTTTTTTTATTTTTTTTTTTTTTTTTTTTTTTTTTACTTTTCCCATTTTTATATTTTTAATTCCTCCTCCTCCCCCCCTCCCCACACCCCCCCCCCTCCTTTTTCTGTTCTCTCTCTTCTTTTATTTGCCCCCCCCCCCCACAAAAACCCAAGAAAAAATACCAATAATTACTAACCAATTATTATTATTTTTTTTTTACTTGCTGTGGGGGGAATTAAATACATCTCCCCCAGCTGCCATTGTGCTACAGAGCGCACCCTGTTCTTACTAATATTTTATCTTTTCTTCCCTCCCTTTCCATTCATTTCCTTTAACCTCCTCTCTTTCCATTCCCAAAGGAACCCCCTCCCTTTTTTTTTTTTTTATTATTTTTATATTAAATTTTTATTTTAAAAAACAGACCATCATCACTGTTAAAAATTTAATTATTTTCTTTTTTTTCTGTTCATACGTCCTCCCTCCTTTCTTTTTTTTTTATCCCTCCCCCCCCTTCTTCCTTGATTTCCTGAATATATTAAAAAAATAAAATTAAATTTTTTTTTTAAAAACAAATTTCCCCTTTTTTTTTTAATCTTTATTTCTTTTTTTTTTTAATCTATTCTTCTCTTTTTTTTTTTTTTTTTTTTTTTTTTTTCTTTTTATCTCTTTAATCTAACATCTCTCTCTCAATATAAATTTTATTTTTTTTTTTACACTCTCTTTCCTCTTCTCTCCTTTCTTTGGGGGAGGGCACCCTAAACCTCCTCTTTATTCTCCTCCTTTTCCCTCTTTTTATTTTCGCGCGTAAATTTTTTTAATCCCCCCCCAAACCCTAAATTCCCCGCCCCCCTTTTTTTTTTTCGAGGCAAAAACATTTTACTCTCAATTTTGACTCTTTGTAAATCAGGCCCATAGTCATCCTACGTGGGCTGCATGGTGGCATAGTGGCTAGCACCGTAGTCTCACAGCAACAAGGTTGCTACCTCAAGTCCCAGCTAGGGAGGAGGGGTTTGAACAGATTGACAATAAGCTTTCATTTACAGTAAGTGGCATATTGAAAATGTTGTTAACAAGTTGAGGGTAAAAATAGGCTTTCTTTACAGAAACAGATCATGTTTTTCTTTCAGTGCTAGAAAGCATCTTTTTTTAACCCCTAAAAATAACAATTAATCATCAGTCCTCACTTGATCTTTTTTTCGTATTTTTTTTTTTATTTTATTTTATTTTTTTTTTTTTTTTTTTTTTTTTTTTTTTTTTTTTTTTTTTTTATTTTTTATTTTTTTTTTTTTATTTTCCCTTTCTTTTTTTTTCTTTTTTTTTTTTTTTTTTTTTTTTTTTATTTTTTTTTTTATTTTTTTTTTTTTTTTTTTTTTCCAATTTATTTATTTTTTTTCTCTTCTTTCTATTTTATATTATTTTTATTTTTATTTATATTATTTATTTATTTTATTTTTTTTTTTTTTCTCTTCTTCCTCTCTTTTTTTTCTTCAACAACCCAAAATTTTTTTTTTTTTTTTCTTTTTATTCCACCCCTTTTTTTTTTTTTTTATTTTATTTTAGTACATATATTATAAAATTGTATTTTTTAGATATTTTTTTTTTATTTATTTATTTTTTTTTCTCTATTTTCCTACTCCCCCCCTAACTTAAAAAAGGATTTATTCTTTTTATTTTTAAGCTCCTATTTCCCCCCCATATATTATCAGGATTTCAAAAAAATTTTTTTTTTTTTTTTATATTTTTTTTTTTTTTTTTTTTTTTTTTTATATCCCATTTTACATTTAAAGGTATTATAAAATGTTTTTTTTTTTTAATTTAAATTTTTATTATTTTATTTTTCCAAAAAAAAAGTTCTTTGTTCTCTTGACCTTCTTGCCCCTGCGAGATTATTGCGATGCTGTTTATTCTAATGGACCTGTCTCCATGTTGGATGCTGTCCATCATGGTGCACTGAGGTTCATAACAGGATGTAAATCTCTCACTCACCACTGTCATTTGTATTCTAAGGTGAGCTGGCCAACATTGTCAGTTTATAGACTCATGCATTGGTACATCTTTATCTATAAAACTATCCTTGGACTGTTCCTGCCCTACTTGTCATCACACCTCTCACTTAGTCTCGCCACAGGCTACGCTCACAGGACTTGATTTCCTTCATTGTTCCATCAGTACAGTCAGAACTTGGAAAACTTGTGTTTGCATGTTCTCGCCATGCATGCGTGGGTTCTCTCCTGGTACTCCGGCTTCCTCCCAGCACCCAAAGACATGCATGTTGGGTGAACTGGTTACTCTAAATTGTCCCTATGAATGAATGTGAGCCTGAGTGTTGGCCCTGCGACAGACTGACGACCTGTCCAGGGTGAACCCTGCCTCTCGCCTGATAATAGCTGGGAAAGGCTCCAGCAACCCCCACAACCCTGAACTGGATAAGCGGTACAGAAAAAAAAAACTGACTGAGCTATCCTGCTTATTCCCTCCCATCTTGTGCGCAATAAATTCTGGGATAAGCGAGGTCACGAAAGATACTTCACCAGTATCCTTTGTTTAAGGCCAAACAGAGTGCAGGTATATGAGGTGGATTCAGTGGCTCCTTCAGACGTTTTTGAAATGGGACAGTATTTGGCACGCCGTTGTGGCGTATGCAGCCGACAAATCCACACTTTGCAGTGTGCAGACCACAACATGACACAGCTTTAGACAGATAATTCACTAGCTAGCTTGTTCTGCTATTATCACAGAAAAAACTGGAGTCACTTGATAAAAAAAAAAAAAAAAAAGCAAAGCAACTAGCACATGGCTGAGGTTTGAGAGCAGAAAAACCTCACATATGATGGTTTCATCGCTCTGCTTTTCTGAAACTTTTGAGTTAAAAAGCAACTACAAGACTCAGAAAAACAAGAACTCATAATCAAAGAAAAGAAACTTTCTTCGAAACAAACATCAGATACATCAGACAGATGCCGATGCATTTTATCTGTGAGAGCAAGTTACTTTTCTGTGAAGTATTTGCAGTCTCTTTTGAATTTTAAGAAGTATCCAGAGCTCTCCATCATTATAGTGCCTTAGTGGTATCCTCTTCTGATGCAGAAACTCTTGGTGAGACTGAGTCATTCCTCTGCCCTTTGTGACAGAGACAGAGCGTCCTGATCCTTCTTCTCCTCATCCTCAGCCCACAGCCAGCTCTCATTACAACACAACACACTCACCACTGGGCTTTGCTCTGACAGAGGTCACACTTAATGAGAGCATGTTTCAGTGCAGCTAAATGCGAACATGCAATTTGTCGTCAACTGATGGCAGTAAATGTTAAAATTAGTTATCTGTTATTTTTCTTTATCTGGAGCAGTACTCCCTCCATTTTCTGAGCAATAGCTGCACATCATTCATGAAAGTTTTTTTTTTTTTTTTTTCCTAGACAGGCGGAATCACTTTCACTTTCAATTGACTGCACATGATGTGAAAGCTGTGCATCCCACTTGGCTTCAGTCACACATGATCAGCCTCTGAGGTGGTTCATGGGTATATGGAGCACATTAGATAGAATTCAATTTCAAATCAGTGAAAACAACTAAAATTAATTTGAAAAGATTTATCTACAGTAGAGGAGATTTAGTCGTTAATTATGTCTGCACAACCGATTCTTTGCCCAGTCATCATTCATGGTCAGTGAGAAAGAAACAGTGAGAAACAGTCATTTTCTGTCCACCCACTGAGCTCAGCTCGGACTGTATTGATTTTCCCTTCGGTGGGCGAGAGTGAACTCCCACTGAAATGAATGACCAAAAGAAAAGAATATGGTGTTTTGAGGTATAAAGGTGATTAAGCTCAAAAGAGATTGGCTTCACCACTGAGGCATTGGTGCAGTTCAATGAATTCACACTGTCCTGCTGAATTAGAAATTAATCCACAACACCGTTGGAAAATGTATTCCCACTCTGTTATACAGACGCAGAAAAAGCTTTGTCAGCACTGCACTCAAACAGTTTAACACCACTGTGCTTAATTCTTATATATCATCTTAGCATTTTTATAGCTTCCCAGTAGAAATGAAGCATCTATTTGCCATGTAAGAATATGAATGAATTTTGTAAGAAATAAAAACAACAACAGCAGTAACGAGGAAAAAAAGTCAGATGGATTTGTTTACTATGTGCAAAAAGAATCATGCTTTTAACTGCCAAAATTAAAGCCATGAACTTAAAGGAAAAGTACACCCACAAAATGATGTGCCCTCATTTTCTACTCACCCTCATGCTGAGCAAGACTCTGGAGCATTTTTTAAAAAATCTCAAATGCAGCCGGAGATCGGAAGGCTTTTCATTATCAGCCGACTTTCATATAATGGATTTCATTGGCATTCAACACAAAAAGGTCCACAAAAGTCCACAAAAACTTGGCAATATTCCTCCATACTGCTCGTCCAATGTAATCCAAGTGTCCTGATGTCCTGAGTGGGTAGTGACCATAATTTATTGGAAACAACATCATTTAGTATTTAGCCTAAACAGTACTACATCTTCTGCGATAAGCGCCGATGTGTGTTCACGACACTATGGAAGCCACAGCAGATGGGACTGCGTTCGTTCTTTCTTTCTTTCTTTCTTTCTTTCTTTCTTTCTTTCTTTCTTTCTTTCTTTCTTTCTTTCTTTCTTTCTTTCTTTCTTTCTTTCTTTCTTTCAAATCAATAGCCAACCCCTCTTGTGTTTGTACAGGATTGTCTGCAGCTGGTTCGCTCTTAGCACAATGTAAACATCAAATTTCGTCTTCTATGCTTGCATTATCGTCAGAGTAGGCGCTGAACGCCATGGTTTCCATAATGTCATGTACTCATATCGGGGTGCAGTAGGGTGGAAGTAAGATGTACTGTTCAGGCTATAAAGATATACTAAATAATGTTGTTTGGAGTAAATTATGGACGCTACCCACTCAGGACACTTAAATTACATTGGACGAGCAGTATGGGGGAATATTGCCAAGTTTTTGCGGACTTTTATAGAGCGCCTTTTATAGAGTGTTGAGCGCCGGTGAACTCCATTATATGACAGTCGGCAATAACAAAAAGCCTTCCGATCTCCGGCTGCATTTGAGATATTTAAAAAAGTGCTCCAGAGTCTTGCTCAGCATGAGGGTAAGTAGAAAATGAACGCACATCATTCTGTGGGTGTACTATTCCTTTAATAGTCCAATATCTGATTTCAAATGGAGATGTGGTGAGAAATATGATGATAAAGAGATAAAATTGGCTGTTCTGATACTCTTTTCTTTATCCTTGTGTTTCATCTTTGCTTCACCGTGAAAACGTTGATCTTTATGTTTTTTCTAGCTGATAGTCTTTCCCACCTTTCCACTCCTATTTCTTTCTCTTCTCTCTTTTCTACCAGCTCAGCCATCCAGTCTCACACTTAAATATAGGAAACATTGTGCATTCTTCAGAGCCAGAACGCACCGATCGGTCCTGACACACATACAAACACAGCCTCGCTCTGACAGGGGTGAGGAATTGCTGTACCCTCCACTCCACCAGCAAGAAACCCTGCTCAGATGCAAATTCAAATGTCAGCTTACTTTCTCCTCAAAGGCAGTGTCAGCTCGGTGAATGAGTGGGATCTTAAAATCAGGTAATTGTTTTTGGCAGATCGTTGTATTTAGTTACTGTATTGAGTCGAGCTAAGTCACAGAAAGGTGCAAACTGAGGGGGAACAAACACGTGAACACACATGTAACGAGGACACTTGCAGAAAGAAAACTTTTTTCTTTCTTTTCAAACAGCATTTATGATTTTTATGGGATTGTAAGACCATTTAAACTGCTTATAAATGCTGTCTGTGAAATTTCTTTGATTTCTGTATTTGACAGTTTCCATAAGTTACACATTGTTTTTATCTATTTAAGTAAAATATAGAAAATGTAATTTTCGTCATAGCACGGCACAGAACTAATAAAATCTCAGGCTATTTTGACATGGCAGGTAAAAGAGGCCCAAATCTGACTTTTTAGCGCATATGTCAGATTTTTTATGACACTCGGAAGGCCACAAATCCATTTAAAAAAATAAAAATTAAAAATCAAATCTGACCCAAGCCAATTTCATATGGCACTTAAATGGATGTCTTTTTTTTTTTTTTTTATTGACTTTAATTTGAATCATTTTGCATTTCATCTAGCTTTTAAGTGAGTCAGACATCGCAATTCTGCACCAAGATCAAATGTAAACATTGAACAAAACAATATTATATGAATAATTTGAGGGCTCTTCATCTTTGCACAACTGCAGAAGTGATACACATATGCTAACGTGTAGCATCCATGTTTACCTCTGCAAACACATCATGCTGTTTGTAACATAATGTCTTCATGCATGCATTCAGGTCACTACAGAGATGTAACAGGTTCATGCTGCAGTTTAATGGCAGTTGCATTATGAAGTTAACATTAATGTTAATCTAATCCAGGGGTCTTCAACATTTTCCAGGCCAAGGACTCCCAAACTAATGGAAAGATGGTGCAAGGACCCCTAATTTGTGTTATAACACTATTATATTAAACTGGTCCTCCTTCCTTGTAGAAATGTATCTTGTTATTGCATTCAGTACTAAGATATTCAAATATCTAACGTTTTTTTCTTTTTAGGTAGAGGCTGCTGTGCCTGTTCTTGTGATTTCCTTATTTTGTCGTATTAAAAATCGATCCATTTTTACATTTTTTTCCCATTCAAAATACAAGCTGAAAGCTGCCATAGCAGAATGGGCTCACAGGGAACCAGACAGACAGCATGTCACATACGGCTTGGTGGTTGGCACAGCAGCATACTGTAGATCGTTTATTTAGATCAAGACGATTGCTCTGTTGTGTTGCCGTGTGCTACTACTACAAGGAAATCTCCCATAAATATATCTTATATGTTTTTATATACAGCCGCCTTGATTCTTTTTCACCTAATCCCCAAGACTACATAACATTTAAACCCCCAATATCATCACGATAATTTTCTGTGGGTCTAAAAGAAATATTTAAAAAAAAATGTCTAATCAATCAAAACTTTTGGGACCCCTCTGCAGTACCTCTGAGGACCCCCTAAGGGTCACGGACCCCCTGTTGAAGACTTCTGCTCCAATCCTCAAGCCCTGCATGGCAGCACCTGTCTACTGTAACTGGACTCAGAGCAGTATAACCAGCACTTATGGACCCTCCTGTTTGATTTCTTGTTAGTGTTGTTCTCTGAGATGTAAGTTGCTTTGGAAAAAAGCATCTGCTAAATGACAGTAGTAGTTGTGCTGTAGTAATAGTAGTACCACATAAAGAACTTCAGATGCTGGATCAGCAAAAATTCTGCACTAAACAAACCTGCGGTTTAAACAGATTAAGAGTAGATCTAGAGCTTAAAATGTTTTCTTCTTTTTTTTTTTTTTTTTTTTACATAATATGATTTCAGCATTTTAGCTCATGACAGTTTTAGCTCCAAAAGGAAAAAAAAAGACATTTTGGTTGACAGTTGTTTTCTCTCGGGCAGCATCATGTCATGTGACAAAATCCATCAAGGGTGAACATAAAATGTAGAGCTATTCCAGCTTTTTCTTGTTGTTGTGATTCTTTCAGTCAATCAAGCTCCACCCTCTAGAGTTTGATTGGTAAGACTTGGACCCCAACAGGACGGCCCCAGAAAAATAGGATGGTTGGACTGGATATTCTGGCACCCTTCTCAGTTTTTGCCTGTGAATTTTTTTTGTAAAAAGGAGGGGGGTTGTTGTACCTTCCCCTCCTGAACCAGTCTGGATCCCTTGATGAAAAGGGAGCCTTACATCTTCCCTTTTCCTAACACAAACCAAGCTTCAACTCAACACTATTTTTCATGAAATGGAACAACACCAAACAGGGTCTCACTGCTCACTGCCTCTCATTTGTACCACTGCATATAAACACTGAGTTTCTTTAAACATATTTTACGGATGTTGGACATGTGAAAACATATCAGTGAGTCAAAAATGTTACTGATATTCTATCCCCACCTTTTTCATCAGGCAGTAGTTTTAGCTTAGAAAGTACTTATTTGAACTTAATTCAGCTTTCACATACTGATAATTTGGCTTCATTTTCAATTTGCACCATTAAAAATCAAAGAAAAAGCCTGCACAATTACTCCCACACTTACTGCACACTTTATTCCAATGTTTCGATCATTGGATCTTCTTCGTTTGACCTTTTTCATGTCCATGGCAGCAGCCTTGCACCTGTTGAAGTCTGGCACCTGTGCGTATATCTGCAGTGATGAATGCTACATGTACCGTTTGCACCTTCAGGTACCATTTGTTTTTGCATTCATGGAAAGAAAAAACACTATCAAATATTTTAAACTTAAGCCACACTGTAAAAAAAAAAAACATAAAAAAAACTAATATTCTGGCAGCTGGGGCGCCAGAAAAATACCGTAAAATTACAGAGAAAAACTTTCTCATAAAAATACAATAATTTTCCATGATAAAAATACAGTTTATAACTGCTTTTACATGAAATCTTTGTTTTTTGGGGGCATTTTAAGGTTTATTGAAGAATGCCAAGATGTATAATAACAAGAAAGTCACCTAGACGTACGGTAAAAACTGTTAATATTACTGTTGCCAACTCTTCAGGGAGAGAAGTCACCATTTTCTGGTCCAAAGACAGCAATTGCTGCATTAATATTTGATTTTAGTGCAAATTTACACAGGTAGAGTTTGCACCATGAGTAAATCTAGAGTCTGTGAGAGAACAGCTACACAAATTGCAATTAAATTATGTTGGGTCTGTTCTGGACGTCAAACAGCATTATATATGATGATGATTTTATCTCCTTGAACTGTCCTTTAAACTCATGGTGCAACTTTAACATCCAAACTTAACTGACTTTCTCAGCAACTTCTTCTGAATGTGAACATAACAAAGGCAGTAAACACTTAACTCAAATTTATAGGATAACAATCATAAGAGGGTCGTTGAATTTGCTTTTCCCATGAGCCTTTGTGGTCCTGATATGTTGTGTTTTGAAAGTAGCCCCGCCCCCTTTGTTTTTCATGCATGCTAAGCTGAAACAACTTAATAAATTTAGTTTGAGTGAAAGTAAAAACATGTTTCAGATTAGAGAGAGGAGTTTTTAAGTTGATTTGACTAAAATAATAATAATAATAATCCGTACCGTACCGCCTTCTTCCGCTTATCTGGGATCGGGTCGCGGGGGCAGCTCCCTAAGCAGGGAAGCCCAGACTTCCCTCACCCCGTCCACAGCCGCCAGCTCATCCGGAAGGATCCCGAGGCGTTCCCAGGCCAGCCGGGTGACGTAGTCCCTCCAGCGTGTCCTGGGTCTCTCCCAGGGTCTTGTCCCGGTGGGACGTGCCTGGAATACCTCATCAGGGAGGCGTCCAGGAGGCATCCTGACCAGATGCCCGAGCCACCTCCTCTGGCTCCTCTCTATACGGAGGAGCAGCGGTTCCACTTTGAGCCCCTCCCGGATGACCGAGCTCCTCACCCTATCTCTAAGGGAGAGCCCGGCCACCCTGCGGAGGAAACTCATTTCAGCCACTTGAACCCGCGATCTCGTTCTCATATCCCCAATAATAATCCCCAAACCAAAATAATTAAGTTAGATCAATGTAAAGAATTCTTTAATATCAACTACAGCACAGATACTCTTTTTAGTGTAAATACATGAAATTACCAAAAACATTTTTCTTTTACTAAGAAGAAGTTTTTTTAAAATCAGGAAATACATTTAACATTCTTTCTTATGTGAAATTAATGGAAGCTTCATGTCTTTTCACAATTACAGGCTTTTCATGTTATTTCATGTGAGACTTGTAAATTCACAGTTTATTTCCATAATTTTATCATTATTTTCTGGATTTTTGAAAAATGGGGGAAATTTTTTTTTAAATATCACAGAAACAAAATCTGTGATATTACAGATTTTTTTTAACAGTGCAACTAAATATGGCTTTTGCAGAAAACAAACTACATTACATCCAAACACCCCACTCACTGCTTTTTCTCATATACATATATTCATAGAAGAAACATGAGGTCCAGTATGGTTATGTGCAATTTTCTTTAATCGTAGTATTAAACTGGATTAAAAACTATTTCCTCAAATAAAACCATGTTTCCTGTATCATGTCAAACCATATATCACCATATCAATTTACCTCCCTCTGGCGCCGCAGGAGACAGGTGATGAAGTTTGGCCTCACTCATAATCTTGTTATTGCTGCACTTCCCTGCTCTGGACCAAGGCCAAAACATATATTACACAAATAAAACAAGAGGAAGACAGAGTAGGCAGAGCAAGGTGCCTGCTCCAACCTCTACTTCTGTCACTGAATGCCCCAGGATGAAAGATTGTCCCCCACATTTCTGTCCAAATCCGGGGGCAGCCACATGAATATCATAAGCTCAACATACAGTTTTACTTGAAAGTTTACATACAACACCCTCCCATTAAAGAAAAGGTAATTCGGACAACATGAAACTGAAAAAAGTAATAATAAACAAAAATTTAGTAAATGATAATTTAGTGAAGAATATTTATTTTGAATTTTTGTTGAAATAGTAATAATAATAATGATGATAATAATAATAATATAAAAAACAAACAAAAAAAAAGTCCCAGACAAATTGAAACACCTTGCTCATGAACAGTGGGTCAAAATACCTGTAAACAGGTGAGGAAGCAGTCATGCTTGCTTACTTGTTTTATTTTTTGTTTGTTTGATTGTAATATTTCTGTTGAACCACAATACAAAATAGATGTCATAATTTTTTTATATTTATTATTACTTTTGTCAATTTCAACTTATTTCACTGGCAGCTGATTTTTTTTTTTCTGTCTTTAATGGAAGGGTATGTAAACTTTTAAACACAACTGTATCTGCATCATATGAGACAATGGTGATATTTTATTTTAAAGTTTGAAAAAAAAAACTGCTGATGCAATAATAAGTACATATATTTTCCTTCGTGAAAGGAGCTTGTATTATTTTTCTAGGTAAAAAAAGAACAAAAGAAAAAGTGAATAAGAAATTAAAATAATGACTCAAAGTTTTATTTTTCAACAACAACAACAACAATAATAATAACCAAGCAGTAGTGTTGCTCATGGCAGCTGGACCAGATGCAGAACTGAACAGTTTTGTAGTCTTATTTACAGACAAACAGCAGTTATGCTCTTGCATATTCAAACATCGACACATGTTCACAGACCTGCAAGACGAAGTCACATCACCAGATCTTTACTGATCTTTGTGTTTTTTGAGCCTCCTTAAAGGTAGAGTCCGAAGTCCCTCCAGCGTTTCTGTTTGCAAACAACAGTGTTCAAACTTAGCGCGCCTCCCTATCAGGCTAATGGCCGCCTCGTTCTAGCTAGCCTAGTCAACTTCAAGCTTCTCCTTCAGAGCTCAGAAGCGGGTACAAGCCAAACTATGAATAACCCTGGTTTACCAAAGTGCATCATCTGAAGCTCTTACCTTTTCTTTGAAACGATCATTTTACTTTTGCTGCTACGAAAGAAAAAAAGGGTCTCGTCGCCAACGGAGGTGGTATGTGCGGCCACTTAACCAAAGTTGCGGAGAAAAACACGAGAATTCAGTCATTGGAGTCTTCTGAAACAGCAGTGTGGAAGCAAAACCCACTCTCTGTTTGCCACGGTAAGTTTGGCCGTTGTGTAAATATATAAAAATAAGATGCTTTTAATTTTTTTTCAGTCAGCGTTTATTCAAAACAACATCAATAGGAGCTGTATAAGTTGCCTATAGTTTCCTGTTAGCGAAACACAGCTAGAAGATAACTGCCATAGATCAAAGCTAACATGAATCCCTAAACATTTTGTGCAATTGTGGCTGTTTTGCTGCAATAAATGCATTCTCTATAATTCATTTGAATATCAAAGAAGTAACAGAACGATTAGCAATTTGCTTGGTTTATTGTATGGTTTTCATATGCTGTTTAGAAGGAAGCAGTACTACTGTAATGTCCCGTAAGCTGAGCTAATCTAGACGTTCTCATAACAAACATGAATTTGGCAAAGTTACTTCATTCAGTGCACAACTCTACATCTTGGTCTCGTGGCTGGTTTTGATTGTGCATTTATCTTTGCATTGTGCGTTTGTGTGTGATGTTTCCTATTCAGCTACGTAGTTACAATTCAATAACATTCCACATGTGGGGGGCAGGGGGTGTAAACATATATAATTAGAAACAGTTAGAGGCGCATACCTCCGCCAGGAGATTTAAATTTGCATCATTGCTGTGAGGCCTGTGAGACGTTTGTGTCGTTACAGGTTTAGCGCTCCTAGTGGCCAAAAGTTACATAGTATAACTTTAAAAGCTCATAAAAGTCCATTTTTCACACCAGGGCTCCTTTAAACCATGCACAAAACTATACAAGTCCTCAGCCAGAGCAGCGTATGCACTCGCCAAGGTTACGGGTCTTCTCCAGAAGACCATTAGTCTGAAGTCTTGAAGTCTTGAAGTGGTGGAAAGGGTCCTCAAAAATGTCCATAAAATGAATGAATTACTTGGCGAATGCAAAAAAAAAAAAAAAAAAAAAAAGAAAAGAAAAGAAAAGAAAAGAAAGAAAAAGAAGCAAACAAAAACAAACACGTGACGTGATAAAGTGTTTATGGAGACATGAGTACATGCCTGTGCAATCTGATAGCAGTGCTGTCTGAATGATGTGGATGGAACAAAACATTCATGTAGGAGCAAAGGAAAAAAAAAAAGACGACCCTCAGTATCAACACCTCAGACAGGAAGCGAGAGAGTAAAGTTAATGGTGGACCACACCCTGGGCTCTGACACTGCACATTCAAACGGAGACAGACACTAATCCACACAGATAAGAGCAGAAACAGTCATTGTAGAGCAGCTGCAGACAGAGGAACACACAAGGTGAAGACTAACCAGACAGAACACTGAAAGGGAGAGAAAAAGAGGTGCGAGGCAGAGACATTAACCATGGGTGTGAATTTACGGCGGCGTTTAGATGTCATCCGCTAAGGTTAGTGTTGCATCGCTGGCAGCAGCAGTCTGCTGGGGTGATCACAGCTCAATCAGCTCAGGCTGGGTGTCACTGCCAGGGACCAGCCATTCATTATAGAGCTCCTAATGGATATCTAGGCCTCACTGAGGCCATAAATTAGAATTACTCCTCATGGTCGTCTTCCTCTGCCCACCGTGTTTTCCATTTTTCTTTCCATTTATCGCCACATTTTTAAAATCTCACTCCTGATATGATTCTCCAGTCAATTCTTCTCAGAAAGCAAATAATGGATTCAAAGATCAGCAATTACTCACGATGGTAAAACAGTCTTTCTGTCCTCCTGAAAGGTTTTTATTGTGTTTTAACAGCTCTTAAGAAGTGAGCAGCAGGGCTGTTAGGGTCTGCTACTGAGAGCTGGTCAGTGCACTGAATCACATGAGCTCATCACTCCCGAGACAAAGATACTGTGTACTCACCAGAAAAAGACAATTTCAGTGAGTATGAAGGTGTGCACATCATGTTTTTACCACTGAGAGCTTGAGAAAGGTGAATACAGCGCTTTAGCAAATGTGAAACATGCAAATGTTTCATGGAATAAGCATGCTAGAGTGGAATAGCAAACAAATACACACACATTCTGCGTATGGTGTCTCCAGCTCCGAGGTCAGTTCTGCTTCATTGCATGTAGGTCCCACACCCAGCAGAATGTGAATCATAAGTGAGAAGTCAGGTCAGTTAACCCTCTGAGTCTCCCTGGGTATCCATTGAGACAGACAGACAGACAGACAGACAGCATGCTTCCGCTTCACTCTATAAATAGCCTCTTCATGTCCAGCGCGAGATTCGTAGGAAATGAGAGGCGACATCCTTTTATTTGACACAGATTATTGACAGTAATAAGTGGTTTTCTCTCAGCTGAAGAAAGCTAATAATTTTCTTTCAAACATATTTTTATTTACCACCCGCAGTAATTTGAATCCAAATACCTTCATTTTTACCTGAAGGGACAGCTGTATCAATATCTGTATTTTTTCAAATTTAAATCTCTATTTCTTGCTGAGTTTTGCCATTTTACTGTAAATATAATCATGCAATCAACAATTCTTTTAACTGAGAGGGTTGAGTCCATCAGTATTCAGTAGCACCACGCGTACCCACTTACTGAGTCTGCTCGCTCACTGAAACGTGTCTGCAGCCGAATGTTTGTTGAATCTAAACTTCAAATCCAGCCAACTTAACCAGATGAAAGACTTAAATGGGCAAATTTGACTGCATCATCCCACACGTAGTCCGGAGCTCTTGCTGATTCAGAATGTCAGTCAGGGTGACAGCAGCATTCACATTTACATGCAGCAAGACTAGCATCCACACACAGCACTGAGTCACGATTACATACCCCTGAAGAGGTATTGTTCATTCTGTCTAGCTGCAAAACATCTCTCTAGAGATATGACCTTAGCTGCTGACAAAGACTCTAACCTTTGCATCACAGTGTCTGTTCACACATCACAGACTAAGGGGTTGCGCTGAAAAATGCTAGGCTACAGTTGGAAAAAATGTAGCTAAGCATAAAGAAGCTATACTGTTCGTGCATTTTCAGTTTGTCTCAAGATGCTCAACATGTTCTGAACTGGAAGGAATGAGTGAAGTTGAGATGTGAACTAATCAATATTATTTTAATATTACTCACACATAAGTCAACATCCCCTTTACCCAAAGGTCACAGCCCACAGAACCTCCTGAATACACAAAAATAGCAAAAAGGAACAAAGAGAAAATGCCAGGAGAGGGAGGTTTATGCAGCGAAATACACCAACAAGCACTTCTTCCTGATAAACCACATGATGGGAAACCATAAACCTGGAACTGCTTAAGTGTAATTTCTTGTTTTCTTCAGATTCATGTCTGTTCGCTGTCTCAGGTTTCACCGGCAGACTTAACAGGCTTACACAGGCAGGCCATGAGGATGTGGTGGGCGAAGTACCTGGAGTAGTGTGGCTGCACGATGATGTCTCCAAAGCTCTCCCCTAGCTTCTTGTCAATCTGTTCATTCCAATTGTGGCAAGGTACGCAACAGAGGGCCCAGGCGGGACTTGATCCCCAGACTTAAAGTCATGCACGCTGACCATTCAGCCAAAGGGACATCCCTGTGGCCAAATAGCCAGGGCACATAATCAGTCAGAGGCATAGTGACAGGACCGTCAACTGCCACACAATGTTTTAAAAATGCTCCATTGAGAGTTGGTTGTACAGTACCGTAAATTCTGGGCTATGAGCGGCTACTTTTCTCACAGGCTTTGAACACTGCGGCTTAACAACGATGCGGCTAGTCAATGGAGCTTTATGGAAAAAATCAGGGGGAAAAGAAACTCCTGATCCTTCTCATTTATGATGTCGTTCACAGTACTGGAGCCCTACACATCTAATTTTCATCATCCACGGCCCACAAACGGTGTTAAAACTGCTGCTGTATGAGGAATGTGGATTTGACGCCTATTTGAGGAGAAAACTCTAAAAACGGAAAAGACTCCAGTTCTTTGGGAACCCGAAGTCACACACCAACACTGTGTTTTGAAAATGAAGAAACTGTGTTTGAATTTTGAAGATTGGATGCGCAGAAGGAAACATATGACCTCAGCGTTAAACTGGGTCCTTGAGCGCATTGTTCTGTGTACTCTGTGCCATGCACAGCTAAATGCGGCTGTTTTAGTCGAAGCTTTGACTTACATCGAGCATGCTGCAGCGCGTGATCGGTGCATCATCATTCCATCGGGTCGCACCACTGCGTAAATATACACACAAGCTTGATGGAGCACGCCCCGACACTGTGTAAGTTGCAGCAGTTCAGATTAGACCAGACAGGAAGTCAGACAAGGGATTCAGTGTAAAACATCTGGTTATTCCTAAATAAAGGGCTTCAGAGCCAGTTGGTTGGGGGGTCAGGCGTGGACTTACGAAATCATGAGCAACCTTGCAATTCCCTTGTGATTCCGTGATCTTGCAGATCTAGCAACACAGAGTGCACTCGCAGGCATGCAGTGTGCATTGTAAATTGACGTGCCAAACCGTGGCAAAGATGGAACAGAGCGCACACGGACCCGGTTTAAGCCGGCAGCATAAAGATTTTTCTTTGAACCAGCCGTGTCACAAACAAGCACTATCAGAAAAAGAGAAAAATAGGCTATGTGGCCCATATGTATGTTACTGGTAAACTGTTTAATTAAAGCCATTCATCATGTAGGAAACCCAGCTTTACTGGGTCATTTTGTCCCAGTTTTGATTTGAAATTCAAATTTCATTTGAATTTTATTTGTTCCAGTAAAATATAAAATATTTTTGTAATATATTGTATGGTCTGTAAATTTTCGTAAATGTTTTGGAACTCACAACTTCGGAACAACACTTTCTGCCTATAGATGCGTTCACATGAATGAAGCGTGTAGGACATCAGACTCCCATGATGGCACACACATGTTATGTGAAGGCAACATTGAATATTTGGATTAAAGAGAACGGCTCATAACTGAGATCCAGTTCTCATCCATTTAAAAGAACCATTCAAAAGAATCAATTCATTCATGAAATACATTGCAAATATCCTTTATCCCACCCCTTCCATCACCACGCCACAAATACTGTAATTATTTTCATCCTTGTTATTATAACTATTACACAGGGTATTATTATTATTATTATCATTATTATCATCATTGTTATTATTATATTGTGCTATTAAATTAACTTATCAACAAGAAACATTATGATAAGTAAATAATTAAAGGGGAAACTCAGTAACTTTTTTACCTCAATAAATGCTTTTCGGAATCCCCGT
This sequence comes from Atherinomorus stipes, assembly GCA_023101725.1. Lineage (NCBI taxonomy): Eukaryota > Metazoa > Chordata > Actinopteri > Atheriniformes > Atherinidae > Atherinomorus > Atherinomorus stipes. The sequence continues at coordinate 386,092 of JALJCO010012830.1, read as the reverse complement.
GGGGCTAAACAAAGTGTTCACCGAGCGATTAATATCCCTCCCCCCTCCCCTCCGAACACGACGGTGAAAGGACCGCTACTAGGGGGGCCCCGAGCTGAAGTTACTGAGTTCTGCTTTAAATAGGATCAATGTATTTTTTAAAATAATATTAATGATATCAAATTGAATTCTATCAATCTAGGGAAAAAAATATAAAAAGGATAAAGTATGCAGTTTATTGGCTGTTTTTTTCTTGCAGTTTTAAAGGTGTTTGAAAAAAAAAACAAAGGTCAATAGCAGAAAAATGTAATATATAATCCCAAACTGTGTTTCTATTGATGTGTAATCGCTTCACTAGAATGATCATATGTTTATTTTCTTAGAATGACTCATTTATATCCACTTACTGGAGGTGCACATACATGCACATACTGTACATGCACTTAAAAAAAACACATTTATACTCTGCTATGTTAAATTTCTGCAAATGATTGGGATGGATCCCCTTTGCTTCTTTGGCTGAGATGACCAACACATGACATATTACACTATGTCATTATTTATTTATCATCATTTTCTAGATGCAGAAGCAGTACGTGAAATCTGAGTAAACCCATAATTCAAAAGCTTGTAGAAGCACTTTTAACAGCAGTAACTTGAAGTAATCGTGTTCTTTTAAGGGCCCAAACACCAGACTGAACAGCAAACAAAGCTTTCCTCTGGGCTGTGCTCAGTGTAATACAAATGCTTTTGTTCTGATAGACCATCTTGGCTGAAAAAGCAGAAAGCAGAGACTGTGAAGCATGAACAGACTGTTAACAAATTTGCAGCTGCTTCTTAGAGTGGATTTTTCTTATAACTTCCAGGCAAATAGGCTTGGACCTTCCCACTGCTGTTGGTCCATGATGATCATAAATCTCTACTGTCAAACGGGAACAAACATCATGTCCTTTATGTGGCAATCTAACATTCTGATATAAATAAAGAAGTCTAAACTGCTGGAAAAGTTGGTATTTGGTGCTAACTGGAGCAAGGACAGCGTTCCTCTCTGTCATTGGTGTAGAATAGCAGTTGATGGGGATGACGTGGCAAGCGGAGGCTCAGGGGTCCATCCCATGTGGCTATGATTGATTGTCAGCTCAGAGTGCTCACTTGTGCAGCATCCAAAGAGGCTGGTAGATAAGCATATTCACAGCTTCCCGCATTGCCCTTTGCACAGTAATTAAGGTACTGAGGTCGCTAAAAAGAGCTTGGTGCTCATATGCTGCAAAATCCGGAAAAAACAGACTGTCCCACAACTAAAAAAAAACAATGTTCTACATTCAGGTGAAGTAGAGGGGTTGAAATGTTGCAAACATCAAAGTATTTAATGGTAGTGGTGCTGTAAAGCTATATGTTCTATTGTTAAAGATTACAGTGAGTTCATCCGTGATGCAGAAAGAGCCACTCTGTAAATCTCCTTCAAATTTGTTTCACACTCAGGAAAGAAAAATGACTCATTTTGCTGGAAAAGAGTGCTTTAAAAAGAGACAAAGACTCTGGAAGGAAAGGTCCTCTCTACTTCTGCTCTGACGGCTGTGACCCCTCCAGCACTGCTCGAGCTTAATCAGTGTGTGAAACACTCACTCACTGTCTAACTCTGACCTTAAACGTGGAACATCTGATGAACCAAACGGCTAAATTGGAACAAGTTTTTAAATGGGAGTTTTCTCTGTTTGGGAGACAATATAAATAAAACTCTGTCAGACTTTTTCAATCAAGTCACGCCAAAGAAATGTCAAACTAAGTGGTTATATAATCTGTCTTTTCCACAGAATAAAAGAAAAAACGTCTTTGCAAAGCTGAAGCATGATTGGCTTGTTTCATGAGCACAATGAATATAACAAACGTACTCCATGTCTTTAACCATGAGCCCAACTAATTACCTATCTGACCTTCACCCGACTTTCAGTACTTGTTAAAGTAATGAAGCATTTCCTCATTAAGTTGTAGGACTCTTCCATAAGTTTCCTCTGAGACATCGAGTACTGCTCGGCCAATTGATCCACTGAGCTATAGGTTCAACAAAACAGGTGATTAAAGCAAAACATCCAGACTCTTAGTTGGATGAGATTACACTGATGCCAATTAAACTAATGCAACATCTGTCCCAGCATCCATGTTTAAAGGATGACTTATCTTCACAGCAAAATTGGAACCCTTATCCAACTTTACTGCTTTTACACCCTTTATCTTGTTTCAAGTCAGTGATGGATGACACGTCTCCACCAATTCATGCATCACAGAAGCTGAAAGGACTCCCACGGATGATCCACCCGTGCATCCTCTCTTTCTCTACCAGCCTCTTCACCCATCTGTCCCCTGGATGCAGTTTTGGTCTCATCAAAATATTTTTTGCTGAGATTTATTTTCAGGTCATAGGGAGGTGGATGGGGGAGGGAGAGGAAACAGAAGTAGGGCTTCTTTTACAGGTAAAGCAAAGTTAGTCTGTATAGCATTAATCACAGCATTTGGTCTATATGTGTCACTGCAGCAAATCATCAGCAGTATGCAACAAAAGAAAAAATCTGCCAGCATGGCATGATGACATGAGCTCAGATGGACTCCAGTGAAACTAACAAATCTGGACCTTATATCAAGGTTACACATTAAATAAGTAAAAAAAAAAAATAAAATAAATCCTGGGGGAAAATGTCATTAGGTAAAGTAAGTAAAATATGTTGGCATAATTTATTTATTTACTTATTTGTTTTTTAAAGATTGTAGTTTTCAGTATTTGGGGTTTTTTCATTCTCAACATGAAGAACAGATGTGCAGATGGTTCCTAAAGTTTCGAGCAGTTTTGCATCAGTAATGTGCAGTTTGTACTGGAAATCATTGACTTTGCACTGCTGGTAGAAAAATAATCCAGTTCTAAAGTAAACAACCAACTGATACAAACATTAAAGGCAGGGGGAAAACAGGGAAAAACAGTTCAAGCATATATTGGATATCAAGAGTTGGACAATATCACTATATCGGATATCGGTAATATATATATATATATATATATATATATATATATATATATATATATATATATATATATATATATATATATATATATATATATATATATATATATATATATATGTTGAACATTTCCAGTTATGATGTTCATGCTGTTTATTGGGAAAATGCCCTCTTTTGCTGTCCCTGTTTTAAGTAGTGGTCAGCTTGCCTCACTGGTTACAATTTGCTGAGCTGCTGGTGAGGAGATAAGAATAAGAAGTTCTACTATCAGCCACAGTGATTATAGTCCTGCAACTTTTGTTTACAGCAAACATGAAAGGTGATCCTTACTTGGCTATTTTTCTCTTAAGATGTTCTACAAAGTTGGCTTACCTCACCTGTGATTTATTTAGAGACATGGTAACCGATGATGGGACTGCAGAGGACTTCCTTCCTTCTGTCTATTGCTTGTCTACATCTGTGTGACTTCTTGGAAAGCTGAACGTGATAGCCCGCCAGCCAGCCGGTGCTGTTGACCTTGGAGGACTACCTTCTGGCAACAGATCTGCTTCCTGCATTGATTTTTATTTTCATGGCTGGGTTATTTGGGTTTCTGCCCTCCAGTTTCAGCTCGGTTGCCACCAAGGTCAGCTAGGGAAACAAGGAATGTGTTTTTGTCTCCACATTTCACATTGTAATTAGATATGGAAGTGTTGTCAGAATCCACTTGTTTGTCTACTCGATATGCTGTTACCCCCCACTACCTCTACACTGTCTTCCACTTACTTTTACCTTTGGAAGAAAATGTGAAAGATAAGCTCATTGAGTTCTTTATTTATTATCCATATAGTCTTACACATATTTGACCATGGAGTTGGATTAAATTGTAAACTACCATAGGATAATTTTGGTTATAAATGTGCAACATATCAATAAATCTTAAAGGAAATTGAATAGAACAACCATACTCACTCTGAAGGAACTATTTAGCCTCCTGGAGAGAAAGAGGGGTCCATTGGTATTCATGTATCAGTCTAAGATTAAGTACCCAGAAACATGGATATTTAAAACCTTGGCTGAGTCCTCAAAACATCACCTCCACACCACAGTTTATAAAAAGTTTTTTTTTAAAAAACCCATTTACATGAAAACAGACAAAATTTGTAGGACTTTGTGCATCCAGTTCTTTTTTTTTTTTTTTTTTCATAATGAAGCACAGCTTCAGCAGCTCAGTCAAATGCAACAGCAATGTCCACAACATGCAAAAATGTCTTGCTGTTCTTCAAAGAAACCATGTCAAATTTATCCCTCCAACTCAAAGTCTCACAAGGTAGAGTCCAAATCGAGCAACATTGGTTTGTGGCTGAGTGTAGTTGCATTGTTACCACTGCCAAGGAGGTCATGTTTTTGGTAGCATTGGCTTGTCTGTGTGTCCATCCGTCCGTCCATCTGTCTGGCTGTCTGTCAGCAACTTTATAAAAGTTCTGGACGGATTGACCCGAAATTTTCACCAACTGTGTGCCTCAGCCCAAGGACGAACCCATTTTTTTTTTTTTATTTGCACAATATAAAAAATAAGTATAAAAACAATCGACTAAAAGAAAGCAGATTGTGCAGGTGAGATAAAAACTCCTGAAAGGGTTATGAGCTATCTCACCTTAATATTCAACAGAAGAATACAAAATTAAATATTACATAAGAAAATAAGTTTCAAATAAATTTAATACAGTGTCTACTAAATGTTGGCGGTGATCCGGATCACCTTCTGGATCCAGGAATGTTTTGAAGGATTCTTTATCATTGTGAGATCGGCCATGTTGGAAAGGCTTTTGATGAGGCGTGAGTGCCCCCTTGTGGCAGAACTGTGCAGCTGCGGAACTGAGCACATGATCATCAGGCTGCAGAAATGCAACTTATGAGCAGCAGTGAGCACAAGGAGAGAAGACTGTTGGACAGACTGCTAGCCAGTTGAATATGGTGAACTGTGTGCGTCTGTGAAGAACTGTAAGTAACTAGTTGTTTTTCTGCCTGAACAGGATGTTTATTTAGCTTTTAATGTTATTTAGATGATTTGCTTATTCAGAAGTGTTCCTCCATTCACCATGTGCCTTTTTATGCTATTAAGCTAGCTGACCTGTTACAGTACATGCCAGTTACTATAACTGTTAGCCTTGAACACATATGCATGTTTAGTCCTAACTGTAAGGGATTTATTCGTAATAATTAATACCTTGAATGTGTTTATTTGCCGAACAAATGTTCCTCATGGCTTTGTATTTCAGTGTTTATCCACACTCACCTCCAGGCATTCACCTTAACTAGCCCTGGAATTCCTCACCTGAAAGCCTGTCGTTTGTTGCATTACTGTGCTGTTGTGATTAAGAGTGACCAGTAAAGACAAGTGAGTCCTGTGTGTCCTGACCGACACCCCATGGTGAACATCAAACTGCCTTACAAACGCCTAAACAGTCTTAAGCCCCGTTTCCACCCGCGGGTCTGGGTCGGGTCAGGTTGGGCCAGGCCAGATTAGGTGGGTTTTAGTACGGATGTGTTGATTTCACGCTGCGTCCCCACAGCAACCTGTACCCTTACTCTGGAGGCGCTGGACAGCGCTGCTACATGATCGCGTGACATCATCGCTGTGCAACGCCGTTTAACCAAAACACCGCGCCACACGTGACAAAAACAAAAGGAGTCATCCCGGCTTTGTTTTTACGCTTGGTCACGCGGGAAGTGGGATTTTTCAACAAATCAATGTATTGCTTTGTGTTAGCTCCACCTCTTTGGTCCTGATCGGTCAGATCAGTACCCCTACCGAAGGGTGCCAAAAAAGTAGGCCGGGTCGGATATAAGGGTACCCGTCCAGGTTTTTATCTGTGGAGACGCAAAAAAACATGGACCGATCCAGCCCGACCCGACCCAGACCCGCTGGTGGAAACGGGGCATTACATCAGCCTTACCCTAACAGGCCACATTTTTGGAATATTTCCATGTTAAGCTATACAAATGGCACAAGTGTTTGGTAGAAAAAAAACAACAAAGGAACTCAATGAGTTCTATAATGTTTAGAAAGTTGATCAGTATCCAGAGAAAAATTCCAGATACTATGATCCAGAACACACAAAAATAAGGGAGTTGAGCTGCTTAGCGGAGGTTTGCGCTTTATGAGTGCTTTTCTAGTTTTGTCTAGAAGTGTCCTCTACAATACATTCTGGCAGTTCCAGTACATAAGGATGGAAATTATTTGAATATTTTCATAATGACATGGTCTATGACATGGAAACAAATACATACTATACATATATTGTGCTGATCTCAGTTTTCAGTTCAGTTCAAGTTCATTTATAGCCTACTTAAAACAACAACTGTTGACCAACATGCTTCACAGCAAAATGAACATAAATAACATAAAGGCATAAAAGCAATGAAACATCATAAAGCATATACAAGCAGTTCACTGTCCTAAACTTTCAGCCAAGATCAGACAAGCCTCTATTTTAATTATTCGAAAATCCTGGCATATATGTGTGATTCTGTAAATGAGCGATTGGTGAACGCATCACAATTTCAGCCTTTATCAGGCTTGATAGAAGTGGAGTTCAGTGTATTGATCAGTGATGGATGCTCATTGGTCAGCTTGCATCTGTTGCTCACTTGACTGTATGGAGGCATCCCAGTACAGAACAGCCGTGGTACTGGGATGACCCTTGGACACATCAGTTGAGGTGGTGGGAGAGAAGAAGATACTGACTTAGGTCAGTGTTGGGTCGGACCTACATCTCTCTTCCATGAGGACAGCCCCCCTCCCCACCCATTCTGTCATCTCTGCAGAGCAGCGACAGGCTGCTGCACCAAAGCGTGAAAGGACCTTTGATTCCTGCAGCAATTAGACTGGAAACCAGCACTGCTCCCAGCAGACCACAAGCACACTTCATAAAACCCAATATAATTCATAAATGTACGTACTTTTTAAAATTTATTTTATATAGTAATTCTTATATATCAACAACAGGTATTGTGGGGAACCTGCCTACATGTTCTCCAACTACAGTATGCGTGGGTTCTCTCCCGGCTTCCTCCCACAGTCCAAACACCTGCAGGTTGATTTGAATGAAAGCAGTTTAAAAAAAAAAGAGATTGGAAACCACTCGAGTAAATAAATAAATGAATGTATCCATTCATTATATTAAAAATTCAAAACAATTATATATTATTTCTAGTTTTTATGAAAAGACTTGTGTAGAATATGCAGTATGGATTTCTGGGCGTGTCCTCATCCTCAGAAAAGACTGTTTCAGAACATACATGCAGACAGCATACAGTAGGTTGCTCATTTTGATGTGAATCGTAGAATGATGATAGATACAAAAAAGGTTGGTTTCAGTCCCCAAAACTGCACAAGCTTGGACATGATAGGAGCAAATACACCAAAGATTCTGCTATCTTAATGCCTGCGTTTGTTTTTACAGGCTCTAAAGAGAAATCCAAACACTTATTATTTGGCAGATCTTTAGATACTGTAGCTACACTGGTCCACACTGTACTGTAGTATCATCATGAAACCTCAAGATTTTTACATTTATCACATTTCCTTAACTCTTTTCTCTACAGGTACAGCTTCAGTTTTGATTTACTATCAACATTCTACAACTCCATACTGTACTTACACCTTAAAGATAATGCTACACTTTTACTTGGTCACAAAAAATAAAAAGTTCAGAGGGCTGGAAGATTATAGTCATTCACTGTGTGTGCGGATCCATTGTTTGTTTGGGACTCCTAAAAGTCTCGAGGTTCACAATGTTTTCAACGTTTGTTTCCCTCCCACTCACGACTCTTTACTTTCCTGTGAATGGTTGTTAGATTGCTAGTTTAGCTCCATGTTACTCAGCACCAGCTAGCAAAATACACATTCACCCTGTTTAGTGTTATAATGATTTTAGACTTACTGATGTCACGTGGGTTTTGCAACATTTTTCCATTTAGGCATCCAACTGTTCATGTAAAAGTGAACATTATTACATTTAAATCTTCATCACTCTTAAATATCAAAACAAATCATACTGTAGAAAATATGAAGCTCCCAGTACATAGCTAATTGTACGCTTCCTTTTAAATGTTTTCACTTGTGATTCTTTACATTTATAATGGACTGAATACAGTTTTAAACATTTTTCACAACTGCTTGTAATGAAAATCGAGAGAGTAAACAAGTGCCTTTGGCTACAAATTGCTGGACAATTGCTGCATCTGATCAATAAAATGGATTTAGGCTAAGTTCTTTGTTGTTTTCTGGAATATGCAGCTTGTTAGCAGAGAGAGCAGATGATATCAAGCTCTTAAACACCTGGTAATGTGCTTTCCACATTATTACACCCGCATAAAAATTAAATATGCTTCTTGTTGTGATAAAAAATATAAACTGAGTTCGTGTGAAATGTAAGAAACACACAAACACAGTCTAAAAAAGCGATAATAGGAAAAATAGAGCTTCTTGATTCATGACACAGCTCTCGTTCAGCATGGGAATTAGTGTCAGCAGGTGGAGACCCGGAGCGCACTTAGAAAAATGATGAATGAGGAAACTACAGGTCAACATATGATCCGATCCAACGGCAGGCACTGATTGAGCACTCTGAGGGGTTGAGCGCATACATTTTTGGTATCCAATCAAGTCCCAAGGATGATGAACTGACCTCCTCCCCCTTCGTATCTCACATACAGGGATCATAATTCTTCACAATGCTGACTGGGTAGATTCGCATTGCAGAGGAGAGGCTGGTCAACCTTTAACCTACTTCCACCAAGAATCACAAACATCAGCCACAACAGGGCAAGATGTCCCCATCCCCCCATCCTACTCCTCGCCACTCTGGCCTGTCCACTCCAGCCCGGCCTCTGAATAATAGCTGCCAGTGAACAGGGCTAAGAAAAGATCAAAGATGTGCTGCACCAGCAAGGCATAGACTGACCACACAAACCACACTGGGAGATGGCTCTGTGGTTAGCAGCAGAGGCTTCACACACCTCACCCAACTGCAGGATGATATTTAGCACGTTAACCAGCATCTTCTTTCCTTCCCAAAGAAATACACAAAAACAAAATTAAGACAGGGATTAAAGGAGAGTAATCTTTAAAAAAAATATACAAGAACAATCTGTGTTATTATTGAGAAATTAAAAAAAAACGTTGGGAAAAAGGAATGTGCTGGACATGTATGCCACGTCCGAGCTTTTTCTTTTTTTTTTTTTTGTTGTAACTAAAATCTTTTTGCAGTTAATGTTTTTTTTTAGCTTCTAAAATCATTTATTGATTCATGAGCTCTAGAATCGGTCAAAACATAGCTGCCAAAGGACACAATCAATGATCTTTAAACCATGCTTGTTGAAAAGTGAATTTTTTCATTGACTTGCTATTGACCCTACACAATATACCTGCATTCATCATTAATTTTCTTGCCCACTTATCCCATTTGGCTTGTGAGTGGCTGCATCATTACAGAAAACACTTTGGGCGAGCCAATGCAATCTATTCTGAGCATTGTTAGCATTAACAACACTTGTTTACGTCTGTGTGAGGAACCTGGGGGTGGGTAGGGGGGTGGAAGCAGTACATTGCTGACTGAGGCACAACAACAAATGCTGTTGCTTCAATAATTAACAAGGGCCTAAACATCTAATGAGCCCCCTTTGTATGGTCTTTCTCCATGCTTTCCTTCATATAAACACAAACTCATTCACGCGGATGACACTTTTATCTGATGCTTTATCTTTTTTTGCTCAATAAGATCTCCATTATAATGTTTATGGCTCTGCCCATCCATCACTCACGTATCTATCACTGGTGCTCATGTTTGTTCTGCATACAATACATGCATCTCCATATACCGCAAAACTGCTTACATCTCGATTCTCATGCATGGTTGCAACACTTGTGCACATACAGTACCTGAACACACCTTTGTTATCTTCTAAAGAAGAAGAGTTATCTTATTCATACATATTCTTATTTGTCTTATGCACAAAAATACCATCAGTTTACAGTAATTTGTCACAGCATTTTTTATCATTGGAACTTTCACTCCCTGTGGGACATCAGCTAATCAGGATCAGCACTCTGAGGCTGTGCAGAAGGGAATCAGTCTCTCTGTAGTGGAATTGATATGCCAGTATAAAATAAACATGCTGCCATCTAGTGGATTCAGAACAGCTAGTACAGCTGTAATTTCTAAAGATGCAGAGAGAAGTCTTTAGGATCATAATGTTACTTTGCAATGTGTGTTACTGACAGAAATACAAAACTACATTATAGAAATACATGTATCTTTCTGTCTTTAATCTTAGCATATTATTATATATTTATTATTCATATAGTGTCTGTATCTGTATTGTCTATATACAGTACATATATATATATATATATACACAGTCTATATATACATTTAGACTGTACAGTATATACATATATACATATATATATATATATATATATATTTATATATATTTATATATATATATATATATATACATATACATATAGACTGGTGACCTGTGCAGGGTGCACCCTGCTTCTCGCCTGATAATAGCTGGGATAGGCTCAAGCAACCCCCGCGACCCTGAACTGGATAAGCGGTACAGAAAATGACTGAAATGACCATTAGGCTGTAGCTACCATTGAGGACACCAAGGTCTGGACCAGGACCTCGGTATTTATAATAAAATTATCCAAAAAAACCATGAAGCTCAAAAGCATTTACCTGAGAAGACAATTTCTGTGCAGATTGATACTGAAATAGTGATTCTTCCCCGACCAGCCACCTGTATTATAGAACTGATTCTCAAGCTAAATCTTATTTTCAGATTTATTATCATTAACATGAACACAGTGAAAAAAAAAAATCGTAAAAATACGTTTGAACTGCTTCTTCCACCTGCCAAGACCCAACATTGTGCCGCAGCAGCTGGCTGCTCAGTCACTGATCAGTGATCCATCATCCACACAGCAAATCCCCGTTATTTTTTTCAGACTTCACGTATGCAGAGTAATTATTATTACACATCAGAGATCATTAAGAACAACTTACCTGCAATAGTGATGCTTAGCAGGGTCATTATTTTCCTCAATATGCAGAGTTCATATTTACTGAACTAACTCCCTGATTGCGCATTTCTGATTGAGTGTACGTGGTTCTCACTTCATGCAGCGTGCATGTTTACTTCAGGTTCGTTGTAAATCTGAATTTTGTTTGATTATAAACATTTTTTGGGATTATATCATTTCATGTTTGTGCAAACTGTCTCATAACTAAACAAAATAGTTGTTTCTAAAACTTTTCAACATAGTGAGTATGATGATAATGATAATGACACTGAAGAAATTTCAGATGATATGCAGAACTCTTGTCATTAGTTCTAAAACAGACACTGAGATTAAAAATGACAGAAAATAAGATACTGTAAACTACCGTCCTGCTTGTCAGGAGAGATTTCTCCCAACTTCGCTATAATTAAATTTGATGTTTGCCAAAATATATTAGTAGCTATGTAGTTTATTTAATTCATAGTGCTGTTTTCAAAACAACAGAGCAAAGATTCATTTTTGCTGTCATATTTGTTTAAAAGCAAACTTTAAAAAACCCTCAAATTTTGATGTTTGTTATGATTTTTCTTTGATATTTGTGGCCTTGGTCTGGTCTCGGTCTTGGTCTGTACAAGTCTTGGTTTCGTCTCGGTCTCTAAAGTCTTGGTCTGGTCTCGACCTCTAAATATCTTGACCTAGTCTTGGTCTTGGTATTCCCTGGTCTCGGAAATGTCTTGGTCTCAGTTGGTGCGGTCTTGACTACAACACTACTGACCATACAGACTAATCCAATGAGTGTTTTGTGTGTTTCGCCATCTTGCGGCGCCGCCATTGCAAGGGGAACGAGTCCCAAGTTACCTCCTATCTGCCAACATGGAAGTCAGCGCGATTATCTGGATTTACAACGTCGGACCAGTTGTCTAAGGTAATGATGACCTATAGGTATGTTATCCGGAGATCTCTAAAGTATTCTGACACTTTTGTTTTATTTTATATTTTACATTGGAGCATAAATTTAAAGTTAGAGTCCGAAGTCCCTCCAGCGTTTCTGTTTGCAAACAACAGTATTCAAACTTAGCGCTCCTCCCTCTCAGGCTAATGGCCGCCTCGTTCTAGCTAGCCTATTCAACTTCAAGCTTCTCCTTCAGATCTCAGAAGCGGGTATTTGCCAAACTATTATGAACCCTGGCTTTCCAAAGTGCATTATCTGAAGCTCTTACCTGAAGCCCTCCAATCATGAGCTTATTCACACACAGCGTCATGCTCTTAGCTCTGTCATTGGCTGCCGATATAACCAGAAATCTCCACCCAGAAACGTCTCGACCAGACCCAAACAATACAAAAGAGCGGATTACAGGCAGGGGAGAGAGAGTTGCGTTCAAGCGCACCACCGCATGGGAGTAGAGGCCCAAAGGCGGGTTTTGAGACGGATTTCACTTCCTCAAGTCTAACATTTATTTTTTACCGGGGGAACTTCGGACTATACCTTTAAACTAGTATTCATTTGGCTTTATTAACAAGCCACACTGGAATAACACGCACATCTCTTGATTACGTATCAAACTTTAAAAAAACTAAACACTTTCAAAAGTTGTTACTTTTCTACTGCGTCATATCTTTGGCTTTTGGTATTGTTTAAGGACTGTACAGACCATGTAGCCTTCACATGTCCTGCAGATGAAACTAAAGGCTGCAGGACACCGTCTTTGTGATCGCTTGTGTTTCTGACTGAACTGTTCTTCTGGTCCCAACATTGCCCTGATCAGAGCAAATAACGTTATATTTCATAGTATCTCTCAGATTAGTCATTAACTCGCAGCAACACCACAGCTGTCTCTGTTAGCATTAGCTAGCATGATATTATATGGTGTGTCATTTTCGGGAGCATAGATGTGTAAAATAAAGTGTCTGATTAATAAGTGTATACCAAAATTTACTGTGCTTTTGTTTTTGGGGATTAAATCCAGTGTTTTCTCCCCGTGGCAGCAAGTTATTCCTCCTCTGCTCTGTGTGTCCGATATTCCTCCCCGATACGAACACACTGACATCAGTGGACTGAGCCGCAGCACCGTCCACTTTTCTCACAGACGGTAGAAATCTTTATGAAATAAATGTTCATGACCTTCTTATTCACTTATTACCACAATTCAAGTTTTCCTCTGCTGTTCCAACAACCAGGAATGCAACAGTCCTTCCAAATTTCCTCCATGTTGTTAAGAAAAAAGTCTGATTCTCATCTGTTCTAATTACACAATCTCTTCTGTTTCCAATTTGGAAACATATATATATATATATATATATATATATATATATATATATATATATATATATAATAGTATATATATATATATATATATATATACTTATGGTTATTTTATTTCTGCTGGCTCAGTCTTTGTTCCCAGATTCAAGTGGTAAAAGAGAACTCTGTCTCAGGTTGTCCTGCTCAGCTGTTCCACTCCCGCAGTAAAACAGTTGAGCTTAATATCGTTCTTTTTTAGTCCCTGTTTTAATTTCTGCTTTAATGATTAAGTTAGAGCAAGCTGAACAAAAACTAAATCTAGTTGATTGCCTTTGGAGCCAAAGACAAACAACTGCAGGTCACCATCGAGCTTCAATCTATACACTCAAAAAACCACCAATCGGGCCAAAAATCTGGCAGTATGGACTCAGACCTAAACTTTAAAAAACACATGAAAGCAATCACTAAATCAACCTACTATCACCTGAAGAACATCTGAAGGATAAAAGATCTGATGTCTCAGCAAAATCTGGAAAAACTAGTCCATGCATTCATCTTTAGACGGCTTGATTATTGTAACAGTGTCTTTACTGGTCTACCTAAAATATCTGTTAAAAAGCCACAGTTCATTCAGAACTCTGCTGCCAAAGTTCTCACCATAAACCTGGACCACATCAGTCTAGCTCTGAGGTCTTTACATTGGCTGCCTGTCCATCAGAAGAAAGACTTTAAAGTTCTGTTGCTGGTCTATAAAGTTCTGAATGGTTTAGGACCAACATACATCAGTGAGCTCCTGACTCAGTATAACCTCCCTAGAGGTGTCATCTGGATCAGGTCATCTGGATCTGGTCTTTTATCGGTTCCCAGAGTCAGAGCCTGACATGGAGAAACTGCGTTTAGCTTCTATGTTTGCTCCACATATCTGGAACAGAAAGCCTCAGATCAGCTGAAACACTCAGTTTATTTAAATCCAGGTTAAAGGGGAAACTCAGTAACTTTTTTACCTCAATAAATGCTTTTCGGAATCCCCGTGGGGCTAAACAAAGTGTTTACGGAGCGATTCAATGTTCCCCCCCCTCCCGCCGGGGCCTCTGGCCTGCGAGCAGCGAAAAACAACTTTGCCTGCGCCGACCCGAGCAGAACTTGCGACAACAGAAACCGCTGTACGGTGCTCATGTCCCCTATCTACCGAGCTGCTTCCAGCGCTGATTTGAACCAGACTACCAGCGCTAATTCGAAGAAAACATTTCTTTAGCTTCACACCACCTAAACACGGCTCCTGGCTCTCATAACCAACTCTTTGCTGGACCAGAGTGATTCACGTAGCTGCGCTGCCTGGGCGCCGGGTGAAGCATCACTGCTTCAGGCTCAATAATCACTTGTCACGTCCGCAAAAAGTAAATAAAAGTTCGTATTCTTACCTGCTACTCGCCAACACCAGTGAAAGATATAATCCACGGCATATTTACCCGCAAATCGCGGGTAAAACGTCCCGTTTCAGAAAATACAGGACTTTGCTTTGAGCAGAGGGAGACGGAGGTGCTGCTACCAACGCAGCAAAGTAGCATCAACAAGCTAGTAAACGCTTAGAAATATATCCTGCGATCAAAATAGAGGAAAGACAGGTAGAGAAGCCGTCTGTGTGCTGTGGGGGTGTAAGGGGGGGTTGAACACGACAGTGAAAGGACGCCACTAGGGGAGAGCCCCGAGCTGAAGTTACTGAGTTCTGCTTTAAAAACCCACCTGTTCTTAGCTGCATTTAAATAAAGTTTTATTCAGGAGTCCAAATCTGCTCTGTTTCTTTTAAGTTTTAATCTGTTTTCTATGTCTTTATTTTTTATCTAAATCATCCTTCTTATTAAAATCTCTGTCTTTCCTTTTATTGCTTTCCCTGCAACCTGCTGTATGTTTCTAATGTTTCATGTAAGGCACTTTGAATTTTGTCTCCTACATGAAATATACTATATCAATGAACTTATTTTGCTCTAACCAAGCTAATATGTTTTCACGTGGTCAACACAATCGTTTAGAGGTAACCTGTTTGAACCAAACTGCAGAAGTCTTACAGGAAGTCATTGCAGCTTGTTAAAACTGTTTATTCAGAGAACCCCTTCTTAGAAAATGCACGATTTTGCCTAAAGTATTTGCTCATCCATCCAAATTATGGGAATCAGGTGTTTCAATAACTTCCATGGACACAGGTGTTTAAAATTAAGCAGCTGGGCATTCAGACTGTTTTTACAAACATTTGTGAAAGTTCGCTCTCCGGAACTCAGTGAATTCCAGCATGGAACTGTGATAGGATGCCACCTGTGCAACAAAACCAGTCATGACATTTCCTCGCTATTCCTCGCTAATATTCCACAGTCAGCTGTCAGCTGTATTATAAGGAAATGGAAGTGTTCGGGAACGACAGCAACTCAGCCACGTAGGCCATGTTAACTGACAGAGCGGGGTCAGCGGATGCTGAAGCGCATAGTGCGAAGAGGTCACCAACTTTCTGCATAGTCAATCACTACAGACCTCCAAACTTCATGGGGCCTTCAGATCAGCTCAAAAACAGTGCCCAGAGAGCTTCATGGAATGGGTTTCCATGGCAATCAGCTGCATCCAAGCCATACATCACCAAGTGCAATGCAAAATGCCAGATGCAGTGGTGTATAGCAGCCACCACTGGGCTCTAGAGCAGTGGAGGTGTTCTCTGGAGTGCTAAATCACGCTCCTCCATCTGGCAATCAGTGTGTGACCTCATAAATGCACTTCTTAAAGAATGATCAAAAATTCCCATAAACACATTCCTAAACCTTGTGGACAGCCCTCCCAGAAGAGCTGAAGCTGTTTTAGATGCAAAGGTGGACCAACGTCATACTGAACCCCATGGATCAGGAATGCGATGTCACTTAAGCTCATATGTGAATCAAGGCAGGTGAGTAAATACTTTTGGTAATATAGTGTATAGAGGTATGTGGTTTAACGGTCAGCTTATTTTTCATGTCTATGTGGATAATCTGTTAAGAAACAGGAGCTCTAAAATAAACTGGCCTTTTTCTAACAGCTTTATCTGCAGCAAAAATAAAATTGGCCAACGTTCTTTTCTGTCTGTGAAATCCCATTGTGATGTTATCTGTATCTGTGCATGCACTGCGTCATGGTTTCTTCAAAAGCTGGATTTACCATGTCATGCACCATGGTGCATTACACTGTAAAAATGCACACTCACATGCTCTCCTTTGTACTTTGTGTGAGTCTTAAAGGTCACCCTCTCTAAACAAAAGCCAAGAAGCTAAAAAAAAAGTAAATTTCCTATTCATAATAATTAAGTTACCTACTTTACATACAGCAAGTATGACTTCAGCTACTGATAATTTTCTTTTAAAAGTCTCCATGGTGTACTCAGTGGTGGGACTGTTCCCTCCTTGTATGTTTTACAAGCTTTGTGGTTTAATAACTGAATGAGATATACCGTACATTTGTTGTAGCTGTCTATTGGGCACAAAACTCCTGGAAGTAGCGATCTATCTCAGTGCTTAAAAATGAATTGGAGCTGTTTTTGAGGTGGACCTACAGTAGACCAGGGGTAGCCAACGTGGTGTCCATGGGCACCCAGTTGTCCACAGGGACCACATGAGGTGCCCACAGGCTCTGCTTTAAAGACAGCCATCATTAATGTGTAAAATTGTTATACTTTTTAAAATCCATTCACATTTGTGGAAATTTAAAAATGCCAGTAGCCTACTGAATAAAGAAAGAAAATAAGATGAAAAAAAATCTGATTCATTGGCGGCATATAGATGAATTTATGAACCCTTACAGGTCAAATATTAAAGCTGTGCACAAAACTAAGTGCTGCCTCACTCACTCATTGCTACATGCTAGCAGGCACAGCCACCTTCCTGATTTCTCATTTTTTTGCATGTTTGTCACACTTATATATTTCATATCATCAAACAAATTTAAATATTAGACAAAGATAACACAAGTAAACACAAAATGCAGTTTTTAATGGCGATAACATGTAACGGTGGTGAACCTTCCCAAGAGTGGCTTGCCGACCAAAATTACCCCGAGAGCACAGTGACAACTCATTTAAGAGGTCACAAAAGACCCCAGAACAACATCCAAGAACTGCAGGCTTCTCTTTCCTCAATTAAGGTCAGTGTTCATGACTCCACCATCAGAAAGAGACTGGGCAAAAATGGCCTGCATGGCAGAGTTCCAAGACTAAAACCACTGCTGAGCAAAAAGAACATAAAGGCTCGTCTCAGTTTAGTCAGAAAGCATCTTGATGACCCCAAGACTTTTGGAAAAATACTCTGTGGACTGACGAGACAAAAGTTGAACTTTTTGGAAGATGTAGGTCCCATTACATCTGGCGTAAAATTAACAAGGCATTTCAGAAAAGGAACATCATACCAACAGTAAAATATGTAATGTGATGGTCTGGTGCTGTTTTGCTGCTTCAGGACCTGCTGTGGTAAATGGAACCATGAATTCTGCTGTCAACCAAAAAATCCTGAGGGAGAATGTTCGGCCATCTGTTGGTGACCTCAAGCTAAAGCGCACTTGGGTTCTGCAGCAGGACAATGATCCAAAACACACCAGCAAGTCCACCTCTGAACGGCTTAAGAAAAACAAAATAAAGACTTTGGAGTGGCCTCGTCAAAGTCCTGACCTGAATCCCATTGAGATGCTGTGGCATGAACTTAAAAAGGCAGTTCATGCTGGAAAACCCTCCAATGTGGCTGAATTACGACAATTCTGCAAAGATGAGTGGACCAAAATTCCTCCACAGTGCTGTAGAAGACTCCTTGGTAGTTCTCGCAAATGTTTGATTGCAGTTGTTGCTGCTAAGGGTGGTCCAACCAGTTATTAGCAGTTATTAGGTTGAAGGGGCAATCACTTTTTCCACACAGGGCCATGTGGATTTGGACCCCCCCCCCCCTACTGATAAAAATCTTCATTTAAAAACTGCATTTTATTTAAATTTGTTTGATGATCTGAAACATATAAGTGTGACAAACATGCAAAAAATAAATAAATCAGGAAGGGGGCAAACACTTTGTCACACATCTGTATGTGGTAAGACTGGGTTTAGTATAAATGTGACTAGATTTAAAGATGTTAGTGATTTGCTGCTAAAATGTTACAAAACTGATTATTTGGAAAATGGAACAAATAAAATGGATTGAAAAACATCAAGTTTCATGGTGAAATATGTTTTCTTACTATGATAAAATCAATTTGATTATTTTATGAAAAAAATGTTAAGGCAGCTCTTTTAATAAGTAAATATAAATATTGTCATCAAGGAAGAAACCCTGCCTCATTCAAAAAGTTTAATCCAGCAAGTAGCCCTTCATATTGTTCAGTATCCTCAAAATAGCTCTCAGTTTGAAAAAGGTTGGTGACCCCTGACCTAGACAGTGTCAGGCATCATAATGTTTATGGTTAATTGCTCCATAGTGGTGTGATGAATCTAGCTTTTCTCAAGTGAAGCAAAATTTTAAGCACAGTGTTCTTCACACAATAAGCCAGCAGAGGGTGGTGCAGCTCCATTTAGAAAAGAAGACTGAACGGACCCTTTTGAAAAGCCTACATGATATGAAACACAGTGACTTTGCTTTATCAAAATATGCTTTGATTAGATAAGAATTTCCAGCCTTTGCTCAATGTGGCTTTTCTAAAGAGGTACAACAACAGCTTTATTCATAGTTTATTGCAGTTCTCATTTTTGTTATCAATGCATTGGCAATTTTTTTTAAAAACACAGTACTAAATGTATTTTTACAATGAAAAAAATACAAAAAGGGGTCAAAGTGCAATGACATCAACTAACAATAAAAAAAAAAGGGGGGGGGGGGGGTAATTGAAAAGTTCTTATTTCAGTGGATTGCGTGCAGCCACCAGGACATCATTAGAAAGTCTGTTGCATCAATTTTCTACAGCAAAACCTATTATTCTGACACATACAAGAAAACAAGTGGATGATAAAAATTATTTAAAAAAATTGTATTCAGCAGGGCTATGCTTATTGAAGGACCTGACAGTTCCAGTTCATGCTTTCTGCTTTTGTCTGCTTCTCGTAGACTTTATTTTACTATTTCTTTTATAGACACAGTTAACAAGTCATATGAAGGCAAGCTGTGTCCACAGCCAACAGTGTGGAAAAGCTGCAGAGGTAAGAGATCAGACCACGAATGCATGCGTGGAATACGAGCCGACCACTGAAACACAAATAGGAAATTACATCATCAGCGGCTTTGCCCACTGATGGTCTCTGATGTTCACGTTGAGAAGAGGCTGCAGAGCCAGTGTGTGCCTGAGTGAGTGTATATGTGAAGGGTTGAGGAGGGCAGAGCGGTCACAGGTGACTGTCATGTTTAATAATGATTATCACCACGCACCTGCGCCCCCACGCTAATTAACTGGACGCAAATGCAAATGAGTCTGGGGATTTAGAAAAAAAAAACAGCCGTGGAGTGGCAGTGAGCGGTTGTTCAGCTGCTGGATTTGATTAGGGTAATGAACGGTCAGCGTTCATTACCAGTGGTGGCAAAAGGAGGAGAGATAAAAGAATAGGAGGATATTAGGGTGAGAGGGGAGGAAGGAAGGAGAAAGGAGAAATATCACTGAGGTAACATAATGGGAACAGGTGGACGAGTGGCCTGTTGACTCATAGAATAAGAGGAGAGATGGAGGAGGGGGTTGATGTTTGTGTTTTCAGATGCAACCAGTCAAGTGCCTTTTAAGTTTTGCAGCATGTTATTGAAAAGGCAATCTCAAGGCTTTGAGGAGAGTAAACATCCGCTCGTTTATTTCTGCAGTTTTAATCTAATAAGGGCAAATATGCACTTATAATTTTGAACTGCATCTGCACATATTGACAGATGCTTTCCCTCCATTGTTGCAGTGAAACCCTGACTTCTGTGTGAAGTGAGGAAGACAGAGAAGTGGGAGCCTCGTTCATTTCTAGCCATGCATTCCAAACACGCATTCTGTATCTCCATACTGTGATTTGGGCCGTGCATGCATATACACCTACCTCTAACAAAGCAAATTGCAGTTCATCCAACTCAATGGCCCCAATCTCAGTCAGGGGAGGCAGGCTCGTCACTCACACAGATAAGGGTGAATTAGGGTCTCGCTCTAGGTTTTACATTTCAATTTAGCCTCCGGCTTCGGAGCCATTAGGGGCCTAATCTAAAGCTCGGTCCGCAGAGTTCTCCTTCCCTACCAATCACAATATTGTTTTATTAACTTTCCAGTATGCCGAAATGAGACTCCTACAGATTCATTAGTTCACATTAAGTTTATATTATAGTTATTTGTGATAGGAAGACCTCTTATTTGAGCCTGGGCGAGTAGTCAGTGTGTTTGTAATGCAGTGTTGCTGTATCACCAGCTGGTTCATTTGGGTGAGCAGAACAGGGCGTGTGAGTGTAATTGCAAGTTGATAATGTGGCTGGGCATGCAGAATGACCAAGACGGCCGCTGCCAACAAAGCGTGGAGGAGGATGAGACGCTCTGCAGGTGCAAAGTCAAAAGGGGACTAACTCTCTTAAAGAAACTCTGTGAAGATCTGGCAGTTGGGCAAACTGCATAAATAATAGACCATTAACTGCTTAATTCTTAATTTTGACATATTTAAAGTTATTGAGTCAATTAGGAAAAGATTTAGGGGGAAATGAATCATAAATAGTAGGTATTATTGTGTCATTTTTGTCTTTGTTTCTGTGCACTGACCTTGGTGGTTTTTTAAATTGTTGTTATTATTATTGTTGTTAAATAAACACAGAGCACATTCTCTCTAACTCAGGGTAAAAAAATCACGACTTTCGACTGCTGAAGACAATCAAAAATTCAGAAGTAAAAATAAAATGAATGCTGTTTATCAAAAAACCTGAGCCTTTAAGAATTAAATGCTTTCATCATCTAACATTCTTGGACTACTTATACTTTAACTTTGAACTTTTATTTTTTAATTAATATATTGGACTGTATTATTCCTTGTTTTTAAGTGTTGTTTTATATTTTAACTGTTTTTTTTCTCTTTTGACATGTACAGCAGCTCTGAATTTTATGAAAAGCGCGACACAAAAGGTATTATTATTATTATTATTATTATTATAAGACAGTAACATTAAGTGGCTCAAATTAATAATTGCATTGTGCTGATGTAGGCATTTGTTTAAAAAGTGCATCCTCATAATGAATTGAGTATTTCTCTGCAACCACAAAGTCTATTTGAAAATATTTGGAGTCATAGTAAATGGAACGCTTGTGGGGTTTGTTATGACATGTAACTGGTGAAGAATAAATTAAGATGGCACATGGCACAAACCTGTCAGGATGAATGTGAATATCCTTTTGGAATGATGGAGCTGTTGCTCTAAACCTCTGTCAGATTATAGCACAATATGTAAACATATGGCCACCTTTGATAAAGTGAAGCGGAATAAAATCCCGCTCACTCGGGTCACCTGACCAGAGACTTCTATACAATGCAAAGATTCGAACAAAACTCAGAGGTGACATAACCCTTTCAGCTGCTGCTCCGAGTCGCTGGAGTGATTTACAGACACACATCAGACATGCTTCTTCACTCACTGCTTTTAAATCTTATTTAAAACCACATTTTCACTCTCAAGCCTTCAACCCAGAGATTGACGATGACTGCGGTTTTATTTGTTTTGTGGATTTTATAGCATTTGTTTCTTGGACTTCTTTATAACTTTATTGCTATTTTATCATGTGGTTTGCTATATTTTACCTCTGGCTGTTTTCTTTTTTCTTTTTCATTTTACTGCGCAACACTATGGTCAGCATTGTTGTTGTTTTGAAATTGTTTTATAAATAAAGTGGTACGGCATTTGTCTCTTCTTGGCTACTGCTGTAACGTGTAACACAGATGAAGGGTAATAACTCTTATTTTCATTCTGTTCTACATGAATGGAAACAGCTGTCTTTGGAGAGTTATAGATAGTTGTGTGTAAAATTAGACATCAAATTAGACATAAGGGGGCAAAAGTGAATGAAAACAATGAGATGCCGGCAGGAAAACCTGCACTGACAAAAAAGGAATCTGGGAAGATGAAAACAAATTAAATCTATTTAAAAGCACAAGTTTGTGTCTGTACAAGATTAAATGTAGTTCTTTTGTTAAATGCTTTGTTTACATCACAAGATATTACACATAATTTTCTGTACAGGATATATTCAGGCTTTCCCAGCTAACCTTCTTGTGTGCAGCAGCAGCACAACAAACAACAACCTTGTTTCATTTCCTCTGCTCTGATGCGCCCCCGTGAGCAGAAACACTTGAATCTACTTAACTTGAGAGACTTTTAAGCGTGATTTTGAAGAAATGAAGTTAGCAAAGCAGTTGCTTGGCTGATTCAGGTTTTCCAGTTTTCATGTAGTGAAAACAAAAAGAAAACAAGTTTTCTGTGATTTTTAATATTAGAGAACAAGTCTTGTCACCCTGGAAGCATGAGAAGCCTGAAACTAGCAGCACACGAGGAACACGTGCCTGATGTCATTTGCAATTTCGTGCTGGGGACACACAAACAACTGTTGAGACCTCATTCAGATTCATGTATATTTCAGGTATTTGAGTAGATCTGTGGAATTGGTCCTGGGGTGGATTCATCTGAATGTTTCCCATCATGCTTTGTGGCTCCCCCTGTTCCATTCTGCACCGTGTGTTAATCGTGCATTCAAGTTGTCTCCCAAGGTAACTTTGGGCGGAAGTGGCGTTGTGAACTCGTTTGTCTTAGCTGTGAGCTCATAATTTGCAGAGATTGTAGATTTGAAAATGGCTACTTCCAGTACCATTGTTGTGATTATAAAACTTCTATATAAAACATTTCCTGTTTATAAGTTTCTAGTGCAAACAGCACCAAGTTGTTGTTATTGAAATTTACGTTCTCACGGCAGCCTTTTTTTTCTTTTAAACGCTGCATGAATATGTATTGTTTATTATTGTGTATTAAACAGTACACACTAAAATTGGCTGCTGTTGTCATGGCGATATTGTTGTAACGTCTGTGTTATTTTTCTAGCTTGTACTATCGATGCTCACGAATGTTTTGGAGACATCTATTTTTTTCCCATGATGGTGCAACCCACCTGGTAATGACATCACCAAATGGCGTCCGCTCAGAATCCCGAGGCAACTGGACCGCACCATAAGTATATTTATAAAACCCTCCTTCAGCATTTCGCAGTGAGAAACTTTCACAGTTAAATGAGTGATCGTAGGTGGAGAGACTCTCCACCTTAGCAGGATGTGCACGTGCAGAATCACTGTAAATCTTAAGGGTCTGTCTTCCATGAGATTCATCTAAAATTAGAAAATTAAAAAGCTTTGTTTTGTTTTATATGGAGGATGACAGTGAAGGAAATTTTAAAAAGCTGAAGCTGGTTGAACTTAAAAATAGATGTTTGAAATTCTTGGAATATTGTAGATCCCACAAACAATGACATAGAGGAATGTGAAGATCAAGTCGACTTTACACAGAAACATATTCCTTTTGCGCAAATAGTAGTTTAGTCAGAGCTATTCTTGCTCAAATTACATGATAAAATAATGCAAATAGTTGCCTTGATTTTTTTTTTTTTAAGTGAATCATGGAAATTTCTTTTTCCAGTGTGTATGACTGCAGACTGCTGATACTCTTGCTTGTACAGCAAGCTACACTGAAACATCCAAAGTATTAGGCTGCTTTATTTCTCTAAGATAATCAAGTATTTTGAGTCTTCAACTTTGACCTTTTAAGGCAGAACATATTCCCAACAGACTATATCTTTTCCTCAAGATATAGTATATTAGACACATGTTTGTGCAAACCTTATTCAAAGTTCAGTAGCTGGGATAGACTACAGCCCACTCAATGGGATGGGGAGGGGAGAAGAAATCTATGAATAAAGTAATTTCACTCATATGGCAACAATGAGTAAGTGTCTCAGTTTGCTTTGACTAGTTGGTGAGAGGGGGCACCGAGTGTGAAACAGTCACAACAACAAACACCGGGAAGCGCTTGTCTGTTGTCAGCCTCGGGTCAGTACAGACGGAAAAGATTCAGGAAGAGGGCCACTGATACTCGGAAGGAGAGAAAATATAAACTGCAAGGAGGCGACACAAAGTTACAGACATGCAGGAACGTAAACTTCAAACTTTTGACTGGTACTGAAGTAGAATAAATCAGCTATTGGTTGCTTCATGTGGTGCTGATAATTTTAGCTTAGATTCAGATTTTACAGTTTGACTTTTTTTTTTTTTTAAATAAAGAGACAAAGATAAAAAAAAAAGTGAAAAGTACATTCTGTCACAGAAATTTATTAAAAATAAACTAATTATTAGATGATAATCAGTGAAAAAGTTATCACAAAATACTATGTTTGCCCAGTCACAGAAAAGTACAGGAACAAGTCCAAGATAAGAGACAAGATATTAACGTCAGAACTTCTTTATTTATGACATGAAAAAACATAACATAGTCCATCATTAAATATGCAGCTGAATATTTAACAAAGGCCCATTTTACTTTTGACCATCATAAACAACTACTGAATGAGTTAGTTGAAGATTATCTTATTCATTTAGACGGGCATTTCTTTATGACACTCAAAGCAACACTCAGAGTAATCAGTGCCTCTTTGAGGATTCTTCTATGAATGCTAACGAGTTGGCAGATGACCTGTTGGCATAAGTGAGAATCCCTATGGAAGAAGGGATGTCATGATGTCTTTTTAAGGTAATTTTCCAAACCCAGTTTAAAGGAGTACAACGCAAGTTCCAGGTTTTTCCCAGAAGTTCGCCCCCACTGGCAACAAGTGGAAGTGACGCTCATGTCGTGCACACGCATGAGCTGCTTTGACTGCGTTGGTCTCTAATTTAACCCAAATTACACTCAGTCTGAGCCAAGAATTAGAGTCACAAGATCTACTGAAGTAAAAATTATAAATCTGCAAGTTGTTTAGAGTTTGATCGTTGAGTAAACTGACGGACTTTATGCTAACAGTAACAACAGGCTAATGCTGGCTTGTAGTTCAAATATCCAAATTCACAGGCTGAGACCACGACTACCTTATAAAATTACCACATCAGCTAAATTTAACAAGTGGCTATAGTGTATCGCTTCCCCAGGAACAGTCATGGCTGTCATATTGCCGCATTTCCATGCTAAAAACGTAGCATTGCCATATTATGAATCCTTATTTCCGTCATACATCACATTTACCTTGTTAGTAAGAAGAAAGCCAACTGTGGGTCCCGTTTTATTCCCAGACTGGATCGGAGCTCCCTCCAATTAAAAAAAAAGAAAGAAAAAAAGCTGCTTGGTTGTTTATCCCTGTCTTACTCTGGTGCCAGTGTTGTGCCGTCGGGACCAGTCAGACTCCAGTTTGGTTCTCTTCATCTCACAAGACAAATTTTCTTCTTTGTCTTACTGGAGTCTGAGTTGGGGTTTGAAAGGCTTCCTGTTCTCCATCTTTTAGCAGGATGCTCAACATGTGCGGACCTGCAGTGGCGGAATACACCACACCAGTAGGCACAGCCAGACGAACGAGAACGCGCAGCTCGTCTCTCCCACAAGCGCCCCCTTGAGGCTTCGTACCAGAATTTCTCGTATTGAGCATTCAGAAACAGTATTACGGACCACCGCAGGGAAGAAAGATCAGCTCATTCTACACATCAGGCAACTGTAAGAGCATGTGGAAGAAAGAAAGGAATAGTATTTAACATTTAAACTTGCGCAATGTTCCTTTAAACAAACAATGAGTGAAACAGAAGGTAAACAAATGAAAACAAGGTTGGAAAAATTTCAATTATAAGCATTTGTTTTAGAGACAAACTCGGGTCATAGTGCCACTACCTGTAAGACGGGTAAAACTAAAGGCAGCTAAACCTGCTTCCTGTATGTTTTATAATGTAATTTCCATGAACATAAAAACATTGTACAACTACTTGGATGTTGAAGTCCTGTCCTCAGAATATCAAAAATCTGTAGGAAAATGACTGAGTTTTGAGTTCTGGTCATTAGTTAAAGAAGGAAGAAGACAAAGTGTGACTGAAACAATTTTATGAGCTACTGGAATGTTTAATTGTACTCTTCTTTAAAAGTCTTATTGCCTCAGTGTGTATCTGAGCCAAGTCAAAGCTTGGACCAGTCCACAGTCTTTTCATTTGGTTTTTCATGTTATGCCAGCTATAAGAGTGAAAAAGGCCACCCTGAAACTGTTCTATTGATGTAATGTACAGACTAAAAACAGCCCCTGATGAAACAACACAGCGACTGGTCTGATGTAATGCAAGGTAGCAAGGTTAGGAAAGAAAGAAAAAGTCCTGTTGGAGCTACAGATTAAGGCATTTTAAGGCTTGTCCAATGCAAAAACTGTGTACAAGGCTGGAAATGTACACATGGTGTAAATATTTTTTGTTTTAGTGAGATACAGGTATATCCTGATTTATACTGACCTTGCTGACTGCAACAGGATGGCATCTTCTGATGGCTGAAATATTTCTGCTGTATCCTGGTTAGGCATCAACTGATACATATTTTTTAGGGCCAATACCAATATTTTCTGATGCAACATGCTGATATTTGGGGCCGATACTGCAGTTGGCCCCAAAAATATAATGTAATGAAGGAAACAATGAAAACTGATTTTGAAAACTCTTTTAAGATAAAAAAAAAACCCCATAACACTTCAAAAATATATATAAAAGAGAAACAGTGCACTTGTAAACAAATAATAAATAAACAGCAAACTTGTAATGAATCAATTTTTTTATAGGCAGTTGTAACAATATCAAAAAGGAACATTAAACCTCAAAATTATTCTTACTGTACCCCCCAATTAAAGAAGGAAATAAATCAGCTCTCAGTGAAATAAGTTGAAATTGATAAAAGTAATAAATAAAAAATCTATGACAATCATGACGTTGAATTTGAATTCTGGTTCAAAAAATATATAAAACGCAAAAACACAAAAATTAAAACAAGTAAAGAAGCATGATGGCGCTTTCAAAGCTAAAATTTTTGTTGAGCAACACTTTGAGGCAATCACTGCGATGAAGTATTTTCTGTAATGTTCAAAAAGACTTTTTCACCTGTTGACAGGTATGTTGGTTCACTATTTATGGGAAAGGTGCAGTAATGTGTCTGGGTCAGTTTTATTTGTTTGTTTTTATTTTTTTTAAATATAATTTCCAACCACAATTCAAAAACAATATATTATTTCAGTAAATCATAATTTAATTATTTTCATCATTTCGTTATTTGAAGCACTATTGTGAATTTGGCCTTTTCTGTAATTGAATTGTATGAATAAATAGATACACACCCACGTATCAGATGATGCCGATACCAGCAAGATACGCAGATATCGAGCTACAATATCGGCCGGCGGATGTGTTGGTCTATCCTTAATCCTTGTTGCATCACATTGACTTTGCTCTGAAATTAACATTATTCATTTATTTATTCATTATCTTTATTGCAGAAAAAAGAGAGAGAACCATGAAAGCACTGAAAAATGCTCAAGTTGGTAACAGATAAACAATCTTAAAACTCTTAAAACATTGTTTTTATGTGTCGTATTGATAGTGTTTTTAAAACAACTTGTAGTTTGTGCTAATTAAAAAGCAGATGAAGAGCTTAAATCCTCTAAACTAGAGTATCTTTATTTTGTTTTTTAATCATTTTTTTTATTCTTTTGTACCTTGATCTCTTTCCATCATTTTTAATGTTTTAGTGTTGTTATTGTTCTTATTACTTTTATTTTCATTGTGTTGACTTGTCAAAGGACTAAAGATGGAAATTAGCTTAGCTATAATCCTGCATATTTACATTTTACAGTATGTTCATACACTGTACAGTAGTCCCTTTTCTCCCTCCATCTCAGTAGTTCAGCCATACTTTATCATGCATATTTCACTGTTTCTTTGGCATTAAAGGGAAAATAAATGGGAATAATCAGTATCTGCTATTTGCCAAAATATGATCTTTAACTCTGTTATCAGTACAGGACCAGAACTGGTGCCCCCTTGGTTAGAATATGCTTTCCAAGTAAAAGTTAAATCAAAAGCCTATAAAGCTGCTTCTCTGACAGATAAATAGAAAGGTAAAGCTGCTTTCCTGGAAACTTCAGAGATGCTTTGCTTTGCTAGCCTCCCACCATGGCCTCCTCCTTCTCCAGTTCCTCTCCTTTTGCCTCCCTTCCCTTCTCTCTTCTCTCTTGTCTGAAGCTGTTACTATTTATCTGAACAACACGGTTACACACAAGCAGGTCACCCCCGCCTCCCCCCTGTGCACACCTCCCCCCCCCCCCCCCCCCCCCCCCCCCCCACACACACACACACACACAGTTTGGGTCAGTTTACCCCTCTCTGGGATCTTTGGTGAGACCTGTGACTGAGCCCAGCCAGCAGTGGTGGAGGTGGAGGATGCTTGCCAACAGCAAGAAGTATGTTTATAAAGGAGAGAGAGAAAAAGAAGGAAAAAGAAAAGTGGTGTCCACACATTGAATTACAGCTCCCAAAGATTTTATTGGACTGAAAAGAGGCAATGTTCCGACCCTACCAGGTCTTCATCAGGCAAAAAAAAAAAAAAAAAAAAAAGAAAGAGACAGAGGGGGAAACATGTGGTAGTAATCTGGTTGTTTTACTGTCTGGCTCTGGTGGTGAAAGTGTTGGGCAGGGGCTATGAGCGGTCTGGATCGTGTCAGAAGCCGCCGGAGTCAGGTTACCCTGACAGACCAGACTGGGAGAGAGTACAGTGGGGGGAAAAAGAGGGAGAGATGAGGGGTAAACAAGTGAGTGAGGAATAGGAGTGGAAACTTAGAGAGTGAGGTGGTGCTTTTGCTACAGCCAACCTTCTGACTTATTCTGTCCTCCCTCAGGACATTTATATTAATCTCAGTGTGTTTCAGTGTGCTAGTGTGCAGTGCCTCTACATGCATGGGTGTGTGTGTGTGTGTGTGTGTGTGTGGTGTGTGTGTGTGTGTGTGTGAACCTGGGCCAGAGGGCTCTAAAAGACAACCACTTGAACTGGCCCCAGCTGAGAAAACAAATGGCCCTGACTCTGTCTCTCCCTTCTACTCTCTTCTTTCCCCTCATCCAATTTTCATCTTTTTTCCCTGACGATGGGCATTTAATCAAGTAAGGGAGCTAATCAAAGCCAGGGAAAGGCTCCTGAACCCTCAGCTATCTCCTCCTTAATCCTAAAGCTCTGCTTCTCATTTGCTATTGACCTAGAGGACCAGACTTGTCCACCAAACCCCCGCCACAGGACAAAAGGAGGGCATGTGAGTGCAACAGGGTATGGCGGTTAGTAAAAGGTTATACCACATGCATCTGTCTGTGTGTATATTATTCCATATTTTAAGGCAAGGTAAAATGAAATGTCAACAAACCTCTTCAACTGTGGTGTATAAAACATGCTGCAGATGAGATGAATAGGGTCCAGGAATGAGGGAGGACAGGGGGGAGCAAGAGAAGCAGAGGACCAGGGAGGATGTAGGAGGCACTTGGGGTCACCAGGGTTGAGGTGATAAGTCGCCTGTTGGGGAATTAATAGGAAGCAGATGGCGCTACCTTTACTTAATGTAGGGGTGTGGATACAATTGGAGAGATTTATCAGTCTGAATGAGAATGGAGTCCTCTGATGGCTGGCGGGCGAACTCCCCCACCTGAGGAGGATTTAGGACATTCCTGCCTCACTGTGAACTGGGAGGTGTCAGTTGAGAGGCAGGAGTTCAATGTTAGAGAGATGGGGAGATTTAAATGAGGAAAATATGCTTTTAGTTTGCTTGCTGGATGAAGTGAGCTGATGGAAGGTGAGTAGTTTTGTCACCATAGATACCCAAGGGCTCCTTACCCCTCCAAGGCATGAATTATTAAAAACCACTGCCACATTTTTTCATATACATTATTTTACGTCTACTGATGGTGATCTTTTTTGTATTCTGAATGTTATTTGACATTTCATTAAGTTTATTTCTTTTATCTATATAGTATGTTGTCATATATCAATTCTATAAAAACACAGCTATTATATGTTAAATTGTCTAATAAATCTATTTATTCTACAGAGAGTGGTAGTGTTTTTGATGGCTCACTAATGTCTCATGAAGTAGCCACTTTGCAAATATACCATCCATGCACACCCATGCATATGTTAAAGAAAAGCCTTTAGCCTTTGTCCACTGAAGTGGAAATGTCAAGGGTGGTCCTTTTCCGATACCGGTGACTGCGAGGAGGGGAAAGAGAGGCCATCATCAGCAGGTAGTGATTAAAAAATATAAAAACTTAATTTAAGAAATAAAGTAAATAAAAGTACTAAAATACTGTATTAAATGCCCAAATGAAAAAAAGTAATAAATAAAAAAATGTTCAAAGTAATAAAATAATAATAAAAAAGACTGAAAAAATGCTAAAAGGACTTGCAGAGGCTGGCATCTCCTTGGGCTGTGGCTCCGTCCTGTACGTGGTGGCCGGACTTATCTCGCCATCCTGGGATGCCACAGCCACTTCTCTAGCCCGGGCAGCCACTCCTCTCAGTGGCCGTACCTCTGGCCGTAGGCCTTTTCCCGGTCCACAGCATAAAAACCATGCTAAAACCAAGCTAGTGGGCAGAAGTCCAGTTTCTGGCAGCACCTGCTTGTTCACCCTGTGACAAAAACTATGCATCAAAAGGTTAATGAGGATTCCAAGTATGAAGAGTTTTTAGGAAAATATGTGTTATCTGTCTTTTCAAGAACTCTGTCTTGGAATTATTATCTTGGTCTCACAGAGATATTTGTAGTTCTTTCCGCCCTTAGCTGGACTATTTTTATTCATTGGCTTGTATGAGCACAGTATATATAGATTATAATTGTGATCCCACTATAACAAATGTGGACTTATAGTTAGACCAGCTAAATTAGAATTTGATGAATTTGATCTCTCTTTTGGAGTGAGAAAAATTAAAATTTGTTTTCAAAAAGAAATAGGTGAGAAATGCATGAGAAATCTATTTTTGGCTTTAAAAAAATGGGAATGTGGCTGGCAAAGATCTCTGAATGCTCCAATCAGATGAACACAATGTGTTTACTTTGCTTTTTCCCTTCTTGTTCATATCTAAACAGATAATGATTAATCTGTTTTAAAGAAGAACATTTTACCGAAAGCAAAAGAGCCTTTTTTGGACATAAAAAGCGTTGTTTTATGACCTGCATGACTAATGTCTTCCACAACTTGACCCAGTCCCGGTAATTTCTATGGATACAGCAAAAGAACCAGAGAGAGCTGAGTGGGCCTATCACTCTTATCACTTTAGTGATAATGGCCGCCACATAAAAGATGACCTCATGAACTCCACAAATGCCAAAGTGGCCCAATTAGCCACTATGCATTTCATACAATTTGCAAAGGGCAAATGTTCCCAAGCTGTAATTATGTACTCACATTGCCCACCTTGGGTGACCTCCCAACCAGTCTTGACGCCCGTCCGTTGTAGAGGTCGCCATGACAGCGCTGGCAAAAACACAGAGAAAAATGAGCTGCAGCACCTACCATTGTGTCTGTAATTGGTCAAGTTGTGCTTGTTACCTAGTAGCGAATACATAATGGATAGTGCTGATTGCGCTGTGAGATGGACGAGGAAATGTCATTGTGGGGGATGGATGTGGTATTGAGTGGGATGCTGCTGGTTATATCTACAGTTCAACAGCACTGCTTCTTCCTTCAGTATGGATTAGTGATGAAATAAGACAAAATGCAAATTCATGACGCCTTTGGGATCATGACGACCATTAATTTGCTCCTATGTGGAAAGGTTTGTCTTCCTGTGTATCACCACTGTTCATCTTGAAGATGATGAACCAATAACATCAAAGGCCCGCTTTCCTTTTTCAGAAAGCTGCCACCAGGTACTCACAAACATTCAGCTTGTTTGATTGCTCACAAAGTGGTCATAACAATGTTGCCCTGAGGAAGCTGAGGTATACAAACTGCATCTGCCACAACAAGGCGTGATGACTGATGGTCACTGGGACGGGCTGCATGTGTCACAATGAATCATTTTCAAAGATACGGTCGTGAAGCTTTACACTTAATCTCAATGAAATGATGAACAGAGCATCTCTGTTCATCATTTCTCTGTAGTATGTAGCATCCAAACTAACTTAAATATAAATGCTGGGATTTTTCAACTTCAATTATACATTTTTTTTCTTATATTTGGGTATTAAAACATTTATGAGCATAAAAACAAGTGCAGTCTTACTCATATTAGGGAGGAACGCCATGACCAATAGCCTCCAAACACCTGCACTGTGACCTAATAGAGCAACCAAAGGACAAGTGCTCACATTTGCAAATTTTGGAAACTGGTTCCACAAATGCACCTCCAATGATCTGGCAGCGTTCTTACACCAGGTTCAGACTATGAAATCTATGCATCCATCCATCCATCCATTGTTTCCTGTCCATCCACTACCCTCTTCTTATCCATTTATGCTCTTCCTTTCCACTTTTTCAGATATCATTTGGGGGTGTGAGACACTGTCACTGCCAGAGAACATTAATTTTTTTTGTCTCAGATGACCTCTGCCGGTTAAATAAGAGATACCAAACTAGAGCTTTTTTTTTTTTTAACAAAAGTATTTTCTAAGAGCAGAGTAACCTGCTGCAAATGCCAAGGAGGCCATTTCAAGGACTTAATATCCTTTTGTCCAGGCTTTGGTTTTACTGCCACATCCTTTTTTTCGAGGCACTTTGCATCTGAAGACTGGTTTAAAAAGATCAAGTCAAGAACTGTCAAAAAACAGTCAGTCCTGGTATATGAAAAGAAATGAAAGAAAGCCTTTTCATTCATCTATTCATTTTCTATATTCCATACTTGCTTACTCCCGTGTCGTATCTATCCCAGCTATTACCAGATGAGAGGCAGAGTACTCCCCCTGGACAGGTCACCATCCATTACAGGGCTGCAGGTTGTTCCTTTGTGTCTTCAGTTATGAAGTGCTGTGAAATTTCTTTTTGTAGGTATCAAATAACAATGGTAAGTAGTAACTAGTGCTAAATGCAGTGATGCAATGTAGCAGCACGCGTAAACCTCACCAAATAATTATACCCCTGAGGTTTTGTAGTCACTTCCTCTGTCAAATTCCATGAAACTACATTTGTAAACATTTGCGTCTCTATGCAGATTACTCAAACAACATGAAATCCTTAGATGCTTAAAGAGGTTTATTTTTCTTTTTGACACAGCATAGCTTTTCCCTTTGAGTCAGCCTTAATACTACACTCCCGATGTTATTTATCTGTTCTCAGATTTGGTTTAAAGATACCACAAAGTATACAGTAGACCTGAAGAAGTAAGTACACCCTCTTTTAATTCGGGGTTTTCCATATCAGGAAATAAAATAAATCTGTCTTAATCTGTATAAATTTAGATAAATGTAATAAACAACAACACTGTCACTATTCATTAAAAAGGAAAAGGAAAAAAAAATAGCCAAAATGCAGAGGCAAAATTTCAAAACCAAAGCACATCCCAAGAGTTTGTATGATTCTTGTATGATGTTGCTATTTTATATCACACTAGCTTCGGGAGAAGATACTGTAGCTCCACTCATCACACTTCCACACCATCTCTTCACAGTTGTCCTCTCACTCTTAGACTGTTTTGTTTTCCTTGTGTTATATGTTGTCATGGTTTGTGTTTAAAGGTAGAGTCCGAAGTCCCGCCACCGTTTCTGTTTGCAAACAGCAGCATTCAAACTTAGCGCCCCTCCCTCTCAGGCTAATGGCCACCTCGTTCTTCAAACTATTCAGCTTCAAGCCTCTCCTTCAGAGCTCAGAAGCGGGTAAAAGCCAAACTAATATTAACCCTGGTTTTCCAACTTGCAATTATCTAAAGCTCTTACCTTTTCTTCGGTGCATCCGCCGTTTATTCTTTCTTTCTTTTTCCTTCGAGAGTTCGAGTGACTGGCATCTGCTCCAGTAATGAGCTTATTTCCACACAGCGTCATGTCCTTAGTTCTGTCATTGGCTGGTGATATAAACAGAAATCTCCACCCAGAAACGTCCTGGACACAACAAAACAAAGCCGACGGCACGCGAGTAGAGGACCAAAGGCGCAGTTTGAGATGGATTTCCACTTGCACAAGTCTAACGTTTATTTTCAGGGGGGAAACATCGGACTCTACCTTTGAATAAAAGATAAATAATGAGATAAATAAACAAGCTCAAAACATCACCTCTCCACCACTGTGCTTGACTGATGGTAGAGGTGTTTGCTGTATATTATAGTCAAGCATCTCCCCTTTTGTCCGGCCCTCCAACGGGACATTGTCCTAGAAGTCTGGTAGCTTGCTCAGACTCCGCTTTGCTAACTTAAGCTGAGCTGTCGTTTTTTTTTTTTTTTTGTATTTTTTCGGAAAGAAGTTTCCATATAGCAAATTTCCAAACAAGCCATTCTTGTTTAGTCTTTTTGTAAGTGTACTATCATAAACCTTAATTTTTAACATCCTAACTGGGGCCTTTATAGTCTGAGATGTAACTTTTGGGTTTTTGCTGGTCTATGGTCTGATTCCGGGTTGACCTTGTTTGGTTATCCACTCCTGGATAGATTAGCTGCTGCAGTGAATATTTTCCGCTTGATAGTTGGACTCCAAGTTGTTTGGAAATTATTTGAAAACTGATTGATGGGCAGCAACTTTTTTTTCTGCAGTCTTTCCTATACTTGACATTGTGGTAACACACACTTGAATGCTCCTGCCTGGTCAACTGTTCAAACCTGTTCTTGTGGAGGCAGTCACACCTGCTGGAGATCCGTTAATACCTAGTATTTAATTAGCAACACCTGGCTGGGACTTATCCTCCCGAATCTTACGGTAGCAGTCAGCGTATACGTCATTTTTCATACAGTATTTCTGTATTATGGCGTCACTGATGTTACTGAGGTTATAATTACCATTAAAAATACTTTTATCTAATATGTAAAACATGTTGCATTCATTTTCTCATATCTGCAAGGAAGAAAGAAATATGTTAATTTCATAAAATGATACAAAGTAAATTTCAACAATGATTACACATTTCTGTAATGACAAGTCCAAGTACTTTTTGAGGATCTCGTGAAGGTTATTTTGGGTTATTTGGAATTAAATGGCGCCTTGTAGGAGTTATTTTTGATGACATTTCAGGGAAAAAAAGCCAAGCAAATAATAAAAAAAAGTTTCCTTTTTTTACAGTTCAGTGAGATGACCTGTCACAGTGTGTTCCAGGTACTCCTGGTGTTGAGGTGCAGCGGCGTTCAGGAGATGCTGCTGTGAGGCCGGCCCTCCCTAATGTCTCCATTGCCTGCGCATGACCCTGCAAGCCAGCAGTGGCCAAATTTAGTTTGGAAACGTGCCACCATGGGAGACCCGACAGGCCCATTAATCAGCAGGAGTCTCCCCCTACTCATCCTGCAGGTCAG
The DNA here is from genome assembly GCA_023101725.1 of Atherinomorus stipes. Lineage (NCBI taxonomy): Eukaryota > Metazoa > Chordata > Actinopteri > Atheriniformes > Atherinidae > Atherinomorus > Atherinomorus stipes. Next base: position 350,331 of record JALJCO010012830.1, on the reverse strand, counting down.
AGAGGGAACAGTGCACACACTTATAAAAGCACACATACACACACGTACAAATGCATCTGACATCAGCACATCTCCTAACTCTGCACACTACCAATCCAAAATCCTCCATCACCTCCTTTACACACATGCACACTCCTGTCTGCAGCCCTCAATCACCCTGAGTCTGATCCAGCCCCGCATCCCAGATCTCTTTTCCCGATTTGGGCCAGGTTTTCTGGCAGCCGCTGGTCATAGGAGAGATCCACTTTGCTGCTCTTTGCTGTGATCCCATACAAGGGATGAGAGGAAGGTACAAACAGAACCATTGTGCAAAGAGAGACATGCACATAGTGACCTTCAGAAAAGAATGAAAAACTATTAAACACACAGAAATATGCAAAATGTGATGGATGAATTTGTGAGGTTACAAGGTAGTCAATTCAGAGTTTTGGAAGACCGGGATAAATGGGCTTGGACTGTAGGAAAAAAAGGCTATAGAATATATGTGGTGCAAGGCCAAGTTGAATATGACATTTATTATCATGTCTGAGATGAACTCAAAGTGCTCTCACCTTTGGGAATAACACAGAAATCCATAAAGATGTCCATTTTTTTCCTGCAAAATTCCTCACATCACCTGTATTTGGAGAGTGAAACTGGCGCACTGAGTTTGAAGCTGCAGCTAATTGACTTGTAATCAGTGTTTACTATCTGACAATTAACACTCAGAAGCAATGAGCTCTGCCACCAGCTGAAGGAAGTTATCCCTGATATCCCTGAGGTGTGGGAAGATGCCAGAAAGCTACCACCGTCTGATAACTTGCAAGGCCCTCACAGTGCCACTGGTGCATTTATCCTTTAATGTGAGGTTCTGCTGGGAGATGAATGGTGGGATTGGGCCAGATTAATGAAGGTTACCAAAGTCCCCAGATGTTTCTCTGGTAATTAGAGGCCTTTGTTTATCAGCAAAACAAGTCACATCAAGAGCAAAGCATTCATTATAATTTTTCATAATCTTAATAATTCAAGTGTTGCTGCTTCATTTTGTTCCTAATTTATCATGCTAATGTTATGAATAAATTTGCATAATTTCAACACTGCCTGTTGGATCAGCGAGCAACAGACTATTAAAGCAAAATTTGAACTTGTGAATCTTTCTTGATGCAGTACAAATGCAACTTTTTTAAAACTTTATCAAACAAATGTGCAAAACAAGCAGGTTTTGCATGAAGGGACAGCATATCAAAAGCAATGAGGAGATGTAATGTATAAAGTCTGTTGTAAGATAATTACACAATAATTAAGATTAATAAAGATGCATATATTAAGATAAAAATATAAATTAGAATAATATAAAATAAATAAAAGGACAAAGGGGATGAACGATAAAACAAAATAAATGACAGAATATTAAAAGAAAGAATAAATAATCGAATATCATTAAGAGGTTTCAGGAAAGTATTTTTCATAACTACCAAGAAACATATTACTCTTTATTTTTAATCAGTTTGAGGGATGCAATCAGAGAAATCAGCTCTAACAGAAATATGAGGTGCTGAGTTTACACAATTTTGTTCATGAATGAAAAACTTAGCATATACGATAATAAAATACAGCATATGTTCAAAGTTACAATGTTCAGAGTTACTGTTATAACAGACAGCATCCTTGAGAGTAAATGTGTGTACAATTTTAGTTGAATAGAAAAACTAAGATTCAAGGTCACTCCAAAAATGTTTGGCTACATCACAAATAAAAAATAAATGTGATGTCATTTCTGAGGTCGTTTCAATCAATGTCGTTTCAATCAATTAATAAAATGTACAGGAGTCACTAATATCCATAAATTTAGCAATAATACAGTTTACAGGGTATATTTTATGACAAATGCAACAAATAAAGAGGGTAAAGTATGCTGAGTGACATCATCATCAGGATTTTGAAAAGCACCCTGCTTTATGTGCATTGCAAAGATATTAAATATTAAACTTTCTCTGCAGTAACTCCCAGAAAAGTTTACTATTCAGGGACTGTTTCTGTAGAGTATAGCGGGAAGCACACTTAAGGAAGCATTTACAGGTCTACTTGACAGGTCAACCTGATGGCTGAGTGGTTGGGGTGCATGAATGTTCAGCTCAGAACTAGTTTTCTCCTCATTCTCACTGCCCTGCCAGTAAAACACAAAAAAATAACAAAAACAAAAAAAAGAGTAATTACTCTAAAAATAGCAGCTTACCTGTTATTATAATAGATAGATAGATAGATAGATAGATAGATAGATAGATAGATAGATAGATAGATAGATAGATAGATAGATAGATAGATAGATAGATAGATAGATAGATAGATAGATAGATAGATAGATAGATAGATAGATAGATAGATAGATAGATAGATAGATAGATAGATAGATAAAAATAGATAAAAAGAATATAAACTCCCAGGCCACAGAGATTTCAAAGCTCACAAGTTGAGCTGGACAGCACTTGCTGCATTTTGTCTCGCCCCAATTGTCTTGTCAGAAATCAATTGGAGATCACAACGTGGTTTTGCAGCGGGAGGTCAGTCTTCACTGCGGTGTAAATATTTTATCCCGGACTCACGTCAAGGGGCTTTTAAAGATGTGTGCTGGACCATGCTCCCCTCTTGCTGCCCTCTGAAAGTGACAGGGCTTGCGTTTTAGCCCACTTCAGGACCAGGTTAAATCAATTAAAATCTATTATTCATATGGTAGTGCAGTGACCTCACTGAAAGCCCTTGTAATTTCAGAATAGAAAAGGGAAAAGGAACTGGCAGTGAACTTTGGCTTCTCAAGTTTTCAAGAGAATAAGTGACCTTGTTTTAAAACCCAGGCCTTGGAAGTAAAATAGCTGCTTGAAATATGATGTGCCAGGACAAGACCTGAGTCTCAAGCCTAGGAGAGCCTATTTATAAGATGCTATTAGCCTAAATATGGAACATAAATGAATGCTGAATTGTACAGCAAGGCCTTTCGTGATCTGGACCTTATGTGCATGCATGGCAATCACCCCTTGTTTATCTGAAAGAAAATTGGCTCCATGTTTTGGATTGCAGATAAATACAGCTTCACCTCGGCTGGAAAATATCCCCTTTACCGCCAAGCTTAAAAATCCTCCTCACAAGGTCAATCCGAACAGCTGCAGTTGTCCTCTTAAGGCATGGCAAGCCTTAACCTTTTGTTTGGGTGAGTGCGACTCTGTTCTTCTCTTTGTCTGGAAGATCTTTGGTTTTATGGCTTCTATACATGTCAGCAGGCTGTTTGGACAGATAATAAGCAGACAGGTAAACAGCTCACATACAGTATAATCATCCCAACGCTTTCACAATCTTTCCCTATTTCATTTTTTTTTTCTAAACTGTGTCCCTCCCTTTTCCTCTGCTTCTCCCTCTCAGAAGAACTTCACTCAGCTGCATTCTGAATCAGAATTATCATGACGGTGATATTAGGATGAGGAAAAAAGCGGTAACAAATGAAAAGTGGTTTTCAAGTGATTTGAAGTATTAGTTACTTCCATCATACTGACCTTCCAATATAAGGAAACAATTTATAGACTCCAAGATGCACTAAGCCCTGATATTCCTGGAGATGAACATTCATTTAACAGAAAAAAGGAAAGCACTTGTGTACAGATGGTCAGAGGTAGCCATGGATTGCTAGTCTTGACAGACTAATCTGTTATGTAGATGTTGCTTAAACAACAGAATCAATTGTTTTTATTTGTAGATTATAGTTTGAGAAAAATCTAGCATGCAGCATGCACACTAATCAGGTTTAATTGTCATAAGTCATCTTCGAAATTTAGCTTTTTGGATTGTAAACACTTGTGGAATATAATTTTGATGAGTTGTGTTTGGTAATAGATGCCACTACATTGTCTCAGCTGCTCAAACCTTTTCCAAACTGCACAAAGGATTTTGTTAAGTTTTTGTGTGTGTGTGCTTAGAAGAGTTCCTAATTTCCTAAAATCTGGAGTTTTTCCTGGTTTCTGTTTGTAAAAACTATTCAAACTGAGAGCCCCTCCCTTCGGGCTAAAGGCTGCATCACTCTTCAGTCCAAGCCGCTCCCTCAAAGCTCCGAAGCGGATGAAAGCCAAACCAATATTATCCCTGGTTTTCATGCGGGCACTATCTAAAGCTCTTTTTCACCGCAGAGTACTTCCTTTTCTTCACTGCATCCACCATTTTTTTTTTTTCCTAAGTGACCGGTTTCTACTCCAGTCGATGAGTTTATCCCCACAGAGTGCTACGCCTTTATCTCTGTCATTGGCTGGAGATATATACGTACAGAATACTGTATGCAAATTTCCACCCAGAAATTTCCCAAATGAACCAAAACATAGAGAAAAAAAACAAAGTACAGTCAGGGGGAGAGGCAGTTGCAAACAAAGTCACCGCCACACCAGAGTAGAGGCCCAAAGGTGCGGATCAAGATGGATTTCACTCACAAGTCTAGCGTGTATTTACAGAAGGAAAACTCCAGATTCTACCTTTAATGACCTGGAAGTTTCCAAGAGACAACCATGAGAGGGCTGAATTTTCTAAATGTGAAAAAAACCCAAAAAACATCCAGTGTTTCATCTGGTGACAGTTGTTGGTCCTGTCACGATGCATGTGAGTGATCATGCGCCCTGGCTACCAGGGGATGTCCCTTTGGCTGACTGGTAAGTGTGCTTGACTCTCACCTGGGAGTCTGTGGGATTGAATCCCACCTGGGCCCTTATTGCATACGTTGCCACATTCTGTTACCTCCTTTAAGTCAGATATACTGTACTGAGGTATCTTTTAAGAAAGAACAGGTGTTGATGCTGTTTCACTATTCCTTTTGACAACAACATCAAAGCAATAATTGACTGTTTCATTTAGTTTTACTGGTTGAGATTCGTGTGAAAATAATTCAAGGTGGTGCATTTGTTCACACTACTGCTTTTGAATTTCAGCTAGAAGCTCTATGCAGTTTGCATGTTCAGTTGCCTCCCACTGACTTGACCTAAAATGCATCTTAGGTGAGTTTGTGATTCAAATTGCTAACATGCCTCTCTGCATTAGCCCTGTGGTTAACTGGAAACCTGTCCAGTGTGCCCGGCCTCTCATCCCATGAGTCCACAGTGATCCTGCAGCCCAGAAGGGAATAAAGTAAATGGATGGTATGAGGTGATATTTTTACTTTGCAGTACACATATAAATTCTGGTAAGAATGCAAAGAAGAATTCCCCTTTCATTTTTCTCTTGATCTCAAAATGTTTTCCACTGAGATCAAGGAAAATTGTTCAGGAAAAGATGTGTTGTTTTAATGATTCCCACCTGACAATCTTCCCAGCATACACTGAACCAAACGAGCAATCACAACAAAGTTGCAGCATTTGTACAGGACAAATTTTGATCTGATCATACCACATAAAGAGTCTGTCAGTTCCCATAGCTACAGGAATTCCCCTCCTGGGGACCTTGAATAACTGGAACAATGAGGCAGATCAATGCAGAAGAAAGCCTTTAGCATCATTTGTCAACATCCCAGTCCAACATAGTCTGTGTGTTTCCATTGCTTCAGTTTCGCTACGACAAGCTCATACTGTGGTGCCCCAGTATAAGCAGTCTGAGCCACAGAATAATCTCAGGGCTTAACACCGGAGTTAACCATCCAGCAGTGAGGAATAAGGTGTGAAGACATCAGACTAATGTATAAAATCAAAGTATTTTCATGGAAATATAATCTCCAGTCAGCTTCAGTTTGCTCTTAATTTGCCATTTACAGTAATGATGAAGGTTCTCTGAAGCCCATCTCACCCCTTTAAAAAGATGGTAAATGGTTTAGTCCACACCTGCACCTGGTGTGCTGGGTTGCATAACCTGGCGTAGCATCTATATAAAATGATCGGAAAGACACAAGAGGCTGGAGAAAGCCATCTTTGCCCAAGAAGGAAAAGCTGGGCTGTTAAAAAAAGAGAGAATCAAAAAGAAAGAAAAAAGGAAAGGGAAAGAAAATGAAGAATTGAGCAGCAGCTGCTTCCTGAGAAGTGAACATCAGAACTGAACTAACACAGTGTGAGCTGATATCAAAAGGACGTTAGGATTCATTTAGCGACAACAATTTAATCATCATCAGAAAGTTATTACAGCTTTTTAAAACTAAGGAATACTAAACAAACTGTTAAACTTTGAGTCGATATTTTAGCCCTTCCCTGGTGATAAATCTGGACATACTTAGCATCTATCAGAGACGGGGATTCGAGTTTGGGACTTGGACTCGAGTTGCACTTGAGTCACATTCCCAAAGACTTCAGACTCTACTCAAACTCGCCCTCAAAAGACTTGAGACTTGACTTGGACTCGCCCTCAAAACACTTCAGTCTCAACTTGACTCACGGTTTGAGACTTGCCTCAGACTCCTGAACATTTTTTTTGTTTTTTCCCCCTCATGATCTCTCTGTCTGATCTCCTGTCTGTCTGACTGCTGTCATTCCCCCAGACAGTCTGGGGGCCCACACTCAAGTCTGTGGGCTTGAGTGCCCACACGTGCACTCAAGCAAAACAACAGGAGCGACAGTGAACAGCATGATTCCGCACATCAGTGCATCCCTGTAATATTAAAAAATATTTTTTAATATGGGTATTAAAAACTTAATAAAGTCCAGGATGCTGGATTCCCCCACATACACCTCCATCCACCTTAAACACATCTGGACAGGTTAGTCACTGTGGAAGCTTAATGTTAGCAGCTAGCCTGTTAAAGCTGGATTAGCAACGAGCTCAGCACCGTAGCTGTGCTAGCTCGTGACAACAGTTGTACTAAAGTCACGTTAACTTCATCGAGTAGAGTCTATCTGCGGCTCGCAAGACAGAGGTGTGTCGTAAAGGGGGCATATTGTAGAGTGACCTCAAAAACAATAAAGTGAAAACCAATTGTTCTTTAATCACCTTGATTGTAAAGTTGGTCAAATGGAAGAAAGAATATTCCAACTTTGCATCTTATAAAATGAGTCTCATTATCAAATGACATACTGTTGGTGGATTTGAGTCAGATTTAATAATGTTATCTTGAACTAGAACTTCTTTATTTTTTAAATAATATTATGTTATAACTACTACGAGGAAAAAAAATGATGAAGAGCCATCAATTAGCAAAATACTAAAATGTTTCCAGAGGAAAATAACATATTTGAAACATTTCCAACAACCACTAATGGTTTTGTTTTTCTGCAAACAGAAATAAAGATGAGTTAAGTCTGGACATTTACCTTTATTATTCTGGCTTTTTAAAAAATTCAGATGAGAGTGAGATAAAACAAAACAAACAAACAAACAAACAAACATCACCAGACTTTTACCACAACAACTTTGTATTCAATTAGAACTATTTTCTAACTTAAATGAATTTATACATCTGATTAAATGTCCAACAATAACAATAACAATTAATCATTTTTGCTTTATTAATCCTGATGGGAAATTTGGCTCTGCTTTTGACCACTCTTTGACCACTTTTTACCACTTTCACCACCACCAGAAAACAGTGGGCTGCCAATTACAGTGTCCAGGGAGCAGTTGGTGGGTGTTAATGACCTTGCTCAAGAGGTTCATCTAAGTGTCGTGTCAGTGACTCGAACCCGGGTTTTCCAGACCAAAGCCGATGTATATGTATCACTTAGCTGACACACAAAAGGGGGATGAAATTTTTCAACACAGCCTATTTCTTTGACAATATTATAACGATCATTTATATTATTTGGTGTTTCAGCTGTTGCTCTTTGGAAGCAGCAACAAGAGCAAAACCCTTAAACAGAATGATGTAAAATGTTGTGATTTACATAAAATCAAGACCTTTATCAAATTCTAATAATCAGTTTTAGTTCTTTAACATAACCAGGTATTCTTTTGTTTGAAGTAAAAAAGGAAAATCGGATGGCTTAACCCAACCAAGTAGTGGTGATTCATATTCCAGCAGGTATGTTAAAAACATTCACCAGGATTTTCTCATCAATTTTCCAAAATCTGTTCTTGAGTTGTATTTCAGAGCATTTTCTTAAAGAAAAACTTCCAGTAAAATTTACAAACATGCTCATAGACTTTGAAAAATTTTACATCCTTCCTTTCAGATTGGTGAATACCAATTACTCTGTAAATCTAAAAGATGGACCTATTTTGCAGGTAAACACCTAAAAATGCCCATAAAGGGTCATGAGACTTATGGGACGTGAGCAGGAAAGAGGTGAAACAAAGAGTAGGAAAAATAAACATGCCAAAAAAATGAATGGAAATCAATGGTAAGAGTAAAGTTGCAACCTGTTGGTCCTCACTTTTAAATGGTTATAGATAAGCACACAGTGAGATTCAAATCATACACAGTAAGAGCAACTTTATGGACAAAATGTGCATTTAATCACTCCTAAACTTGGACCGCAAGCCTGGAGTCTTTGGTCCCATGAGCATGTAAGGACAAACATCCTCATAGTACAGGGACTCAAAAGGAAAGCAGTAACACACCATACCTGCTACAGTTTGCAAGTCAAACTGCCACCTGTACTGTCCAAACATATCCAGCATCCTTTAAGCTGCGGTGCGCCAACAGAGTTGATGCTACATCTGGTGAAATAAAACCACCATGTGAGTCTGAAAGTTTGTGATTGGTGCTATTCACCAGGTCAGGGAATAATGCTCTGATAAAACTAACCAGTATAGGCTAGTGAGTAAAATAGGAGGCAACACCGAGTCATTCATCAGGAAATTGTGAAGGTAGGGTAAGCAACGGTCAGTTTAACATACATTGTCAGATTGGCACACATAGCTTGTAGCCGTTTCTCAATATCAAGTACGCGAAGAACATACTTATGTACTTGCCAGTATGGAGTTGTGAAGTACAGACTTCCGAGGACGGAAGGAAGCAAGTACACTCATTGCGCATTTAGAACAGAAACGCACTTGATTACGTCAAAGACGTTGCTGAAGTTATGTCATGACAGTTATCTAATATTGAAATAAGTAACAAAAGCCCTACTTGAATGTGGCAGTTAAATCCAGCTAATGTGCACAACCGTCTTGCAATGGCCCTTGTTTGTAAAACTGCTAGTCACTTTTAATAAATGTTTAAACTTCATCAAACCACCAAGAAGCTGAAACAAAACAACTCTGTTGTAGAAATGTTATAAAAAGCCAATGTTACCTAAAACAATGAGTATTTTCAGCACTTATAGCTATTACTTTTCTCCTCCACCATTATTACGCTGCAATGCCTTATGAGATATAAGGGTGCCTGAAGTCCACAAAAGTCACCTCCAATGCAGAGTCGGAAAAGTGGGTGGAGCAAATACACATCCGGGAATGTGGAGTGTACTTGTCTTGATGCGTTCTTTGAATTGGAACAGTACTTGGACCTCTATTGATGATGTTTCAAAAGTACACAAGAACGCAAGTACGCAAAAGTACGCACATTGAGAAACGGCCCCAGTTTAACTGCAGCAAGCTAACGGTACCGTTCCTGTTGCTACGGTTCCTAAGTATTAGGAAAAAAACAAAAAAACAACAAAATCAAAAACACCTTTAAACCTCCACCAGATTGTGCTAATGGGGAACTTTCAGCGGCCACCAGCTGATGTTTCCCTCCTTGCATTTGTTGAAGAAATGGGTCAGGTACGTTTTCAAACACAGTGAACATGGTTGGCACCATGCTTACCTTAAAGGGACATTGTTGTACGTTGTAACAGTTGTACGTATATCGCAAGCAACTCGCTAGTCCTTTTCATGCTGCATTCAAGCAGGCAGATAGCAGACGGACAACAGCCGCTGCATGTACAGTAAAGCCTCTGTGCAGAAGTGGTCTGTCAGTTACAGTGACTTCAGTCCACATCTCTGATATGTTGTCATGGTGTTTTCCCTGACCCATGTTTTACTGCCTTTCTCTCGGCTTCTGTGATTAAAATGACATCTGGTTTGTTACCGACGGCCGTCTGCCCGACTGCACATGAACGCAGCATCAGAGTAGCGCTCGGTTCCTCCTCACTGCACTATATATGAATGATACGAACGGCAAAATCAGAGCTTCCAGGAGCACTTCCGTTTGTTGATTGGAGTGATTACTGATTAATGGAAAACCACTTTTGAACAAAATAATCAATTTTTGTGAATAGATAACGGGAGAACTTACACAATGTCTTTAATTCCTCGGCGATCGACTTGGGGCTGCCTCCTACTTGTGCTTTCTCTCATTTCCCCTTTTATCTCCATTGAAAGAATATAGTCCACGTCTTTGCAGTCATCAGACGCCAACAGGAGGCTTGGTACACTGCAGAGTGGGTGTCGTGGCAAAAGCATCCAGTTTTACACAGGTGACTACACAAATCAAGGCCAATTGCTGGTGTTTCTTCATGGGAAACCAGTAAAACATATTCCCTGTTTAGAAGAGTTTTCCTCTCACTGATCAAAGCAATCAAAAATCCAAAAAGTGTCGGGCATAGTATAAATTCACTTGATAAAGAAACTCTTTGTGAGGTTCTTTATCAAGTGAATTTAAACTATTTCAGTGAACAGCCAGACTGTATTGACCTTCGTGACCAGTTATGAGCATCCAAGAGTGATGTACTGTATGTATAAATTCCAAAAAGGGGCCATTAAATGGTTGTAAATTTTCATAACAATATTCTGAGACAGGAAATTTTTCAATTTGAAGGCCACAATCTTCCTGAAAGAGTTTGTAAGAAGAACAAAGTTACTTGTAATTGGTGAAGGAGGCTCATTGTCTTACTGGTCTCAGACACAAGTTGCATGATCCAAAATGACTTTCTGTCATCTCATCCATCATTCCTATGATCCCTTTATTGTTTGCCTGTATGTTGATAAATGAACACTGTTTATTGATGTCACTGTATTTGTTCTTGACATCAAGTGTTGCTAAGACTGCATCTGCACTGTGTGGGACGCTGACATTTGACACAACAGGGTTATTTGATGACGTTAAAGGAGAAAATCTCTCCATCAGTGCAAACGCTGCTTCTTCATTCACAGTTTGCTTATGTGCAGGTGTCTTTGACCACGGCATCATCTGGCAACTGCTGAAAATGGACTCTCATGGCTAAGTAAGATGGCGTAACACATTAACCAATCACTTCCTCCCCTCATACCCTCTGGCCTCATTTGGTTTCATGGCATTATCAGAGGAGCAAAGCAGCCATTTACACAAACATGCTGTTCATACACCCACGCACTGATACACATATGCACCACCTTCCTCATTTTGCTCCGGGGCCATTCCAGGGATGTCAAAGGAGGTTTCACCCTTTGTATATCTCCTCTTTCGCCAACACTGAATGATGGCGGTCTGCATGGTTTGAGATTTTCATGGCCCAGAAACACATTTTGAGTGACAGAGATGTAATAAGGCCATCTAGCCTCTGAGGGTAGAATATGATGCCTGGTCAAAATTGTGTGGTAAAATCCTACCCTGCTGGTTGTCACTATCAGTGTGTGGATTTTAAATTGGTACATGGGAAAAGAGATGTGTTTTGGTTTGGAAAATCTCAAATTCATAGCCTTATTTAATGTCTGTTTTAACGTGGTGTTGCTAGGTTTCTCAACTTCAAAAGTACTAGCCACTTACTCCAGGAGAGTAAGCATATTGTTTCTATCTAATTGACACTAAGCTCATAGCTATTACCATGTCAACACTGGATTACTGCTGCGTTTGAGCCTGTAGAGTGGTTGACTTGGCCCACGTTCAGGCCTTGTTTTCCTTTCCACTCTGTCGTCTGCTGCTCACACACATACATATAGCTGGAGACATACTCATACTGCCACATGTGCACACATGCACACGTAGACACACGGAAGCACTCTTCCCTTTACACTCACACACTTTGCCATGCCTTTCTTTCCATCCCTGTTTCTCTACCACGTCTCTCAGACACAATGTTCCACCATTAGACAACTGTTCCAAGGCCAGTTTCACTGTGGCTGAAAGTCCCCTCTCCCAGAAGCCCTTTTGGTACAGAGGCTAGACCAGCTAGTGATTGGCCGGTCAGAGGCTAGTCTACTTGGTGATTGGCCAGCAAAGGCCCCTGGTGCATGGTGACAGTAATTAGCACATGCCAACCATTAACAGACACAGATTAGGCATGAACCCATATGGCATTCTGCCATCTTCTTGGTGTGTGTGGATGTATGTGTGTGAAAAGTGGTATTCCCCAGTGTGTCTCTTGAGTAGGTTTCAATTTTGTGGTTTGTGTTTGTCTCTATTCAAGACTTGGCATGTGCGGATATGTTTGTTGCTGGTATGTGCATATACGTGTGCCTCTATTTCATTTGTGCATGTACCCAGTCTGCTTGTATTCACAAGTTTGTGTGCGTTCACATGTGTGTGTTAGCGTATGTGTGTCTATTTGTGTTCAGCCTCATTTACCATGTGCCTGCTGGTCAATTTTGGCATTTGGAGAGAAGGATGCCGTGAATTCCCTTCAGCTCCCTCGCTTCTAGCTATGAATTAGAGATGGCCTATGATATGCGGAAATGATTTTTTAAACGCCAGCAATCTCTATTTCCCTCCTTCTATATCCTTTCAGAACACTCCCCTCTCCACCCCAACCCATCCCTCCTGTCTTGGACTGGTGAATCCGCCCTGCTGTGCGCGCTTAATGAAAGATAAGAAGGGTCCTCCACCACTGACACTGAGCCACGGACCCTCAGAGGACTGCACTAATCTGCTTGGCTCCTAATGGGGGCCACTTTGTGTCTGCTGAGGATCATTTCATATCAAACAAATTGTGTCCTGTGAAACCCATTACATATCAGGCCCTTTGGAGATGCTTCGCCCTTAGCTGACACATAGAGGACATCTTCAGCCTGACTTCTGATGTTGTAAATATTTCTTATGATGGTCTTAAGCAGAGCATCGCTCTGCTAGTCAAAGATGTCTTTTGTGCATCTTTAAAACATGTCCACTCTTTTATTAAACAGAGATAAGCAGGGTAGGGATTCAAACAATGAATGAGAGACCAAGCAAGAAAAGGAGAGTGATGAGAATGTAGAAAACGGGGGAAGCAGGGATAACACAGAAAGCGATGAAGGGTTAATGAACTCGGATTCTCATCTTACATGTACCCAGTTTCATAATTGTCTCTCTGCATGCAGTCATGCGGCATATGTCACTGATATGAGGAAATGCAAAAAAATAAAGAAAATCTTTGACATGTTTAAAAATATCCTCATTGAGATGATGATCTTGTGATTGCACTTTAAAGAGCTGCTGATGATGCAGAGCTTACCAATCAGGATCTTTCATCACCGACATGGAGCGCAAGTTTATTTAATGCAGAAAATGTATTGAAATAGCCGACATGAGATGGTGTGAGAAAACTATCACAAACAACATGCTCCTAATACATCTCAACTCACCCTGCAAAACACAACTGCTATGGTAAGCAGCAGCAGCTGCGACACATGTATAGTAAATTTCTATTTGTATTGACAATAGTGTAATCTGCTGCGACAGTGTCGCCCCTTGTGCAGGTCATCACTCTTAATGTTTATGTTATGTGTCTGTCTGGGCTACATGAGTGTGTGTTTCTGTGCACATTGCCCAGTATGTGTTTGCATGTGTGCTTGTGTCTCAAAGTGTATGCCATCAGTTCTGCTAGGAAGAAAACAGGGAGGAGGGAGGGACCAGAAAATGATCTGGGGCCGATACATATGAAACAGGAGGGCTCATACATAAACATAGCTCCAAGGCCCCGGGGCCAGGCAATCTACGAGGCAAATTGCTCACCAGTCAGCCATGGAGGCCACACTGTTTACTATGCATGAGGTCTTGTGACATGCTTTAAAGCCGCCCCTAAAACAGGATGACTGGGCCAGTGGTAGTAAGGAGTTCGCTTTTTCTATTGCTATGTAATTCTTTCCTCGGCAAAAATATGTAGTGGGTGGAGAAGGGATCATCCTTTTACTCCATGGAACTGTTGTGTGGTGTGCAGTTGATGCTATATGAAAGGCAAAATATGACTGTTAGGATGCGGCTACCAATCTGTGGGTTTAGATGCTACAATGTGTTCATTCTGTGTGTGAGTGTGGGTTGAGGAGCAGTGTTTGTGATGCAGCTATGCAACCATTTTACTTTTTTCAGGTATTTTTTTCCCCCTGGGATTTTAGATTTTACTGATGATACACTTAAAAAAAGAAAAAGAAAACCATGGCCAGAACTGAACGGATGACACACTTCAAACCTAATTATGTAGCACAGTTTCTAGGAAAAAGTCAAAGGACAAGAAGAAGTACTGTACAAATGGTACAGTTTTGGTAGAAATGGTTAAAACAATAACACAATAGGAACAACAAAAATACTAGAAAATTTACACAAAATAACATACATAACATAATGGACAGCAAATGCCTGGGAAAAAATAGTACATCAGAACACTGAGATAAACTGTTTGAGACTGAACTTTATTAGATGTGAATGAAAGAAAACAAGTCATTCAAGCAGAATAACACATCCAAATAGGAAGCAATGTTAACATGTAAACAAGCAGTCAGGGCCACATCTGCTCAAGCTTGCATTTACCAGACCAATTTCCAAGGGGGAGCCCTCTCCAATTCAATTGCAATCTGCTCGACCCCGAGGGTTCAAGTTCAAGTTTAAAGTCAGGGAACCATGGCACCAGCAGGAGAATTGCCCACCCACGAGTTCCTGCCCAGAGTGAACTTTCCAACTAAAGATTAGATCAGGGCGAATCCAATACAAGATCTATTCAAGTGTCTTCATAAGAATGTCTTTCCGTGACCACTGTCACATAACAAACACCTTTGCCACCTCCCTCTCCCTTTCTCTCTATCTGTCTTTCTCCCTCTGTTTTTCTCTCCCAGGCTATAATTATGCTAATAGTATGTATATAGCTGTGGCCCTGGAGGCTTGAGGCGTATTGAAGGCTCCCAGGTCTTTCTCTCCTGTAACAGTATTAGGGTGCTATTGAAAAGGGTGGGTGAAAGGGGGGGCAGGATAGAGAGATAGCACGGGGTTGCAAATGGGACATGACCACCGTGCTCTCTGTCAAGACGCCGCCCATTGTCTGGCCAAAGAAAGGGCCTCCACCGCCAGTGGGACAATAATAAAGAAGCAAGAATGGGCTGTGCATATTAAACAACACAACGGGCCGGGCAGACCAACCTGCATGGGTACGATGAAAGGGGGAAGAGGAGGAAAACAGACCAAGAAAGAGGCGGGTGCAAAAGACATGGGAGTGAGAGAAGGTTGGATAAGGTGAAAAAGACATAAAGCAACAGAGAAGAGATAACTGTAAAGAAAAAAATGTCCTGTACTTTGAAAGTGATGAAAACTGCTCATAATGCATAATGTCTTAATGTCATTAGTCTATACAGCAAACAACTGGCAGTTATTCTAAAATGTCTGCTTTCACAAGCAGCTGACTCAGTAGCAGACAGTCTGAGTTTTCCTTTCTTCTTTTTTTAAAATAGAAACTATGTAAAATGTTAATGTGGAACAATTTAAACATAGAGCAGAAGATATTAAAGCGTTAACTAACAGGGCATTTTAGAAAGTAGTACTATACACTTCTCAAATCTCGAGGGTGTCTCATTGTTATTATTCATAATAGGTTTTGTGAAGCAGCAAAAGTCATAGTCAGTGTCAGCAGCATACAAAAATTATGTTGGCATTAAAAGGGCATTAAGAGGAAATTCATTATTTCTACCGTACCGTACCGTCTTCTTCCGCTTATCCGGGATCGGGTCGCGGGGGCAGCTGCCTAAGCAGGGAAGCCCAGACTTCCCTCACCCCGGCCACAGCCGCCAGCTCATCCGGGGGGATCCCGAGGCGTTCCCAGGCCAGCCGGGAGACGTAGTCCCTCCAGCGTGTCCTGGGACTCCCCCGGGGTCTGGTCCCGGTGGGACGTGCCTGGAACACCTCACCAGGGAGGCGTCCAGGAGGCATCCTAACCAGATGCCCGAGCCACCTCATCTGGCTCCTCTCTATACGGAGGAGCAGCGGCTCTACTTCATTATTTCTATTGTACGAATTAAAAGATTTCTATGTGAAGAACTACATATGCATTTTCATCTGGAATATATCATGACGTCACACAGCGTACTTCCTAACATCATGTCAGGGCCACTCGTTCATGTACGTTCATGTGAATCCCCGCCCCCTACCTCATCTTGGAGCCGTTGGTACTCGCTTTGTATGTTACAGGCAGTAATGGCACCATGTATCTTAAAAGTGAAATAAGGTACAGCAGCACAAAATGTTCACCTGAAGACGACCAGGATCCAACATCACCACTAAAAGACAACAGTCGTTGGCAAAGAAGTTGTCGGATAGAGAAAGAGACCAAACGGATTAACATTAGTTTTGTGTTGGAGAGCTCTGCAGAGTATTGTTACGAGTGTGGGTTAATGTCTGGAGCTTCAGTTGTGAGAGGCAGCAACAGATCTGTTTTTTTGAGGTTGTATTGCAGTCGTGTTACAGTAGTTTTAAGGTCGTGTTACGGTAGGTGAGCAGGCTGAAACATTGTTCTCACCCATGGAAAAGGGTCAAAGGTTAGCTATCGGTGTTAGCACTAGCCGGGATCCGGTGTTAGCACTAGGCGAGTCGGCCGGAATTGGCTTCTGGAGTAACAAGATGAACATGTTCCGCATGATAGTGATGTTTTGCTCAGCACTTTGCATATTCGTTAGCAGTCAAGGTGGAACAGGGGTGGAGCAGAGGTAGAGGGAGGTGGCATGCTTTGTTTTGATCAACAGGCAGTGCTCAACAGCAAACCTTGCAGCCAAACAATTTTGCCTTTTGCACCTTTGAGTTTAAAATATTTCATGACAGCTTTGTGCTCCTCAGGTAAAACATGAAGCTCTCCTCTTACAATTTTCTCACTCTTACTTTACTGTATATGAAAGGGAAGTACTATCCTCTATAAGACTTACCACAATCTAATCTCCTGCAATTCATATATAAACTATACAATTACAGTATATACCAAGTAGATTATTTGACACATCTACATGTATTTATGAAGTAATCACTAAAAGCGAATATTAATACTATATTAGACCCATCGTGGTTGGTATTGTTATCACTTTTTCATCAATATCAGAAAAATCTAAGCTAGCTGAAGCTGACAATTAAGGCCAATTTTAGTTCTAGAAACCAGGTTTTTTAGAACTAGAAGAAGTTTCTAAATTGCCTCTATGCCGCTGTTCACAGACTACATTGTTTAAAATGAACGTTTTAACACACTGGAAATGAACATGATGGCATCAGCACAATAATAAGTAGTTGGTTTCTAATTGGGATTATTTTTGGCAATATGCCACTGAAAACTGTTGAATTTTCATTCCATGAGAGTTAGGATCACCACGACTACATTGGTGGATAGATTTTGAATAATTATTATGAATTAGTTTGACAGACCAATGAAAGTTGCAATTGTATTGCATTTAGAATGCTGGTTTTGAAATATGTCACAGGCACCAGGACAACTTGTTACTTTGTTGAGACCAAGTAGGTTATAACGTGTATATTTAATCTGTTTTTCAGTCAGCTGGATGAGAATGGTCTTGGATGCAGTGTTTGATGCAATTGAAAAGGTGGTCCTGGCAGCACAGGGTCTTCGGGAGGTGTCAACTACAATCAAAGCTGGCAAGTTCCTACCGAAGACCAACAGTGTCCCTGACAGAGGCTGAAGCAGCTGCTGTGAAAGATGGCTTTGCCTGTTTTGTTTGCAACAGTAAATAAAAAAAAAGTTTTGTCTTTCCATTTTTTTCCAGAATTAAATTTTCAGCTCCAGTGGTTGAACCTATGGTTTCATTTTGTTGCCATAGCATTGTTGGCTGCAGGAGCTGCTTCAAAAAATTCTGTATTTTGCCCACAAAAACTCACCGGCCTGTCTGATGCACTGGCTGCACTGGAAAACATACTGTGCTGGTAAAACTGTACAGTATGTGGTTGTGCTCATTTGTTCTTCTGTTCAGTTTTTTCACTTGAAAATATTTTTTTGCGTTCAAAGCACTTTTGACTTTTAAAAGTGTTTGTACATCTTCATAGTATTTTATTTGGGCAAAAATCATCTTTCAGTGTTGTAAGAGCCAAAAGACCCTATATTTGCCCATATTCTAATGTATACATATTTGGTTGAAACATTTTTTTTTCCATTTTATGTTCAGGTGAATTTATTTATTGTATTACATTAATCATTTTGACTACACTGTAGTGTTGCAATACACATGCAGAAAAAATACTTAAATTTATTTTTGTTGTGGTTCCTACAATATGTCTCACCAAAATCACACTTTGCTTTAACTTCAGATAAAAACAGATTCACTTTCTGGAAGCTTTAGTTCTAGCAAAGAGTAACAGGGTTTCATTTGCTGGCATTCAAAAAGTCTTGGCTTTTGTTAAGTTTGACCAGCACAGCAGAAGGGCCACTACACCATCACATCAGCTGTTTCTCAGTGATGTTCACCAACACTCCCTTCTGCAGTAGTCTTGTCAGACTTTGTAGCTGGAAAACAGCGTTTGGACCTGATGGTGTTACAGCAGGAGAAGCCAGATCCTTAAAAGTTTAGTGCTTCTGAGAAGTGGAGCTTATGAAGGCTGCAAAAAACATAAATATTACAATAGAATATTGGATAGACCAAATCCAATAGAGTTTAAATCTAATTCTTGGATCACAGATTTCCAGTAGTTCTCATACTACATTTATATTCTCTGCTTTATTTCCTATAGCAGGACGGCAGATATGAAATCATACAACACTTAAGTCATCTTGTGTACAACATTACAAACCATTTCCCTGCACGCATCCTGTCCTGGCCCTACACTCTCCCATTCCGAGTACGTTGAAAGGTGTCAATTGTAGAGGCGTGGGTGTGGGAGACTCCACCATGGTTCACGGCTATCGCATGTGCCTCGGCGACTATGCAGCGTGGCCGCCATCTGTCCACATGTCACACTGTGTGTGCTCTCTCACCTTCTCACTTTCTCCATCTCTCCCTATCTTTCTGCACATCTTTTGCCCCCCACTCATTCTCCCATCTCTGGTCCTTTATCTGGCTTCCTGTCCTCTTGACAACCTTCCTCACCTCCCTCATTTTTGGTCATCATGAGGTTATCTCTTACCCAAAGAGAGGGGGGCCATTTCTCAAACAAGCAAAAGTTTGACTCAGAGAGAAGACTTGTCTATCTTTTTCAGAGTGATACCTAAAAGGTTTTATGTTCCTGCGAAGTGAATGAAAACTGTGTCTATTTTACATTAACAACAGCATATAGAGATGTGTACGCATGAAATAAGAGGCTGTGAGGAATAGAGGAGACACAGCAGCACCTCTCACAGACCAGAGAGTGGCAGTGTGCCACAGTTAGATTAGACACACTGTAAGTACTGTGTAACATACACTGTGTAAGTAAGCATGTGTCCGCATCTGTAAAGCTGCTGTTCTTGTTATTTTGTGTTCTGGTATCTCTATGAAACAAGAGCAGTGCGGCATTGTGTGCGGCATGACATATGCACTGACGCGAGTATGTTTTCTAATCTTTGTTTGCATTCAGTGAATTTGGGTGTATTTGTGTGCAGCCAGTTCTTATTCAGACAGGCAGATGGAGTGAAAGCAGTAGCCAGCTAACCATAATATTGCCATTAAGGAATTCATCAGATTAATAGCCTTAAATACCTGGAAATGTCCTATGATCTAGTGTCTTTAGCCTATAATTTCCTCTCCAGGTCCTAAGCACTAAACCCGCTGTGTTGTTCTTGGCATTCTTCAGTCGGTCCAGAGAACATCGTACGGACATTGATACCTTCCTCTGGGATCCATTCTCCTCTCTGTTTGATGGAAACCAAAAAAGGGCCTTTGGCCAGGCAGGTCTCATTATGTCTCAGTCATAGAGCCTGGGGGTGAAAAATGCTCCCTTCTTTCCTCAGCCCACCTTTGGGTTTCAGCGAGAAATGACATATGCCCTGATGAACGGGGAAGGGGTGATTTGCCTGCCAAAGCCAGGTCAAGTGTTGTGTTACCCGTCTGCGTTTTGTTTCAGCACAAAAAGTGCCTTCATAGCTGTTAAAGATCAGAGTTTATTTGTCACCTTTACATTAACAGCTGCCTGTCTGGAGAATAGTTAGTAACACGATCAAAACACACAACCACTCTTTTCATTCTGTTTTTAACATGGTTCACAATAGCCACAGGTGCTAATGATCCAAACGTCCAGTGCCCCCTTTGCTCCCTGTCACATTCCCACCTCATGACCTCATGACAAGATGTATGCATTAAGCAGATGTGGTTGGCTATGAGGGGCCTGAAACAGGATAGGACAGCTTATACACTCTAGGCTGGTCTTCACTGGCCTTGAAGCCAGGGGCCTCTGGGTTCAGAGGACAGGATAAACAGGATAGATGTGTGCGTGGGGGGGGGGGGGGGGGGGGGGGGCGTGTGCATGTGTGTGTGCAAAAGAGACACCTCTTTCCCACATGCAAACCATAAATGTACAGGCAGTTTTCCATGTTAATGTCATGTGAGAGTGGTGAGCTGATTTCGGTGGGATAGTATAAGAGGCACGGGGAAAATTAGAAGATCACCCAAAAGATCTCTTTTGTTTTTTCTTTCTTTTTTCTTCCAGTTTCATATGATGCTCAGCTTAAATGGACTGCTCTGGGATACATGATCAAATTTGACCATAAGCTTGACTTCTGCCATGATGTGGTGGTTGCTGCTGCCTCTCAGCAGAAAGGTCAGTGTTTGAGCCATGGCTGGGGGTTTGAACCAGGGGCCTTCCTATGTGGAGTTTGCATGTTCTCCCCGTGAATGTGGATTCTCACACTCTGGTTTTCTCCCACAATCCACACAGTACATACCATATGAATAAATTAGGGATGTCTGATGTCATCGGTTTACCAATATTATTGGACGATACTGGCATTAAAATGTGATATCGGAAAATATCAGTATCAGTTTTTTGGACCGATATTTTTAAAAACAAAATCTTGCGATATTTCGTTGTTTCGTTATGAAATCTGACAAGATCTTGTTTCCATTAGCACCAGTCCAACATGTAGAAAAGTCCCTGTTATCCTGGAAGAACTTCATATCCCAGCATTCCTTTCAGAGTCATGTGACTACGGTGCAGCTGATGCTGCTACAGACTGACTTGCTTTGAAGCTGCTTCTAATATGTCTGGTTTTAAATTCTTGGTTTAGTTACCAAGTTGTCAGAAACATCAGAATTAGCCACATGTTGGCTAATACCTGCTAGTATCCGGCAGTATATGGCAGCCAGATGTCCAAAATGAACTCTTCTGGCTGAGTTACGGCTATTTTGAGATCTTTGCACACAAAACAGAGTATAGTTGTATTTTTCAAAATTTGAGAGAGAGAAGAAAAGCTCTCTGCATATATCGGTATCGGCTGATATTGCACATCAGAATTTAAGAGTTAGACAATATTGGATATCGGTAAAAAAGCCAATATCAAGCATCCCATATATATATATATATATATATATATATATATATATATATATATATATATATATATAAAAAAAATAATGCAATATGTGCAATATGTTTCAAACATCTGGCCCAAACCACATCAGAGCTGTGGTCTGACTTAGAACCCATCACAGTGTGGTCAGATTTACTTTGCAGACTTTTCCTTTCAAATTGCCATTTTTCGTTATCCTGACGATGTTTTCCAATTAGGTTGAGCAAATGCTTAGAAAATGGCATTAGATAACATTTTGAAAATTAAAAAAAAATGTTTGCCTGAGCAATATTAAAGATGTGGATCTCATACACTGACACACTACAGTATTTGATGAAAACATTTTGAAATTACAATCTTAAATGACTAACAACTGCTTTAATGCTAAAGTAATGAATTTTGTTTGTAATAGCTTCTCCCCTGGGGGCAGAAGGGCTGAGATGGGGCATCACTCATGGATCTTTAGAGGGCTTTACAGCCATTGTCCTCTTTGCCTCCTTTGATGAACGCATTATTCCATCCTGTTAAGAAAAAACAGAAAAAATAGCTTTAAAGATGAATAATTTTGTGCAGTGTGAGTATAAAGCTGCCACACACTGTGCCCTTTTGCTGCATATTCTGATACTATACGAGCAAGCAGAACCGCCATTAGTGAGACTGTCACAGACCCAGGCGGTACACTCTAACTAGCCCACAGCCGCAGACCCATCTATTTTCAATATGCCACATTTTTTATTAATTTTTACCCCCAAAACCTGACACAGCAATCTGATGATGAACCAGACCCATTTCTTTTCTTTTCTTTTCTTTTTTTTTTTTTTTTGTACAGCAGTAGGAAGAGATAGATTCCTGAACATTGTGCCTTCATAGAACCAACATTATCCCTCTATGTCAGAGGTGGGTAATATCCTGGCGGTCTTGGAGTCCAGAGGTGCATACAGAATGATGTCATTAATCCTCCAAGGCAATCTCTTTCTCTCTACCTCGCTCGCTCTGTCTCCTACTGCTGAAAACACAGTCATATTTGCATGCTGCATATGTTGCCAGGTGGCCCTGTGGACTGCAGGTACAAATTAGATTTTCTGACAACAAGGTGTAAGAACAGGAGGAATAGTGGGAGATGGTAGTCTTTCTTTCTTTTTTCTGTTTGTCCTTTGATTATTACTTTATTCATTCATGTACACTGTTATTTCTAGCACAAAAGAAGAACGCAATAAGGTGGTTTGATGCCTGTTCCAAGCTGCAAATATTTTCAACCTTTGATCTGTTGTTGGTGTATTTTCTTTTCTTTTTATTCTTTCTTTTAAATCAAATTAAAACATCTATCCATCCATTCCAAGATTGGGTCACGCAGGGATTGGAGTCTATCCAGCTACTATCAGACCAAAGACGGGATACACCCTGGACAGGCCACTAGTACATTGTTGGGCTACACAGAAGCAACATTTTCAGTTTGTTGTGAATCCTGTTCAGGAAAACTCGATCTGATTTTAAATGCCCTTCATCCCTTCTCATGGTCCAAACAAGCCAAATGTAAGAAAATGGGAATGACAAAACCTTCTTTTGACCAAAACCTTTACTTTAGTACCATGGTGGTAAAGGATGGGAAGAGATAGTGCTTCACCATTTGGGCTTGAACGTGCCTGTCTGGCCTGTTTTCATCCCACTGGGATAATGACATTGTTCATGTCAGTAGCCCATGAACTCTCTTCAAAACGGCTTTATCTTCATTGTTGATCGCCACTTCCTTTACAGAGAGCAGGAAGTAGAGTCAAGGTTGAGGATGAAATTAGCATTCCTCATAGACATCTTGTTGCCGGGGCCTTAATCTTTCTGGAGACAATGAAGAAGGGCGTCAAAGCGAAGATGGTGTTCATTTGAGTGTGTCAGCACAGTCATGCATGTGTGCTTGGTCTTATGTTGTCCACCCATATCAAGAAGCAGAGCCTCCAACCTTGCTTTCCCCAAATTCAACATTTCAGCGCCATTGATCCGTCCCTTCAATTAGCAGACAGGTTTGTCCCCAATCAATTCCCATCTCACTGTCCCCTCTCTTTTCTACTAGTTATCCCTTTCTCTGCACTCCCCCGTTCTTCATTTTTCACATCAGCCCCTTATGCGCCCCCCCCCTTCACACGCTCCTACCTCACGCCCTAAGGTCTCCGGGGTCACTCCCGCCAAGGTGATTCGTAAACAGCAGCTTGCAGAGAAATCAATACGTTATCAACAAGCTACAAGGGGCTTTAGCCTGTATGATCTTTGTAGTAAAGGCCTCCAAGCATCTATCTCCTTTTCTGGGATGCTCCCTAAGCTCTGCTGCTAAGACAATCAGAAGAAAGAAAAGAGGCATCAAGACAGGAGGAGGAGGAGGGGCCAGTGGAGGTATGGAGAGAGGCAAAAGGAGAGGGGATTGTGCGTGGTCCAGAGGCTCGCCGTTAGAGGAGGGATTTGCTGCTCCGCTGCTTTTAGCTTGATCTGCATCTGATTAAGGAGAGAGGGCAGAGTGTTGTCCTTCACCCCAGTGCTCCTCTGTCCCACCATTATGTACCCTGGCACTAAGATCCATCATCCACCTACCACAGGCCTGGCTGCCATAGCCTGGGGACTTATTAGACCAGCCCTGCTCTACTCAACATGGCCCCATGCATACCACTGAGGGTAGAAAGCTGCTGCTTCTATTGATACTGTATATTTACCATGCATCCTAATGATTCGGATGAAGTATAGACAATATACATGTGAACCTGCTTGGTGTATATCTGGATAGCCCATGGATTATAAATTGACCTTCTATTACATGCATTGTGATGCCAGTTACAAAAATGTTAGCGTTGTATGTCTTAAAACTAAATACAGTAAACATAATCTAAATAAATTTTATAATTCTTTCTCTATTTGGAAAGTTTTAGGAGTTTTTTCTTTTGCCTGTCGGCAACACATTGCTTCCTTTTAACTGTTTAACTCTCCTAACATGTAGCCATCATTTGTTGTTGCTTAGTACTTATGGATCTCCATAAGTGTTTTTCTACATTTTTCTCCCCTCTTCTTTCTAGAGGCAGAGAATGTGGCTGGATTCATTCTGTTAATAGAGAAAAATGTGTGGAAATTATGAGTAAATTAGTCAGGCTCACTGTAATGGTAGACTATGACCTACAGAACATACTGTAGTAGAAGCCTGAACTTGAATCACTGCACCAAAATCAAATTTACCTTTGTTAAATTAAACAGATCAGATCAAACTGATGGTGAGGGATATGAAGACCAAATATATCTGAATGCACAATACCAGTGTGCAGCCATGTTGATTCCATCATGCTTTGATTTCCCCTTATGGCATGCTATTTCCTATAATGGTATGTTATTTTCACAGGACAGCAGTTGTATTTTAACAAGTTTTATCGTTATTTAAGTAGCAAATAACTTCCATCAAACAATCATATATAAAGGTTTACTCTACCTTAGGTGTGAATACTTTTCTTTACTGAAAAATGGTCAGAAATTATGTTCTTATACCATTTTGTGGAGGAAAATACGAAAGGCAAATAAATAAATAAAAATAAATCTTCCAAAAAGAAGTTCAGGATGGCTTCCTGAGAGTCAAGTTAAAGCATTCTTATTGGTTCCCTCATGGTAGGTTTCCCCAGTTCAACCTGACGAGGACCCCAACCCTGCAGGTTTTCAGTGTGTCCCTGTTCAGACACACCTGACTCAAATTAAATGGATCCAACATCCAATGATGCTCATGTGGCAAGGTATGCAGGCGGGATTTGATACTCAGACTTGGGTGAGAGTCATGCATGCTTACCAGTCAGCCAAAGGGACATCCCTGTGGCCAAGTAGCCAGGGCGCATGATCAAGCAGAGGCGAAGCAACAAGACCCTACACTGTCCAATCAGGACAATGACTCATTAATTTGAGTCACCATGACAACCTGCAAGATTGCATCTCTCGTAGGACCAAATTAGGGAACCCTGCCTTATGGCCTTCCCTCATTTTTGAAGCACTGCATCATTTAAAGGTCGAGTCCGAAGTCCCCGCAGCGTTTCTGTTTGCAAACAATAGTATTCAAACTTAGCGCCCCTCCCTCTCAGGCTAATGGCCGCCTTGTTCTTCAACTATTCAGCTTTAAGCCTCTCCTTCAGAGCTTAGAAGCAGGTAAAAGCCAAACTAATATTAACCCTGGTTTTCTAACGTGCACTATCTAAAGCTCTTACCTTTTCTTCGGTGCATCCGCCGTTTTTCTTACTTTCTTTTTTTTCCTTCAGGAGTTTGAGTGACTGGCATCTGCTCTAGTCATGTACTTATTTCCACACAGCATCAAGCCCTTAGCCCTGTCATTGGCTGATGATAAACAGAAATCTCCACCCAGAAAAGTCCGACCACAACAAAACAAAGCTAAAGAGCAAATTACAGGCAGGGGGAGAGGGAGTTGCATTCAAACGCATCACTGCACGCGAGTAGAGGCCCAAAGGCGGGGTTTGAGATGGATTTCACTTGCACAAGTCTAACGTTTATTTTCAGGGAGGGAACTTCGGACTCTACCTTTAAGCTGATACATTTTGGAGACGTACCAAACCAAAAATTGATGCAATAAAGCAGTGGTTTCCAAACGGTGGATCGGGACCCCAATTTGGGTCACAGATTAATTTCATGGGGTCACCAGATCATTGTAAAATACAAAAATAGAGTCTACATTGATCAAATAAATTTGGGGTTTTAGAGCGACTAAAAGTAACTTATTATTGCAAAATAATGAATCCCTTAAATTAACACATCAAGGCCCCGATTTACGAAAGGTTTGCGTGTTAAAACGGGCACTATCTTCATTACATGCGCAATTATCCGCCGGACCTGATTTACACAGCAGATTTGCGCCTGTTAACGGGCAAAATAGCCCGCTATCCATTTTGCGTGTCTGCTGTAGATTAATATGCAATCTGGCGTTTCTGCCAGAAGGCACAAAATACTGGGAGGAGACGACGCAAACAACTCAGCTTAACACACGCAATGGGATTTATCAACTGTGCAATGGAAAGTGGGCGCAAAGGAAATTGTGTGTAATTTAGCACGTCTGAATGAAGGTATTAACTGGCAGCTTTATGCACAAATGGCTGGAAGAATGCTGCCTACAGGACTGCAGACATGCAGCATTGGGTCAAAATCATTTCTCATGAGGTGTGCAGGCAACACGTCAAGCTTTTTACTATTCAGTTAAATAACAATCAACATCACTATTTAACACAGGTTATTCTAGACAGATGAATCAAAACATCTGCTACAGCAGCATCATGGTAGATAAAGTCGACATTAATTATGTCTTTTTATTTTCTTTCATTTTTTGCCAATAGCATATTTTTAAATTAGGATCAGCTCCTGCACCTCCTCCTTATTTATGAAGTTTCTGATAGTTTTCAAGCCTCACATGTTTTATTTTTTTTGTTTGTTTGTTTGTTTTTGTTTTATCGTTGAGTGTCCAGAAACAAAGTTATTACATGTGCTGTATTAAAAATCCCAATACGGCCCCATCTCAGAGAAAAGCTCCTCATTCATGAAGATTCTGACAGTTTCCAGCCCTATATTAAGAGGATGGCCACAGGATGACCTATTAGATATGTCACACAAGGGGCGGTGTGCAACTCAACTGGCTGAGCAGCCAGTACAGAAACTGCTGAGGACCAGCAGTCTCTGTACGTGGGGCAGCGGCTCAAAAAGTTTACAAACCACTGCAATAAAGGGTTATTGATTGATGCTTCTTCTTTACACCATTTTACACATAATCACTTAAAATATCCCTGAGATGTCTATTTGATTTTCTGCTGTTAAAAATTTGTTACAGTTCATTTACAAGAGGTTTAAGAAAGAATTTGACCACTCTGAAATAATTCCCCCACAGGCCCTTTCAGATATCGACTCTTTTCCATTATTCTTGCTCCTGAATGAGTCAGCCTTATTTGAAAATAAGCACTGTGGTAATTTTTATTCAGAAGTTGTGACAGATATCTTAGCATGTAGCTCACACAAAGTGAAATTTAAATATAACTTTTAAAACAAACCAAGTCTGAATTCCATGTAGTCACATTAACAGACAGGCAAGTCCAAGATTATGACATGTTGATACAGCGTGTTAGGTATGGTGGGTGAAACAACAGCTTTTTAAAACCTATAACCTGTAACTACAACAAGCAGTTGTTCAGACTTCCATCTTTTGAGCCAGAACAAAATGTTTTAAAATTCATCCACCATGATGTAAGAAAGAAAATTCTTACCACATGCGTTTTTCTCCACTCAACAGTCCTTCCAATCTCCTATGTATGGTGTGCACTATGCCTCTCCCAGTTGGACATTTGAACAGAGCTGTGAGGAACATTAACATAACAGTGACCTGCAGATGAGAAATAAATGCAAACCAAAATTTAAACCTGAGCTTGAACCATGACCCATACAGTGAAGATTGAGTTTGTGTTTCCTGTAGCTGACAGGAAACAAGGGCAAGGGCATAGTTTGGCCCTTTTAGGGGAACAATCACAGTAAATCAACACATACCAGTTGAGAGTAATCACCTAATAGGAGGAGACATTTCTAACCTGATAGGAAAGATCTCAGCATCTTTGAGACACTACATGGGGTTATATAATCTGTGGAAGAATAATGTTCTGCTATTCCAGCTCCAGACTTCATCTGACTTGTAAAATCAAGGCCAAAGTGCCTTAAATTTTGCTTAAATGCTTTGAGTGGTCTAACATATCATAACCTAAATAATTTTTCATTACAGTAGTTCCCAATGTATATTATTTGAGTTTCTCTTTCGGACAAATACCAAAAGCTGTGGAACCTTGTTTCAAAGTTAGTGTTTTCAGGCTCCCAAAATGGCGGTTCTATGTGAAGGATACTGTATGTTCAAATGATAGAAAAAAAAAAAAAACAAACAAACAAAAAAAACCCTTATGCAGAAACAGCTCAACTAGTCTCTGTGAGGACATGGACTTCGTTTCAATAATCACACCACTTTACTGTTGCTCTGTACAGTAGCTTGCGGACCCCAGGTTGGGATCCATGGATCTATTATAATATTCTTTAGCTTGTCACCTGCCTGCACGTCTCAATAATGAAATCTCTTTAAACAACCGTTAAAAAAGTCAGCAGCAATATAGAGCAGGTGTGACCTTTTTCAAAAAAGACATTTTTAAGCATATTCAAACTTTATTTATTTATTTACATTTATTTCATGAGGAATAACCTCTTGAGATGAGATATCTCATTTTCAAGGGGGTCTTCAGTTTCAAAAAGATGACAACTGATAACAGTGTCACGGTAATATATGATAGACAACAACAGATATGTTTTATATGACTAAAAATAAAAATAAAGAATACACAAATACATTTAGACACTCAGACACACACACACACACACACGCAATTAAACCACACTCTTAAGCTGTATTTGTGCCTCACTCAACAGTCAATTACAGTGATAAAAATAAAACATACTAGACAAACGCATTAAGAAAATATTTTTTAAAAAAAATCAAAAACAGACACAAACATTTTGCAAATAACAAACTAAAATTACAATCATACAAATGCAACTCATTACAACCAGATGTGATTAAGTAGGTCCTCATCGTGCCACCATAAACAGCTCTGGCCAGTCGGGTTGTAAACAACAAGCATGTGAGGGTGTTTAGAAGTGTCTGGTGCCAGGACATAAGCAAATTATTTTTAAAACCCAGAGGGCTGTGAGGTGCAGTCTTTGTAGACGGGTTTGCCTCTCAGAGGTGAGCATCTCAGACTCTTTTGTTTTGTTCTTTATGTGACAGTTGACAGGCGTGTCTCTATGCCTCCAAGTAATCATGCACCTGGCTACTTGGCCACAGGGATATCCCTTTGGCTGACTGGTTTGTGTGCATGACTCTCACCTGGGACTCAGGGGACTGAATCCTACTTGGGTCATCCTTGTGTACCTTGCCACATTTAAACCCTTCTTTAACAGGTATTACAGGGCTAACTGCTTTCCTGCTGCTGCAGGAGTGTCTAGTAGGTTAAAATGTCAGGGTAAGTGGCAGGTGTCAAAGTAACATCCATGCATGCTATGATTCAAGTTTTCCCAGCAGAAGCCACCATCATAACAAAATAAAAAAAGGTTGGCAAAAAGAGTGGAGAACCAGCTCCACCAAAGAGGAGCCGGTTCTGGCCTGATGCTGGTGCTAGAGCCGGTGCTTAACAGGTTCAACTCCTGTGCTTCCAAAGAACCAGTTCTTGTCTCCACAGACGGAGCCATTGCGTCACTACATCAACGGGGTTTTTGGGGTTTTGAACCAGTTTTGGGAGCCAGGAGTCTGTGCTTAGGCTGTGGAATCCAATTTTTCTTAGGCTCCGTCTTCGAACCGGCTCTCAAATAGGCTCAGTGGAAAAGGGGCCACTCAGGGCTAACTTGTGCTCACTTTGTGTAAATAGGAGCGTCGGTTTCAAACATTGTCAAACATAACTGCCCACATTTCCATGTGGCCTTTACATTGGCAAGGTTCATATACATATGTATGTGTGTGTATATATATATATAAAAATATATATATAGTGAATATGGGTAAAGTGGGATAATGGGTAATCTGGGACAGTTAAGCTTAATTATGTTTATATTAACATGTGTTAACTTCTGTTATTAAAATCATTATTGAGCTCATAATAGGGCAGCATGAGATTAAAAAAAAAGGTTCTGTATGGAGGACATCACTTCCTGGGGGCGTGGTTCAAACTTCAGCTATGGCCCTGTCCCAATACCCACACTTCCACCCCTGCGCCCCTAGAATGCGCGCTCCCGTTGAGGGGTTCAAGTGCGTAGTGTGTCCTAATTCTCCACGGCAGCTCCAGGGCAGAAGTTATTCATGCCCCCTTTGCACCCTCTATCACACCATAAAGGCAGGCTATCGTCATGTTTGGTCATTGAGCTCCTGCCTGTGGTGAAAAATTTGCCATTTCAGATGTTGATATTGAAATATTTAATCTTTTATTATGCTGTAGGTGAAATAATTCCTGAAGTTTGCCATGTTACTTCGAAATATGCTTTGAATATTAAAACTCAATGCATTTGAATAATGAAAGTTATCAGTTTACTGATAAAAGAGCGATATTTAATAAGGGAAACCTGTTAACCTGACATACATGTTTTTATGGGCATTGACATTTATGGACATTCTATGCTAACAATAACAGTGACAGAGCAGATGATTTAATCATTATGCCCCTTACCTTTTTCTCTGTTAGAGAGGTCAATCTTCCTGGGTAGTTGCCCCATCCCCTCCCCCATCGCTCTCTTCTTCCCCTTCCCAGCCCTTTTTTTTCCATTCTTTTCTCCCCTTTTTTTTTCCCCCCCTCCTTTCCCCCTTTTTTTTGCGCTCTATGCATTTAGTTTAGAATGTAGCAGTTATTTAACGCTGTACTGGTGAAATTCTACAGCCACCTTACATAAATTAGTTCAGTAATTCATTTATTTATTAATTAAACTTAGGTCTAAACATGACATCTTTCCACCAGGAACAAAGATGAAGCTGAGTTTGGAAGCAATGACATGAAATGACGTTGTGGTGCAAGATGCTAGAGGAAACATCACTGTCCCAATTCTGCCTTTTTCCCGCACTTGCAGCCTGAACACTCGAACCCTTGATGTGCATATCTGCCAATTGCGCACTTCATACAAGGGTGTAGGGTTTAGGGTGGGTATTGGGACAGGGCCTATGTCTGCAGCAAAACAAGATGGTGGGTAAAATGACATAGCATTTTTTAGGAGAACAATGTTAGAGTTCTAGAAATAAGAAAACCGGTAGATAGTTTGTGATTGTGACATTTTTTCTTAAGGGGTGTAATGTTGACTCATAATTTTTAAAAATGACATCCATCTGAGTCTTACTTTTAAAAAAAAATACTATTTAGCTACTGCTAAAGTGGGACAGTGTGTTATTGGCAAACTGGGATAATCGTTTGAATCATTCTAAAGATGGAAATAAGTTCTCATTTTATTCATCCCTCATAATTTTTCTGTCTAGCTATAGATACACAAATTTAAATCAAGCTTACTACAATGAAAATGATGATTGTGATGCTTTGCCAGTCTATGCTAGCTAGCCCTTGCCCTGCCACCCCACATGTTTTGTATAGTCCTTAAATTGATATAAAACAAAAGCTACAGTGGCCATCTCACGCAATTTTCTGTTTGTTCTTTCATTTCTCCAGAGGATTACAAAAACATTTTTGCCTTTGCTCTCCAGCCTTTTTTTGGCCTTTGTTCTTTGATCGTCCAAAATAGGTTATTTTTAAGCGACAGTTAGTTTGAATAATAACTGACTATTTGTTCAATTTCTTCAGGGAATGAACTCGTGCCTTTTTGTCCCGTTCTCTTTATGTCCATGAAAGTTCTTGTTAATATTTATATTCATCAGAAATGAATTGTTGTTGTTTTTATTATTGTTTTTACATTAAAATGGAATGTGTTGCCAGTGTCCCAGTTTGTCAATATATGGTGTCCCACTTTCTTAATAGTGCCTGGAAATTTTGTCAGTGTGTCAGTGTGTTTTTGGTGAAGGGTCATCCATGCAGTGTTCAATATGTCTTTGTTATTTCTTCTACATAGCATAGTAGAGATCTTAAGCTATTTAGAATGGTATCATATGATGGGCTAAGATGTTTGGTTCACAATCAGAAATTATGTTGAGGCAACATTTTCAGAAAGTGTCCGAGGTCACCCATATTCACCCTGTATATAATAAACAGACTCACTGTCCTTCAACCACACATTTTCTTAAGGATCAAATCATCAATTCAATCTTGAGAAAATATTTTTGGCTCCCCCCATGAAAAAGAAGTGATTTTTAATTCAAATGTCTACTATTGTGGTTTTTACAGGCACAAACATTATGTTGGTAAGTTCAGGTTTTATTCATCTCTAAATCACAAGGTTGTGGAGGGCAGTTTTTGTTCTGTGTGTTGCCTCGCTCCCAACGGGTCTTGTCCAATGAGCCTGCATCAAACCCGTCAGACTGAGAGTGAAAAGTGGAGGAGTCTGCCATGTGCAAACATCAATCCTAAATTTCCAGTCTCAGTACCATCATGACCTTGGTTTGGAATGACATCTATTTGCTGGCTGGCTGCACACATCTCTTTGCAAATTGTATGGGCCAGGCTAATTTGTTTTTATGCACGTTTAGTCAAGAATGTGATGCCACGTTAGCTTTTGGGAGCACTGCCAATGTGGTGTGGGGTTCCCTGTGACAGACAGAAAAAGGGTGATTGAGGATGATTGTTCTGCCTGGTTGTGTAGATATATGAAAAGACAGACACACTCTACATCCTGGAATAGGTTCACAGCAAATAGAAGTCCTTCTGGGACCACCTAAAGCTGAATATCATTATCTCTACATGGAAGTAAACAATGACCTTTAAAGCTCAAATCCCAGAGAGGAGGCAGGTGCTGGAGACTAACTCAAGAAATCCTCAAGGTCAACACATGATGTGATAAAAGCCATATTTAAAAAGAAAAAAAAAATTAAAGCAATTATTACAAAAAAAAACTAAACAAAACACTCCGATGCCATGTCTGCAAAATGACAACAATGTTATTCATGAAATATTTACCTTCCTCACAGCTGAAGTGACCTTTCAACTTCAACTATACGTGTATGAAGGGTCAGCTATATTGCTGCCTCTGCCATCATCAGTTTTCAACACAATGGATTTTTGTACATGAAGGAACCAAAAATAGACCCCAATACATGATCTACCTTTGCAGCATGTTGATAAAATGAAGCACACAAGCACAAAAAAGCTTAGAAGGTGCATGCTGAATGTATGACCAGTGGCCATTTTACCCGACTGTCAAGACATCATCCTCATGTTACATGACAGAAATAGTTTTTGTGGCCCTCATGCTGTAAAGTGCTGTGACATACATTCAGTTAGATACTGTCCATAAGCTGAGATGCGTTCATTTCTACACCCACTGGTGATGAGATATTTTAAAGAGAAAGATTTCACACACAGAGGAAGTTCACTAAGATGTCAGTTAGGTATTAGGTTAGGTATTACAGTATGCAAGGCTCATGCTTAGAGATCATGAAAACTGTGGCATGAAGTTTTTGTGTGTGTGTTTGTTTATTTTACATTCTAGAGAAAAAAGATATTGCTTTTTTTAGTTGTATAATTGCAAATGAAGATCAGAGTTTGAGTTCAAATTAATGATTTAAAAAATGTTTCTTGTAATGAAAATTAAATATAAAAATATTTACCTTTATACTCTGAATAATCTATAGGAATTAAGGCCTTTTTTCTGTAGTCTAACAAAAATGGATACATGTACTGTAGAAAAATTCACACTTTAAACAAAGTATTTTATTAAGTTGTCTTTGCAGCGGGTCATCATCTTTACCAGTCTGAGGACTTGAACCTGGGTATTCCAGGCTCAAGTCCACCTCTCTCCAACCTGTATGAGTGACACTCGAAAAAGTGAAAAGTGCCAGAAGTGATGCTGAAAAGGAGGGTCTTGACTGTAGCTGTAGTGTTCAAACTGCAGCCTCAGGTTCTGAAGGATAGTTAATCGCCATTTGTTACTTCATATTTGAGCTGAGGGTCTACAGGTAGAGGATGAGGAGTCCAAAACAACTAAAGGGTCATCCTGAAAGATACCAAATTACATTCCTTTTGCTGTTAATTCTGTCTTTACTTCCTATAGGTGAGGACATGGTTGTGAAACTTGGAAGTATCTTGTAATTTAGAAAAAAGAAAGCATTGACAAATGAACCCTGACAAAGGCTGAAAAGCCAAAATGCGTAGGTGTATTAAAGTATGCACTAGCAAATTCAGAGTGCCTCAACTTCTCTTGATTTTACCAAGTTAATCATGTAAAATGGAGATAGGAGGTTTGTACCCGACAGCGACTAAATTTGTTTGTATGCATGTAAATTTGTTGCACCACCTATAGTATAACCTACAGTAGTACATACTGTACATACACACACATGTTTGTATTTCTATCTTTGTGAGAACAGTCATTGACCTAACACATTCCTTGGCCCCTTACCCTTAGCCTATCCATCACAACTGATTGCCTAAACCTAATCCTTGCCCTAACCCTAACCAAAACTTGATTGTAAACCTGAAATCTAAAACCAAATCTTGACCCTCAAAATGTTTTTTTTTTTTTTCTTAGGCTTTCTTAGTGAGGACCTGCCAAAAAGTCCTCACTTTCCAAAAATGTCCTCACTTCATTGGTTAAACACTCAAAACAGTTCTCACAATTTTGCCTGTTTAAAAGTATGCACACACACACACACACACACACACACACACACACCCCCCACACACACACACACCCAAGTCCACATTTAGAAGAAAAATTATTTTGATGTGCATCATCTGTGAGTTCTTTTTAAACTTTCCCTTTTCATTTTAAATAATTTTTTGTATCTATGAATAGCTATCTGCTGTGATAGGCTTAGGAAACATGGATTTTTTAAAAAGAGACATAACAGATGAAAATCTCTTTTTTCCACCATGCAATAATCAAACTATAAATGAATGTTTTAAGAAAACAAGTTCAGACATTTCCACAGAACATGTTTTATTTAATAGATAGTAGTTGCTTCAAACGTGCTAAAAGCAGAACACTGTAAACTGAACTGTAGAGTTAAACTGTTAAACCAGTTGTCAGTGGTTTTCCACACAGGATTTCAAACTTGTTTCCAGTTTAATATCGTCAAAATACAAAATAATATAATCCCAAATTATTTCATATCTGCATGTCTTCAGGATTTCACAGTTTGCTCAGGTTAAAGTGATCAGGTCTTCTCATTTGGCCTGATCTCTGTCTCTATGGGTCACTTTGAATACAATGCATATCCCCAGCATTTTAGAGAAAATAATAATTTTCTTTGGATTTAACATCAAATTTTATGTACTGATGATTTAATGGCTAATTCTGTTTAATGTCTTAAACTCTGTACTTCAAACCAAGATCATCAATGTGTTTTGAAATACTGCTTTCAAGTCATACAACTACAGTAGTTTGCAGTGTGTTGGCATCTGACAAACCTCTTTACTGAGTTATTGGGTCAAATTACCCTCAATGTAGTTGTTCACTGAAGCACTTTTTTTTTCTGGAATATAACAAACTTTGATCGGTCTTTCTCACAGCTGGACACAACTGCTTCAAACACATTATGGTACAGCCACATTCTTTTGATCTTTAATGTAGGAATAATTACAACTTGCTATAACATACAGACGTAGTTGTTTTTGCTTAACATTAGCTGTCCATCAAGTAGCATTTTTGATTAAATCCTAGCTTGCACCCTTCTATCCTTGTGCAAGAATCAAACATGCTCTCAGGTCCATAGATAATAGATGTCCTTTCATGCATGGGAGGTCTGATAGCCATGCAGTGGCCTCATACCCTTTTGCTGCCCAAGGCTATGCTTCGCCCACATCAACCGAAACGTCGGACCAACATTTGATATAAGCAGGAATGAAGAGATACAAGAGCATGTGATATGGCTTCAGGGATGGAGTGCAGTTTCGACGCAATCTAGCAGACGAAACGGTATCAGAAATATCAGGTATGCTTGTATAGCCGGAGGTTATTCCATTGGATTAGAAACCAGCATTATCTCTCTGCAGCTTGAATGTGAAAATAGCCCACGCCGGGTTTAAGAGTGTGTCAGTCAAAGCACACTCAGCCATGCCAGCCAGCAAAAGCTATCAAAGACATCATTTCAAAGAGTTTTGTACAAAAAACAAAACAAAAAACCCCATAAATATTCTCAGTGTGATTTATTTTTTCATCTAAATCAATATTGCTGATGAGATACACATGTTCAGGAGAGATGCTGGGAT
Source organism: Atherinomorus stipes (assembly GCA_023101725.1). Classification (NCBI taxonomy): domain Eukaryota; kingdom Metazoa; phylum Chordata; class Actinopteri; order Atheriniformes; family Atherinidae; genus Atherinomorus; species Atherinomorus stipes. The sequence continues at coordinate 313,991 of JALJCO010012830.1, read as the reverse complement.
ATAATTCAGCCTTAACATTTGTGCTGTCAGACAGCAGGTGGTCTCACTGCTTTTGCTGCAGAGCTGATTTACACACGAGCACAAGTCAAAACCACTTTCCTCACTGAGAACTAGGAGCATGAACACCAACAGAGGTACCTGCATTTATGTACCGTGCTCATATGGACAGAATAAATCAACTCCATATGCTTACCTGAGCTCTCAGTCTGCTTCAGCTTCACCCGTGGCCCTCAAGGATTGTGGGTCATCTCTGCATCCATTCAGCACCTGAATAACCATTCCGCTTTCCTCCTCTTCTTTTCTCTCACCAGTAATCTTCCCTTTCAGTTTTGTCAGTCTTGGTTTTCCTCCACTTTTGCCGATTCCACCTTCCATCTTGACATCTTCCATCTTGTCTTTTATCCACGCTGCCCCCTTTCAGCCGAAGCTTCCCCAGCCCCCCCATCCATTACTCTGCAGCTCTGAGGTGAACAGTCCGTGTACTTTGCACCCATTCGTTTTTCGTTTTGAAATCGGAAATCGAAAAATGGAAAACGAACCTTTATCTGATTTTCTATTTGAAGTTTATTTTTACAAAGTCGGGAAATAAAATACGACCAAAATTCATTTCTCAATCTTGCCTTGGCTTGAACCAGAAGAACGTTCTTCTTCTTCTGCTGCTGCTGCTTGCTGCTGAAACTACCCTGCGGCGTATGGACCAATCACGTGACTTTGTTCCTATTTTATTTCCTGACTTTGTAAAAATAAACTTCTAATAAAAAATTCGATGAAGGTTCATTTTTCGATTTCCAGTTTCCATAACAAAATGAAAAACGGGAGATGACTTGTTTTCCCTTTTTACTTCTTCCAAACAAAAATCGGAAATAGGTTGGATTCTCGTTTTTCGATATCAAAACGAAAAACGAATGGCTGCAGTGTACAAGGACCGTTGATCTCTGCTCAGCTCCTGTGTGTTTGATGACCCGACTGTTCAGGTCTGTGTAGAGCAGAGGGTGACGTTTTGTTTATGTCTATCTCTTTATTCTAATAATCTGGTTTATTGTACTCAGGAATATCCCAGGGACTTGGCTTTTCCTCTTGTTCCCTGATTTTTTTCAAAATTTCACACTAGCTGAGCACAAAAAATAGAAACAAATATGCAACCTCAAATATGTACAGTAACCACCACATTTTTAGTACAGCTCAGAGATTTATTTTCAAGGAGTTCCTTCACAAGTGCAAGTATCATGTACAATACAGCCTGAAACTGGCCGTTTCAAAGCATCACAGCTCAAAGCAATAAAGCACCACTTAAACTTTGCATCTTAGATCTTGGTTTTTGAAATATTCCTGTGGAAAATCTTTAAAGGATCTAGAGTCAGGATTAAGAAATGAGACTCGCAACTGGCGCTGCAGCCTCCAGCCAAGCCGGCACGGGAGCTTGCACAAACTGAAGCTATAATGTTGTTTACTACACTGATAAAGTATTTTTCTTCTTAGCGCCACTTTTTAGTGTCTTTCAGTTGATCTGGGTCGTTTGCTGACAGCAGAAGAATCCATAACTATCCCTTGCAGTGACTGAATTCACCGCGACCATCTCCGTCCTGTATAAAAACTGTATGCAGCGTCAATTGATATTTGCGCGGGAAATTCGGCCACCAAATTTCCAGCGCAATATGCAGCACACAGCCTGTTCAAGGCAATGGAGAGAGACGTGGGTGGGCTCGTTCTTTTTGCTTTTTAATGCTTCATCACCCATTAGCATTAAAAAAGCGGACATATATGCGTATGTAACAAAATAACATTATAATGATCAATGGAAATCAAAATTCTTAACCCATGGGCATTTGGATATAGAGTCATTCTCCAGACAAAAGTGAAAAGATCGGATCACAGGCTGACCCAACTTCTGTTGAAGCTCTCCGGACAATCCAGAATGAGGGTCGGAAGAGTCCCCACATGCCTGTATGACCTCCCTACAGCATCTGGGCATGCTCCTGATGAGACCACGGTTGTTCTCCAGAGGGGTCTCCTCCCAGACCTGGATCAGGGCATCATTCAACCCCTTGACAGTCTGCAGTATGATATGGTGGAGGTGGAATGAACCAGACATGATGTCCCAGAGGTGCTGGATTAGATTTGCTCTAATCTTATCTATTTCTGTTGGCGTAAGACCTATTGTAGAGTTGACCAGGAAGAGTAGTGCTGGTTGGAAAAGGTTAGCACTCAGCTTCAGCCTCATTCCATGAACCGTCCCCTCTTCTGCTTGTGGTCCCTGCAATGTTGTCCTACTCCCAGGAGAGCTCTCAACTTAGCTCAGATGGCTGAAGTATCCTCGGTCAGACTCAGTTGTGAAGTACGTGCAGAATCTTTGGTTTGTTCATGGGATTATTGACAGCTTCTAAACAACAGTGTAAAGATGTATCATCAAATGAATCAAAAACATGCAAATAATTAATAAGAGTTGCACACAATGTTTTGGTTTACAAACAATTGTGGCGTTTCACTGTCTGAGAATGTTAAAAAATTGATGCAGTCTTTTGAAATGCAAACAGAAGTCCATGATAGTCACATCTTTATGAACTGGTTGGAACAAATAAACTCAATTGTGTCACAGGTGGATGGTGGACTGAACTGAAATCAGTCACAAAGCATGTCCAAGGGGAAAAAAGCTCAGAAATTCTGCATGGGGTGTTGTTGATTAAGACCTTTTTTTTCTTAAGATCTTTTTTTTTTTTTAAATAATGAAAAAAAAATGGCCACATGGAGGGAAAATATGATGAAAAAAGAGGTGGCCAAAAGTTTGATGCAGAATTGTTCATCCATCCATCCATCCATCCATTCCAAGGTTGGGTTGTATGGGGACTGGAGTCTATCCTGCTAACAGACCAAAGGCGGGATACTCCATACACAGGCCGCTGGTCCATAGCGGGGCTACACAGAACTGTATGTAAAGAAGTCTGAAAATGTTTTCTGCTACGTATTTTCTGATGAAAATTAGTTTCTGATTAAAAATTATTTGCTGAGTCTACTCTGCAAAACAAGAATTAGCTGATTCTTTCTGTTATCAGTACTGTAAATAAATTTGTATGCATTAGTCTTCACCTTTCTCGAGCACCTGGTTAAAATAAGGACTGTATTTGAGGACAGGTCACTTGGAAATGAGAGGCCATGTCGCCATGAGTCAAACCTGTACAAAGAAAAGTAAAATTAAAATTAAATGAAAAAAACTGTAAGGCTTAGGCAAAAGAAAAAATGACTGGTTTAATGTACCAAATATAAAGAAATCAAGTTATGAAAAAGATGTAATGTGAAGAGCCTGAAAAGCAGTCAAACTTAGCTTCTGCTCTTTATCACAAGAATGAACGATCAACTTCTTCATAACAGTGATGATGTCTTCAAGATGCGTGGGTGAGATTGGTCACCTTGGTAACCAAATCAGAGGAAAAGGATCTTCTGGTCTATTTTTTGCACTTCACATAAGTTGCTCGTGCTGCCAGTGTTCCCAGTGAAGCATAAACTGGACTTGGACTATTTTTGCAAATGACTGCACTTTACTGACACACGTACACCCACATATGTGGTCATGAATGTAGGTTTATAATCAAAAGTGGCAAAGTTTTTTTTTTTGTTTTTTTTTTTGGTAAATACTATTTAGAATAATATACTGTATTGATGTAGTTTTCTAGTTTTACAACTGTGAAAGCTGTAATTTATCCTTGTTGGATGAATAAAGGTTTATCTTGTCTCATTTTTACACACTGGTATATTTAGATAGAAGACTTGTAGAAAAAACACTTCCTGCTTTAAGACTTTTATTCAGAAACTGAACTATGTGCCTTTTACTGCTTACTCCGCATTTGGGTATTGCAATCATCAACTTTGGGTTCTTGTAAAGCAAATTTGTCATAGAAAGGATTCTGCTTGTGAAAATAATGCATCAATACTTATTTTAAGCCAGATACACAAAGTCAGTTCTTGTTTGTTGTGCTTGTTCGTTGAAGTAGTTAAGGTTGTATTTGTAGATTGCAGTGGTAAGCTCACAGTCACACAGATAATCCTTTCTCTATGCACAAACCAGCTGTATATTTATAAAATTTTGACTTCCCAAAATTAACTTCCAAAAAGCACTTTTTGAATAATTACTTGTATGTTGACTTATCTTTTTAAATTTCAGCCACTGCTGGACACTACTATGCATGTAGTAGGCTTAGGGTCATTACTCTGTTCAACCATCAATATGATCACATATTCCAAATCATACCACATGCACACACACACACTCGCACTCTCATATCTAGGTCAAGGAAGCCAGGGGTAATGGGAAAAGCCTGAGGCGTATCTACCAGGCAAATGATCTTATGAAATGATTAAAGAGTGGTTCCTCTCACTGAAGCCTTGGATGAAACAAGACTAGTGGTGCACATGCAGGTTTATGCTCATGTGAGCATGTGTTTGTATTTGCACCACACAAGCTCACATCACCGAAAGAGGCAGGGAACTTTGCATCAAAACTTCTTTAACATCCTGGAGAACAGTCATCTCTATTCAAACTGAGAAAGTAACAACATGCCTGGCTCAAATAAACTAGGTCTAATAGCTTATCAAACTCTGCATAATAACTCATAAAGTCAGGTGTGTTGGAGCAGAGACATCCAAAACCTGCAGGATTGCGGCCCTCTTGGACCAAACTGAGTAGCGCCAACATAGATACATCAAATCCAATTACTACAACCATCTGATTACTCCTTGTTATCAGGTTTTAAAGGTTTAATGAACTTCACCTTTAGAGCCCATTATCTTGACACTTAATTGAAGCGATTCATTTTTAAAGAAGCTGTATCAGGAAAAATGGACTTTAAAGAGCTTTTAAAGGAGCTGTATCATGCTTTTCAAACGTTCCAAAAGTCAAATGCAGCCATTTATAAGCTAGATATGTTCCCATCGCTACTATAGAAAATAATTTGGTGTTAAATATTAGCTTTTCTATGCGTCTAATTTCCAACACGGAAGTAAGATGGCTGACTGCACTGAATCACAGAGCTCTTGACCAATTGCAAAATGTTTTACGCCCATTTCATGACGTAGCCCTGGAAGAGACACTGATTCTGAAGGGTTACAGAATTGTTCCTAACACCGGCACCGACAGCGCTCACGCGGATGTTATTTGTAAACATTGATGGATAATTGGACTCCGATCAACAGGATAAAACAGACCAGCCTGTTATGGAGCTGGATGTGCTCGACCCAGAGTCTGATATGGAGTTTGAAGTACACGCAGCACACAGAAGTACCACAGAAACCCCTGACAAGCAAGTAAATTAGCGAACAAATCATAGGCTAACAGTTAGCATTGAGCTAAGCAGCCCTCACTGTTACCTGTAAACATTGATGGATAATCGGACTCCCATCGACGGGATAAAACGGAGCAGCCTGTTATGGAGCTGTATGCGCTCGACCCAGAGTCTGATATGGAGTTTGAAGTACACGCAGTACCACAGAAGTACCACAAAGACCCCTGACAAGTAAGTAGATTAGTGAACAAATCATAGGCTAACAGTTAGCATTGAGCCGAGAGATGTGTTTGACTCACCAGTGTTGTCTGTCCATGTGCGTTTTTATAGTCGGAACTGCGTCAGGTTTCAGAAGTAATCCCAGAAAAAAAAACACTTTACTGCCCGAGATTCATGAAATTGTCAGAAGTGAAGCTCACACACAAAGTTGAGGGTTTTTTTCTGCTCCTGAAGTTATAATCCAACCACTTCTGGCAAGTCAATTTGTCCAGCACAACAAATAAACTCCCACCCTGAACGCAACCCTGTTTTTCCCAACTTGCCATCCTCTAGACCTTAAAAAAAAAAAAAAAAAAAAGGGAAAAAAAATCTCCTGAACTCTGGAGCAAACGTCTGTTAGCTGATGGCTGCTTGTCTCTGAGGAAATTTTCCTGTAGGCTGTTTCTTTCTTCCTCAGAGAGTGTGTATAGGATTCTCTTGGAGTTTCAGTTCAACAAAGAGGGCGTCTTGCTACGATGCTGCGAATGCGTGTTTGTCGCTTCGTGATTGGTGCCGCGTTCATACGTAACGGGGTGGATAGTCAGTCGTTTGCAGGGAGGTAGAGCTTGGTTTAAATATTCATGTATTCATTCTCAAGTATGCATGAATAAAGAAAAATAACGATTTAAATCATTTCTTGATGAGGGAATAACACACTGACATGCTTAAAAGCTCTTAAAAGTCCATTTTTCATGATAGGGCTCCTTTAAGCATGTTACTGTGTTATTTCCTCATAAAAACTTCATTTAAGTTTTTTTTTTTCTTCATTTGTGCATATTTGAGTAATACGGAATATACAGTATGAATATTCAGGCCAAGCTCTAGCTCCCTTAAAGGCCTCCTTCCACTGAAAACCCATTTAACTTGCTCCTTCTGAAATACGGAGGGTTTCCCCTTGTTTACTTACACATGCTGACTTGCTAGCGTTGCGTTCCCCCCAGTCGGCTGTTCTTCCTCATCACAGAAACAATACGAAGAAGACAATCGGGAACAGCCTTGCACTTCTACGTAACATTGCAAATAGCGTATCCCACGGGGTTTCTATCTGTCCATTGGAAGGCAGGTAACCCTCCACTACACACTAGAAGTGGAGACAGCACGACTGTAGCTTCGGAGTTGAGAAGCTAATTAGCTAACTGTTTGTTAGCATGACGGAACAAACTTGTTTGTCGGCTCTATTTCCTGTCTGTAGCGAAAAAGAGCGGAGGGCGGAGCTCTTCATACACTGATGGCAGGCAGCCAATCAGACGGAAATTCATGAGAAGGACCCGGAAAAGCCTGACGTTGGACCACAAGCCTCTCTTCTAGTATACAAATACAGCTATACTAATCAACCAGAAGGTTTTTTAAACAGAAACGATGCAGAATGCATTCAATAATAATGGAGAACACAGAAATATTAATGAAATGACCACGGAAGACAACTTTAAAGGTGAAGTTCAGGATTTTTGACATAGGGCCTCATTTACAAGTGAGCCAGGGTCACTCAAGACAGTTTCAACATATTTCATCCCGTTATTCTAGCTCCAGGAGGTCACCGATGCTAATGCTAGTGTGAGTCAATAGGAATCTGCTAGCCTGTCATTAAAACCAATCTTATCCACTCCACAGAACATCTCAGGCAAAACAACAAGGTTATCTGTGTAAATGCCGTGTTAAACTAGTAAACTCGTGTGTTAAACGAGTAACATTAGCCTCGTATGACAAATTTTGCATTACATATTGGGGAACTAGTTTCTTTCCAGTTGCTGAATGATACAGCATACTTTGCTTCTGGTAGTGTTACTACCTTTTCTGTGTATTCCAGTTCATCGAGATATGGTGACAGTTAGTTTGATGGAAAAAAAAATTATATTGTCTTTAAAATCCGACATATCCTCATCTCTTTCAGATGTGGCCGTAGTTGTGACTATATATTTGTGTAATCAAATTCCTTCATGCACATAGCAGCAGGTGACATCACTCCGCTACCAAATACAGAAAGTAAAACTTTGTGAAGTGTCTTAGCAGCAACAAACAAAATGCAACGAAATGCAGGTTAGTTTTATTTGTAACATTATTCTGTTAACACGGCATTTACAAAGGTAGTCTTAAAGGAGTGATGACATAGCAGTTAAAAACTAGTTTATGTTGTTGGCATTACTGCATATGTAAATACTCCAAAGAAAAACGGCATTTTTTACAGCGGGGTATTGTTTTGAAACGTCAGACCTCACTTCCTCAGTAATACAGTTGGGTCCGGTGATGATATGGAGCTTTACCCGGAGACCACGTTGACTTCATTTTGATTGGCTACACCTTATTTGGCTATGACCTTATTTGGAGAATCTAGGTCAAGCTGCGATCGGAGTTTGCTAAAGGCTAACTGCTAGCAACAATCCAGACAGTGAGCTACGTTATCAGACAAGACAGCATTTAGAAAATAAATAAACTTACAGGTAATACAAGGTTGTGGCCCCCTCCCTCAGTGTTGCTGCAGAAGTTTTCTTTTAAATCCATTTTTTAAAATCCAGACCTACTGCACAGAAGTTACTACTAGCTCCATACGAAGCTGAATCAGACAGGGAGGGGAGGGGGGAGCGGACGGTGCATCGGCCGTTAGAGAGAGAGAGGGGGGCGCTGTTTACTTGATAGTGTGCTCTTATTGGAGCAATTAAATTACGTAGAATGATAGAACTACGTAGAATGATAGCCTGCTGTCTGATTCAACTGTTTCTGAGCAGAGAGACAAAGCTGACAGACCATAAACAGGAACTTTGATTCTCACTCTGACATTCACATGGCCTCATCAGTGCACAATAGATCATATTATACCCCCAAAACCCCAGAAAAGTGAAATTTATGTCATGGCACCTTTAAGTTATAAATTATTTGCCCGGGCTGTTCTGTGGAGTGGTTAAGATTGTCTTTAATGACAGGCTAGCAGATTCCTATTGACTCACCCTAGCATTAGCATTAGCAACCTCCTGGATCTAGAATAACGGAATGAAAAATGTTGAAACTGTCTCCAGTGATAAGTAGGACCTTTGCTCACTCTAAAATGAGGCCCTATGTCAAAAATCCTGAACTTCCCCAGTAACACAACTGACTGACCACCCGCACCCGTGTACCTAATGAGGTGGCACCAATCTTGAAGTGACAAATACACATGTGCTGCATCATAGCAAGACAGGTAGCCTACTTTGTTCAAGAGAAACTCAAGGAGAATCCTAACCTATCCACACTCGCTGAGGAAGAAATGCTGCGAGAAGATTTCCTCAGAGACAAGCAGCCGTCACAGAAGTTTGCTCCAGTTCAGAAGAAAAAGCTTTTTCTTTTTTTTTTTTAAATTCGCTGTACTGGACGATGAATAGACTTGCCAGAAGTGGTTAGACTTTATATTCAGGTGCAGAAAAAAACTCAACTTTGTGTGTGAACTTCACTCCTGACAACTTCATGAATATCAGGCAGTAAAGCGTTTTTTCTCGGGGATTACGACTGAAACCTGACGCAGTTCCCACCATAAAAACGCTTCATGGACAGACAACAACACCGGTGAGTGAAAACATCTCCCAGGTCAATGCGAACTGTTAGCTTTTGACTTGTTTGCTAATTTTCTCACTTGTCCAGGTCTCTGTGGTACCACATGTACTTCAAACTCCATATCAGACTCTGGGTTGAGCACATACAGCTCCATACATCTCTCCATTTTTTTCCATCGATCAGAGTCCAATCATCCATCAGTGTTTACAAGTAACATCCATGAGAGAGACAAAGCCGGTGCTCTAACCAAATCTGTTACCTTCAGAATCTGTGTCTGTTCCTGGGCAACATCATGAAATGGGTGTAAAACATGTCGAGATTGGTCAAGAGTTTCGGTGGTTCAGTAGAGTCAACAGTTTTACATCTATGTTGGAGATTAGACGCATTAAAAAATAATATTTAATACCAAATTAGTTTCTAGTGGCAAGGGGAACATATTTAGCTTATATATGCCTGTCGTTGACTTTTGGAATGTTTGAAATGCATGAAGCTCCTTTTTAATGCAAGCACCACAGCAGGCATGAACAGTTCTAAACATAACCAAACAATTTAAAATATTCAGATATCTCACCAGTTATGCATCCCATGCATAAACTGTTTATGTTTTACAACCAAAAGTTTGTTTACAATTGAACCGATTTAATTAAAGGAAAGTAAAATCCTGTCCCTCTTATTCCTTGCATAGACTGAACCGGTTGTTTATGAGCTAAGTAGGGAGCAACAAATAAAGTAGCCGATATACGAAACACTAAACGCATCTGTAAAATGTTTTATGCTAACCCTGAAAGACCCCATAGGATAAAGTCACCCCTGGACGATGTTGGTGTGGTAGTGTATGATAAGTTTAAATAGTTTTTGAGTTTGGCTGGAGGAAAAATTTGGCAAAAATGACAAAACACAAATTAAGTTCAATGTAACGTTACAAGTAAACTGCAATGTGTAGGGCACAGACCTGTTCTTGAGGGGAAGAGTGTTTCTTGTACTTTGTAAGTCAGTCATCTGTTTTTACTGTTTCCAGAATAGGTCCCCATTATAACACTATCTGTCAGTGGGAAAACTGGGTGGAAAAATTATTTTAAGTGTGAGAATTTGCATACTTAGAGCCAGTTACACTTCAAGCCATTATGACTGTTTCTGAGGAAACAAAGTAATGTTGCATCTCATAAGAGACCAAAGTCAAGTATTTCAACCTAATGGTTGAAGGGCTGCATGGTGGTGTGGTGCTGTAGTTACAAATGTTCCTGGTTTGAACTTCAGCTGGAGCCTTTCTATGTAGTTTGTTTGCCCCCTGCATGTGTAGGTTCTCTCTTGGTACTCCAGCTCTCCCCCGACAACCCCAAAATATGCATGTTAGGTTGATTGGTATTCCTAAATTCCTCCTTGGTGTGAGTGTTAAGCCCCAACTCCTCCAGCGGGTCTGGGTCAGATCAGGCCAGTTCGGTCCACGTTTTTTTGCGTCTCCATAGATAAAAACTGGATCGGGTACCCTTATATCCGACCCGGCCCGTCCCACTTTTTTGGTACCCTTTGGTAGAGGTACTCATCTATCCGATCCGGACCAAAGAGGTAGAGCTAATACTGTACACAGCAATCCGTTGATTCGTTGAAAAATCTGTCACTTCCTATGTGACCCAACGCAAAAACAAAGCAGGGGTGACTCCTTTGTTTCTGTCACGTGTGCTTTGGTTAAAAGGTGTTGTACGGCAATGATGTCACGGGATCACATAGCAGCGCTAACCGGTTAATACTCTGCATCCAGGATAAGAGTACAGTTTGCTGTGGGGACACAACATGAAATCAACATATCCGTACCAAAACCCACCCGATCCAGCCTGGCCCGACTCGACCCAACCCAGACCCGTGGCTGGAAACGGGGCTTTAGATAATACCTCATATTTATAGTATCTTTACATATTTTTCCTCTGTCCAACAGCTTATTCTACATTCTGCTATGTGATGATGCTCAGCTGTGACGTGTTTCTACATGATGATGTCTTTCCTGTCTTGCTACATTTCAGCGTATACACAAAAGAGATGTGACATATAGGACAAGGGACTGGCAGCGTTTCTCTGTCCACTCACATGCAGGAGCTATAAAGTCTCATTCTACTCAGTGTGTTCTACAGTCTGCTCACTTTTTCATTCCTTTCTCTTGCACATCTTTTCTCCTTCCCTCTCTGCCATGAATGGTTATAGTTTCATGGACATGGTTAAGGAATGGTGAAGTACTGAAGTGGTGTCATGACTTTGGACACATGTCTGATGACTTAGATGCTGCCTCCAAAAAAGCAGTTTTTGTTCACATTGTATGAGTTGGAAATGCAATTATGCGACACGACAGTGTTTCCTTTTTGTTTTTACTTGTGGTGCAAAGTGTACAGTCTGTGATGGTTTTCCTTTTGCAATAACCACACCGATAATAGTTGACCATGTCTATTGTTATTTATTCATTGTTTCATTTTTTATTATTATTATTTCTCTGCTGTGGCATCTCATTAGGTACCACATTTTTTGTTTACTTTTGATAAATACATTTCAGTAACATTTGCATAATGGCTCTTATATTCAGAGATTCAGCATGTATGAGTCTTTTTAAGCTGTTTATTCACTTGCTCATGTGGTCCATTTGAATCCAACCTTACCATTTAAAATCCAACCAGAGGAAAATAATTTATTCTAAACAGAATATCAGAGCATATGATAAAACTACAGTAATAAAGACTATGACTTAGTAATGACATCTTTGTTCCCTTAGTAAGAGCTCTTGAATGGGTTTAACAACTGACTGATGCAGATATTCAAATTTTTTGTCAAACTGGTCTTCGCTTCCTGTCAACCATCCTGTATTTATTAAAAGACTCTGCTCTATTGAAAAGTGCTGACAGATATGCAAACAAGTGGGATATGTGTTAATGACTTCTAGCTCGGTGTGTGAATAGCAAGGTGTTGATTAGCGCTGCTGCAAGCTGCTGTAGCAACGACAAGCCTGCCCCACCACAGTGAGTTATAGCATACACCCTTGGCCAACAATAACTAACTTCTGCCTCCATTAACAGCCCTCGTAGCCACTTCTGCTCTTGTCCTGACAGAGGCGGTGCTGTCTTGCTGCAAAGCTGAAGTTTGCCCTGTGGGCATGTGGGGAAAAAGAAGGGGGAGGACAAATGAGACCATTTTGGACAGCGGTGAAGTGACCCACATGTTTTCTCTGGTCATCTCTCTGTCTCTTCCCTTGTCCTTTCTCATTTTGCTCCATTTCCCTACTGGCCATCTCTCTTTCTCTGTCATTCCCTCCATGCTAATGCCTCACGCTTGTAGTGTTTTCCCAGTGACAGCAGGCAGATGTTTGGTGCCAGAAGAGAAGAAACACAGGACAGTATAAAGACTCCACATATGCAAATTTATATTCTAACATGTTCTGCACAAGGGAAGCTGCACCATGCTGTCTGTGAATGTCTTTTTGCAATATGCAAAGCATTTCAAGCTAATTCCTCACAGACGTATATGCACATATGCATACATTTCAAATTCCTTCATAAAAGAGAGAAGCTGTGATGTTGTTCCCGCAGTCACAAGATCATTCTCACTGCAGATGACAAACAGACATAATCAGCTCTCCAGAGACTCATCCTGCTGTTGCCACATTCATTACGGCTGAACTAATACATACATCAAACAATCAGAGGCCACTGACCACTACACTGCTCTGACACACACTCACATCCGTACTCATAACCACTACATTTGCAGACAACACACATTTCCATGCACGTGCAATAGTATACGCATAATTGCATGCACTGTCAACACTTATTGTCATCACATCAACACGTATCTCATTTCAAAGGAATTGTCTCTTTGACCCCCCAGCCCCCTCAACCCATGGCACATAGACCAGGATAATCACATAATCTCCAAACTAAGGCATGATATACATATCGAAATGACTGGCTGGGCTGTCCTGTCATTCCATCAGTAAAGATTTGCATGTGTGTGATGTATTTAATACTTTCTCAAGCCTGATCCACCACTTTATAATAACACAGCATGAGAATGAAGCCGAGGCAGACCTGAAGCTGATTTATAGTCTCATCCTGGCTGGAGGCTCCGTCTGGGGGTGTTTGAAGTGATGTGAGGGTGTCTTATGGAGTGAATGGATGGGCATGGAAACAGATATAGGTGTTTATGCATGTGTCTGAGTGGGTGTGTGGGGGGTGTAGATGAAGGCATGTATATGTGTGTGCGTCTGGAGGTTCGCCCATCTAATGCATGTCGTCTAGACAACATTTGTGCCCTGCGTCCGAAAGGGGTGATTGTCTTATGCAAATGAGGCCACGCTAGCTGTGACATGTCGTCCAGCATGTGGGTCATGTGATGAGAGACCAAGGCGTTGCGGTGACGGTTGATAGCCTGCTTTATTTTATTTATTAGTCTGGCCATTGTTCACTGTCACCTCTTCAGGCGGTGAAGACATGAAGTGGTATTCAGGCCAGGAGAAAGAATACAATAGGTGATTTGTCGCAACCTTTATGTTCGTATGTGAACCCCACATAAAAAAGTTCTAATTATATAGCTGGAATAAAGACACTAGAAATATATCATGTGAAAAGTTTTGGTCTCTTAAAGAAAGAGTGTTTTCTAACAAAGTGATTTATTCTAATCCTTTTTTGGTATTTGGCCATTTAAATCACATAATTTGTCCTTTAGATTTTTGCGATAGAGGTGTGTTTGTGAAACACACAACTTTTAAAACATCTGCTCCTTTCTCTTCCAGTATTAATTTGATATTTTCATAGCAGAAAATTATAGCAAATGTTGATAATGCTGCAGTCTAAACATAAAAAAAGAGAAACAGTCTGAGCATGCTGGAAAGTTTTCCTGTTTAGTTGCATTAAATGGTTATAATTCATGATGTGATATCACATATTGAGTCTTCAGTGTGTTTGGAATTGGGACCATGGTGGAGCCAGGGAATCTTTAGTGGGGTGGCCAAGATAAATCTGTCATCATTTTGGGGTGATATACATGTCTTTCTAGAAAATACAGGGTTATTTAAGGCACTGGAACCATGTTCCTCTATAATATTTGCAGTAATGCAGGTGATACTGAAAAAGATTAAATATTATTCAGTGTATCAATTTTTTTCTGTATTCATGCATAAAGCAACACAGGAGCTTACATTATACAAATTTGCACATTTTACAGGCAACTGACTTTTACTACTTGGCTGAGAGGAGATATTCATCTTAGCTTATGGTGATCTGCAGCATTATGAGCTTTTTCTCTGTGTATCATGACCAAGGAAACATAGACACAAATGCTGTTTAATCATAGTCTCATCATACTATACACACAAACGTAATACACACAGTCTCCCCTCTAACATTATAGCTTATCTGTTATTGTCTGCAGAAATATTCTAGTCTCTCGGGTCACAAGCAAAATTTCATTAGGGACTCCTCTAACCAGTGTTCCTCATCAGTTTTTTATTAAGATGTTGTAGCTATATTAAAAGGTCATAGCTCCAATTTTTTCATCAGTGCAATAATGTCTCAAAAATACTGATGCGTTCCAATTGTCCCAAACTCCGAGCAGACACAAGTTGGACAACTCTTTACCTGGAAGTTACTGTTCCACTTTGCACCAACTTGGAAAAACGTAGACATCTCCAAAACAGCCAATTTGTGAGCATGTACAACTGCAGTGCATGCTAGAAAAGTACCACAGACGATGTTACAATGTCACCATGGTCTGTCAATTTTAGTGTTAGTGTTTCATAAACAACACATACTCACGTGACGTTTTCAAGAAAGAGATCACAGTACGAATGTAATTACCATTGACAACAACTCAGTGCTGTTTACACTCGAAGCTTCATGGACAGAAAATGTTTTATTTAGAAGTTTAATAACATAAACAATGGTACTGGGAACAGCAATCTTTAAATCTAAAATCCCAACTCTGAAAAACTATTCACAATGTCATTTCCAACCAAAATTACCTCAGAAAAATGAGTTCCGAGACAACTGAACTAATATGGAAGTGCACAGAGGGGTAGAGAATAAAAGTACAAAAAAGGCATGTAAATAATTGTTCTATCAATTCTGACTGGTCCAAAATATATAAATATTTACATCTGGTTACCATGCTAACTCTTACACTAAAGGATTCAGATCCATTAGCATTAGCTCAGGAGTTGTTAGCTCAATTGCTATAGTAGAACTAACATCTTTCTTGCCTTACATTTATTGAATTCAAGTGGACAAAAAACAAAGCAGAATGCAGGCGAAGGTTGCAAAGGGGCTCAATAGCCCTGCGGAGGTTGCCATTTTCCTCCTGGGTAAGGAAGCAAACATTTGCTAATGCTAATTAAAGGGGAACTTCAGTTTTTTTCAATCTGGACCTATTTTCAAGCATGAAATATGCTCATTTTCTCACCCAGACAGTTTTGGTGCAACTTGAATTCCTTCGGAAGATATTTAGATCCACTCGAGATTAGCGTATGCCCAATATAATGGCAGTGATGGGGCAACCACGTCCAGCCTCTAAGTAAGGCATTATCTGCCACAAACTCCTTCATTTCACCAATGTTTTGTTACGAAACATTAGTCGAACCCCCCTGTGAGCTCGAAGTGGCTTTTTCATGGTGATTTGTCTTTTATTTACAAACTTTTTACAGCGCCGGCTTTGATGACGTCACTATTATGCAACACCATAATAAGTAAGCGTCTGTAAATAATGACAAATCACCATGAAAAAGCCGCTTCGAGCTCACAGGGGGTTCCGATCAAAGACTGTACATAATAACTGGACATAGTATCCGGTCTCATCTGAACAGAGAAATGTGAAGCCAGTTGGGCGTGTCTTACCGTCACCCTCTTGCCATGTCACGTGCGAAAATACTAAAATGGACACAGTGCGGCCGCGGGGCAAATGATTGACAGCTGGTGTACTCTGGGCTAAACGCTAACCAAGCTAACTCGAAACTAACAGGAGGTAACAAAGACAAGCCCCCTAAACGGCATGGTTAAGGCAAGACATGCTTAGACTTGCAATTCGCTGACTAAAAACCGCCGTTGTGCGACTCTCCTACAAACTGAGACCTTACTGAGAGCAAAGAAGGAGCTAACTAGGAGCCTTGCATGTCAATCATAAGGACACGCCCTTAATTATGTGTAATTTAAAGAATAAAAAACATCTAAATGAATGAGTTATAAAAAAATTCACCTCCCTCACAGTTGACATGAAGGTAAACTGGACCTATTAAACCTAAAATGATTATTTGAACCAGGCTGTAAACATGTTTATTTCTGCTGTGGAGTTGGCGTTTTTAACATGGGAGTCTGTGGGGATTTGCGCAGTCTTGCAGCCAGCCCCTAGTGGATAAAGGGAGAACTACAAAAAATGGCTTTTTACGGGTGGCGTCATTGCTGGCCACCGGAGGTTGCCGCTTGGTTCCGACTAAAGTTTCGTAACAAAACATTGGTGAAATGAAGGAGTTTATAGCAGATAATGCCTTATTTAGAGGCTGGACGTGGTTGCCCAATCTCTCCCATTATATCGCGCATACACTGATCTCGAGTGGATTTAAATATCTCCCGAAGGAATTCAAGTTGCACCAAAACTGTCTGGGTGAGTAAATGAATGTATTTCATACAAGAAAATAGGTCCAGACTGAAAAAAAACAAAGTTCCCCTTTAACAGTTAGCAAGATCTGTAACTTGCTAATGCTAATTGAGTAGGCAAGTGGAAGTGCAACACTTAAGGGAGGAATTAAACATATCTATCACCTTTAATAACAATTACTTGTTAACAATATCGTCTTTGAACGAGCATTAAATTTCTCCACTTGGAGGTCCTTTGGCAGCTTTCACTATTATTTTACTTCTACTTACTTATTTTTCCATTTTAATTTCTTTTAACAGGGACAATATGATTTAGAATGGTTCCAATACAGAATATTCAATGTGCTAAGGCCTGTATCACGACTCTTTGAGGATAACATTTACTATAAAATACTGAATAAATGAGTGCAGTTTTAGAGGCATGAAGCCTACTAGACATGTATGGAAAGTACAATATAAAGACCACCTGTGCAACACAATTACATCCATCCCTGAACCTCAAAGTGCATTATCTAAATTTCTTGCCTATAAATTCTAGCCACATGATTTACTTGAAAGCCAACTGGACACATCTCTAACTTGATATTGTCCCGATTTTCAGTTTTATTGTCAGCCTTGTGACATCCACGGGTGCAGGACGTAGTGAGTTGCTCTGAGCAAACAAAAAACTTCTGAATATCAGCACTACTAATCACCTTGATTACTTTTTTTGCGCTTCCCATTTTTCATCTTTCTTTTCTTTTTTTGTCACAGACATAAAACTTTGCTTTTCTTTGATAAACCCACTTGCACTTTGTTTATGCAAGATGTCGATGCAACCCGATGGCAAGGTGGACAGTTTTTTATTTTACTGGACTGTCTTCTCACACATTTGTAAAACTTTATAAAATTGAAGTGGAATCATTTCCACTTTCAACTGACTTGTAGATTAGTTTACTTGGAAATTTTTCTTTTTCTTGTTTCACTAGTCTTTTTTCCCAGCTTGACAATTACAAAAAATGTAAGACTAAAGGCACATTTTGTTGAAACTCTTTATATGAATTCATTCTTTAATCTTAGCTAGTAAAACTATACATTTTTGTCTTTCTTTATTACAAGGAATAAACTATTATATGTAAAATTGGAAACTATCAGAAACTGTCAAGCAGTCTATGTAAATTTCTTTTCTTGTGCCTATGAATATAAAATAACAGTATTGTTATTTTACTCCATATACTATCACAACCACAACAGGCATGTAGATAAAATATTTGTTGTATTCAGGATGAAGTGATACTTATAAATGATACTTAAGCAATCAAAATACTGTATGTGGTACTGTTTGCAAGGTCTATCATAATCAAAGAAGAAAAATACCAATATGTACATGTCTGTCTGACAATACATCAGCAGTATTTACAGGAAGTGATGAGGAGGTATTTCCAGCACCCTTTTGCATCCTTTCATACTCCTGTAGCATCGTTTCACAAAATGTGGCAGCCTTTACTTGTAGCACTCGGTCCAAAAGCCCTCTTTAATTATGGAAAGCCTTATAGGGCTGGAGTGGAAAAAGAAAACACTGTTACATTTGGGATATTTCAGGGGGCTCTATGATGACGGGGGAGCAATGTGGACTTGACAACCCAGGGCATGAATGGTGTGAATGGATTTCAAAACAGATGACCTACATGCTGATCCCATGATCTGTGCCTTCCAGTCCTTCCTAAATGCAAGCTTTTTACTTCTGTTTTTTCTCTCTTTCTCATATAGAAGTGAGACCCCCCCCCCCCCCCCAGACACAGATGCAAACACACACACATATACACACACGACATAACCCAGGGTATTATCTTAGGATATGTCCAGAGGTCCATGCTGACCTCTAACCCTGGTCTCTGGGATAGAAGGGGGCCCCACTCCCTGCCTTAACATAAAGACCAGCAGGGCCAACAGCAGCATTGTTGGAAGGGTCTGCTGACTGACAGGTCATTTTTCACCCATTGTTTTTTTCTTTAACAGCAATTTTATCTTGCAAAGTAACGCCTTGGCAACCATGAAAAGTGTAGCTTCAGTGTGCATGTTATTGTTAAGTGATGATCTGACGCCATTCAGCACATCAGGTTTTCTCCAGCTGCAAAAAGGTTCAGTCTGTTTAACATCAGAGTTTTTTTCTCGTTCATTACCATCTACTGTTATGATGTTAATGATTAATGGTTTTAAAAGGCCGCAGCCTAAAAATAATAACAGCAGCTATGATATATTTCCAGACCTCTGTGCTATTGTACAGCAACAATAGACGATAAAGTATGTAGCAGCAACAGAACACATTTTTAATGTGTTTGTTTTCTTGAGGTACGTGTGTGCTTACAACTGCTGACACACATGCAAACATATGCTGGTCTCAGTGACTGTGGCGCTCTGCTTTCTGTTGGTATCTGGCGCCGAATCAAAGCAGGCGAATGAGACGCGCTCCAAGTTTTAAATTGAATTTCATGCTGGATTAGTGGCACTCTGAAATGCATGTGAGCCTCCCCTAATGACGCGCTCATCTTCGTGCTCCAGAGACATGCTGTGGATATGTGTGTGTGTAAGCTTCAGTGTGTTTTTGCATCAATTAGTACAAGTAGCACAACAGTTATGGTTGCCTTATCACTGGAAGTAATTACCCTGTTCTGTCGGTGGATTTCATTACAGTGAGCATATTATGATGGAGTGATTTTTATTAGAAATTCTTATCATTTCCGACAATTGTCTGACAACTGCTGTTCTATCTGCTGTGCTAAAAGTGTTGTACATTTGAAAGCCTTTAAGTTAAAATAGTCAAATAGAAACAAATCCACACTGTTCATTTACATACACGCTATTTCTTGGATTTCTCTCTGTTTCCCTCCCTCTTTCATCCCTGGCCAGGTTTGATGGGGTCCAGGCAGCCTTGGGTCTATCTGTCCTTTGCCATGTGTCCTCTTTAGCACTGACCCATGCTGGAGGAGCAGGGACCAGGCCCTGGGGGCTGAGGCGGTAGAGAAGGGTAGAAGGGAAGGAATGAGTGTGTGAGGGAGAAGGGGGGGCTGCCTCTGCTGGAGGCAACGGGTGAGCAGAGGGCAACAACGTGGGGGTTGAATGTAAGCCGTGCAGGCCTCTCCTTCCCCCCCCATCCACCACTCTGCCCCTCCCTCGTGATCCTGGCCTGAATGACATGGATGAATAACAGAGATGTGCTGCAGTACAGGCTGCCCTGCTGCTGACCCTGGCTGCTCTGGCCAGACCAGTGACAGTGTGTGTGTCTGCGTGTGCGTGTGAGTGTGAGTGTGGGGGTGCATACGTGTGAGTAAAACTGTACAGGAAAGAGCTTGCTTACTTGCGTGTGCATGCACGTGTAAAGAAAGTTTTATGTTTTCCTTCAACTGTGCTCGATGTGAACATATACACCAACAGCCTTGTGTGTTTGTCTGTCTGTGTGTGTGTGTTCACATATCCATCCATATCTGTTCATGCGTCAACATGTGTGTGCATAAGTGCGAGTGTGCCCTGCAGGGAAAAATAAACAATGTGCTCTCCTTGTCAAATGTGAGGCCTCAGGGCTGTGGAATATCTCAGATGCAACTCATGCAGGGATTGAAATCAGCAAGAAGTAAGAAGGAGCATCGCTTTATGGAGCATGGTGGAAACATAACTGTTGTCTGCACATGTATGTATGCATACTGTATATCAGCAGACATTTATATTGGAAATCAACTGCAGTATGTTAGCATGATCTGAGTTTTGGTTTAGTTTACTTTTGTGTCAGAGCTTGCTGGTAAGTGTTGGCCCGTACACATTACACTCAGGAAGTTTATATGGTCAGCTGTTGGTGTTTTCTAAAACTTTTTTACAGAGATGATGATACTGTGGTGGGTCAGAATTCCTTTGCCCTCTTATAGAAAACAAAAGGAAAGGAATAAAGAAATTACAGCCTGCAGTTGTTCAGACAGAAAACCAATGACAGGTTCAAATAAAAACGTGAAAATGCTATCCAAATATGAATATACTCACAAATGAAAGGAAGGAAGTTGCTTTACTCATCATGTAATTGTAACATTATCTTTTGAGTGTAATTAAAACATGACACAAAAACACAAAAAAGTAGTGTGTTATAGGGAAGTTGATTTAAAAAAAAATAAATAAGAATTAAAAAAGATGACAAGTGGATCAGTCATTCAGACATTTTATGGACAATTACTTACAAAGAAAAGACAAAACATGGCAGATAAACAACTTATTCTATATAATTCTAACTTAATTGTCCTGCAAAAAGCTTTCTGAGTGCAAATGTTAGCAACCAACTTAGTGTTATAATTTGGCATTTTAGACTTTATTTTGTCAGTTTTTAAAGGTTCCTATAGTGCGGCAACTTACAGTATATTTAATTTCCAAGACTTTTGAAGGCTTTTATTTTATACACAGTACAATATGGAGTCTGCAGCACATTAAAGCTTAAGATGTCAGTTGAGATGTTATAATCCTCCAGATTATAAGAAAAGTCTGAATTATCTAAACTGTATGGGTCATTTTGTCAAGACATTCCATCTGCGCCAGCCCATTCAAAGCCTTACTCACTATTATCCATTACGCTGTTTTTTGTTGTTGTTGTTGTTTTTGTTTTTTGTTTGGTTGTTTGTTTGTTTGGTAGTTTTTTTTTGTCCTGTCCAGCATCGTAGCAAACAGATTGAGGATCCGGCTGCTTTGTGCTAACAGATTTACTTTGCCAAGGTGAGCTTCATAAATATAAGGATCCTCTTGATATTCTGGATTTACTGTATTCATTTAATTTCATTTTATTTAACTGAATGCTTGTTTATAGCTGCATTTTACATAATATTGCTGGACCTGACAAGGGAAGAGAAGATTAAGAAAAGAAACGATAAGGCATGGAATAAGAAAAGAAGACAGTGAAGAGAGGAAAGAGAAAAAAAAGGAAACAAGGAAGAAAATATTTTATGCTCTTTGCTGGAAAACAAAGCTTGCAATCCCCTACAGGAGGACCTGCATGTGACAACCTAGCTGAAAACAACTTAAAAGACGGCTACCAGAGCATAATAAGATCAAACAAACACAAACACACAGAACTACAGTATACAGAACTAAAGTGGACCAAATCACTTCCCATCTAAATTTCATCATCCGGGTTATGTGAGTAAAACCCAGCAATACAATGCTTTACGTCAACTATAATCTTAGTGCAGCATCATTTTGCAGATTATGAATAATTGTCTGTTCAAACTGTTTACATTTTATGAAGAGGATGTAGAAGTCATAAAAACCACCAGATGTGACCACTGCACAAAAGCCAAAGACACACTTACAAAAGCTGTGTTTTGTCTCAAAGCTAGTTTTTATTCCATTACCAGTAATGTATAAGACAAGGTACACAATGCAGGATTAGGGATGTAACGATTACCGGTAAAATGGTTAAACGTGATGAAATTTCCAAGGATTAGTAATACCGTTTACAAATTTAATTGTCATTAAAACCGTGACTGATTACTGCACTTTGAAAAACTCTCAGTGATGCTGCTCATTGACAGGAAAAACAGCAGCAGTCCCAGTTTGCAATGTTTAATTTATGAAAACATGACAGAAGGTAACGAAGGCACCCACATGGACAGTTCTCTGGAGATTTTCCCCCTTTTAAAGTGACAAAGTAGACATTTAGACACATTTTGAATATTTTTGAAGATGCTGTGGGTTATTCCTATAATACCATGATAAAAATGATAACCGTGATCCTTTTGGTTACAATTACTGTGATATGATGTCATTACATCCCTATGCTGGATCACCCAACAGTTATTTAGGATAATCAACTGTTATCCTAGATAACCATTGATTTAAGAGAACTCAGACCAGGAAGAACAGCAGATCTTGATTGACAAACATTTTTCTCAACTAGAATGTCAGGTCAAAATTAAAGCACATTTTGAAACAACTCACATCGACCAAAGTGCTGAACAGTCGCAACAATAAAAGACAGGCAAATACAATTAAGAGTAAAACAACGATTACAAAAACAGGTCATATCGGGACGATTCAAAGGCTAAGGAGAAGAGGGATGTTTTGAGTGTGGATTTAAAAGAGTCAATTGATGGAGCAGATCTGATGGAGAGGGGAATGCCGTTCCAGAGCCTGGGGGCTGCAACTGAGAAGGCACGATCACCTCTGCGTTTCAGATTTGTTCGTGGTATGGTCAGCAGACCTAAGTCCACTGACCTAAGGTGTCTGGAGGAAGAGTAGGGGCTTAACAGGTCTGAGATATAAGTGGGTGCAAGTCCATGCAGTGCTTTGTAAGTAAACAGAAGCAGTTTGAAATCAATTCTAAATTTAACAGGTAGCCAGTGAAGAGAAGCAGGATGGGAGTGATATGTTCTCGTCTGCGGGATCCTGTTAACAGTCTTGCAGCAGTGTTTTGAACTATCTGTATGTAATCTTAGAAATACTTAAATCTGTTTAGTTTTCATAAATTTTGAAATAAATAACCTAATTCATATGCCTGCACTGCTGTTTGTAAGGAGAAATGATGTCACAAGGTTGCTGTGGTCTCAGCTTCATAGTTTGGCTCAATGTTTTCCATTCAGTCTGTTCAAAGTGAAACCAAGCACATTGACAGAGAGATCAATGATAAATAAATCACTGAAAATGGATGGATGAAGAGGACAGGATGGACCAATATGTATCTGCTCTTGCACAGTAGCTGGTTGCCAATGTTAAACATGGAGAAAGTGAAATTGCTGCAAAGAGGTCTGCTTCCTGTCAGCAGGTGTTTGTGGTTTGTACCTGGATCAAAGGTTTTCTAATGTAGATGTATAATAGTATACACCAAACAAAATTGTTTGTGTGGTAAACTCAGACAGACTCTTTGACTACATCTGTGTCAGATATCCCATTGGTAATGGCACAAAAATAAATAAAAAAATGGAGGCAGTTTGCATCAGACTTAAAAATAAGACTGTCAGTCTTACTGTTGTTTTTTCATTTGTTTACCTGCATACATATGGTTGGTAGTTATCGAGTTGCAGACATCTGCCAGCCATTATACCTGTGCATCTAATGTGCTGTCATCTGTTTGAGTTGCAGCATCAGTTTAGGAAAACCAGACACTTCCAGATGGTGGGACTAAATGAGATGGTGGGTCCTTACATCCCAGCAGAAGGGCATCCAGCATCTTCTGTCTCTAATATTTCTTCCCATGTTTTTCACTTGCAAGTCTGAGGCATTTAAGCATCCTGTGAGAGAGAACTGGTTTCAGTCTTTGTTTCTAACCACCAGCCCTGTTAGCTTCTTTCACAGCTGTGGTTGACAAAATGACTCAAAGGTGTCACGAGAGAAGTGTTAAAAACAAAACCACACGAGGAAGTTGTGGCCATCCACAGGCTTTCTCCCATTCAACTCTCCTCCTACATCTCAGAAAGCAGTGAGGACTTCCACTACTGTTTCCTTTTTGATTTGGAAAGTGCAACATAAACTGAGCAACACTGTTCATCCGTAACTCAAGGGAAAAGAAAATCTAAGCAACAAACAATTCAGATTTACCTTTGCCTCCTTGTCTTCTGATCTTGCGAACAACTAAAGCACTTTATTGTCACAGAATGCATTGCATAGATTAAATAATGGTGACCTCCATAGGTGAATGAATAAATAAATAAATGTAGTAAGCAAACAAGATTTTTTAAAGTGTTAGTGTGTTATTTCCTCATAAAAACTTCATGTAAGTCATTATTTTTCTTTATTCATGCACATTTGAGTAATCTACTGTATATGAATATTCGGTCCAAGCAGTCCCCCCAAGGTGGCACCAATCATGAAGCACCAAATACACTTGCGCAGTACCATAGTAAGATGCCCATTTTGTTCAAAAGACACACCCAGAATCCTGACCTGTCCACTCTCTCTGAGGAGGAAGTGACCAGTCTGAAGTCATTAGAAGACTTACTCTGAGACAGGTAGCCATCAGCTAACACAAGTGTTGATCCAGAGTTCAGCAGAAAGCTTCTCTTTTTTTTTTCCTGTTACATTTTCTTGCTCTAGACAACAGCAAGTTGGAAAAAATGTGGTTGTGTTTGACGTGGGAGTTCTTTTGTTTTACCAAAAGACAGATGTACTCACTAGAACAGGTTTGATTTTGTCTTCTGGAGCGAAGAAAAAAACCCTCAACTTTGTGTGTAAACTTCACTCCTGACAGCTTCATGAATCTTGGGCAGAGCCAAAGTGGCTTTTTTTCAGGGATTACTTCTGATACAATTCCCACATTAAGGGCACAGTCTCATGGGTTCACTCAAATGAGCAAAACTTGAATGATCTGAATTCTTGCAGCTGGGGTCCGACAACTCTGCGTGGTCTCATGGCTGCTTTCTGAAACATTTTGAGCACAAAATCCTTGTCACCACGTTGTGAAACATATAGAACGTGCCCGCAAAACTCCAGTCCTTTCCCCACCCCTATGTGTCTAATCCAGGGTTTCCCAACCCTGGTCCTCAGGGACCCCTGCCCTGCTAGTTTTCCAGATATTCCTACTTCAACACACCTGACTCAGATGAATGGCTCGTTAGCAGCTTGCAAAGAAGTTGATGAGCAGTTGAGTTGATCTGAATTAGGTGTGGTGGAGTTGGAAACCTGGAATACATGCAGGGCAGGGGTCCCTGAGGACCAGGGTTGGGAAACCCTGGTCTAATCGTTCCGGACTTTGCAGTCGTGCAGGCAATCTCCTCCAACATCCTCCGAATGACAAAAGGAGAGGGACCAAACTGCAGTCACGGTACATCGCCATACATCCAATCCACGCTGGAAGTCCCAATCGGAAGTTTCTTTTTCATGTAATATACTAAAATCTAACCCTAACCCTGACCCTTTTCCTAACCCTAACCACCCGACTACACTATACGCATCTCTTTGCAAGCCGCAGATCGATACTCTTGGCGGTATTTAACTAACTTCCACATGAGACTTCCTGCATGGATTGGATATATGGTGGTAGCCTTGTTGGTCATTGTTGCAGTTAGGTACTCTTGCATAAAAGACAGATTCAATCTCTTGTCTAGACTCGAGAACTGTGTAATCGTGACAAACATGTCCATGTGACCTTGCTATAAAACCAGCTCATGGACAGACAACACCAGTAAGTATAAGACCATATCGTCAGCTCAAGCCTAACCGTTAGCCTACGGCTTGTTAGCTAATGATAAGGTTAATACTTACTTCCCAGGGGTCTCTGTGGTTCCACATGTATTTCAAACTCCATATCAGACTCTGGGTCGAGCACATATGGCTCCATAACAGGGTGGTCTATCCTATTCCGTTAATCGGATTCAGATCATCCATCAGAGTTTACAAACATCTATCCACATGCCACTGTTACACCAAAATCTGACCCTTCAAAATCTGTGACCATCGTTGGGCGACATCATGAAATGGGTGTACACATACAGTACATCGAGAGCTTCAGTTGTTCAGTGCAGTCAGGCGTTTTACTCCCGTGCTCGAAGTTGGACACGTTGGACATGAAGTTGGTCCAAAAAAACTAGTGCACGATGATAGCAACATAACCCTACATGGGCTGATAATCAGGTGCATTTTAAAGATTTATGTAATTGGTTGTTCACTTTTATAAATTTTGCTTTACTTTTTACATTTAATGACCACTTTAGTTGTCAGAATCAGATAATCTGGTAGCCACACTCACAATTCATCATTGTCATAAGTCAAGGCCAAATTTTGGACCACACATTTTTTTTCTATATGGGTTGGAATTTTAAATGTCAGATTCCTGTATATGTGCCACCCCCTTACATCCTAGACTCCCCACTGGTAACCCTGTGTTTCTTATAGCAGGTTCATGTCTCCAGACCCACTATATGCATGGATGGTGAGGTTCATCCAATATCAAAATACTCTTAACTTCCAAACAATTAGATAGCCATGATACACTCTACTTGGTTTAATAAAGATTGGGTTATTATATCAATGAAATATTGTATGAGCCATCCCACATCTCTCCCTGTATCTCAATTAAGATAAATTAAAGTAGAAAAGTATTTACAATGATTTAACCTTAACTAACATATTATAAAAGATACTTCAGAGATGCAACAATAAGGTCAGCATTGAAAGCAGGTACATTTTTACCAAATTTTAAAACTAATAACATTGAGTATAATGCTCTAAAATGTTTTATTGTAACAAGCATTCATTGGAGGATTTTTTTCTGTTATTAAGTTAGTTTAGGTGAAACTGTTTTTAATTTTTAGCTGTAAAAGCTGAATGGCTCATTAAATGTGTGCTTTCAGATTTTTTAACAAGCTGTTCTTAATTGTAATGATTTGTTAAGATATGTCCTCTTAATTTACACCCCTAAGTTTGCATTGAGCTATATTAGCATTTTCCAAATTTGCTAGGCATTTCCTCATCATGTTACCTCTCTTCACTCGTAGTGCATTATCTGCAGTGTAGCTTTAAATTAGTCATCATTTCCAACCCAATGGCTTCCGCTCCTGGCTGTTGCATTACAGGTACTATCAAAATGAGCCTCACTGTGTGGTCTGGTAATTAACAGCACAATAAGGACGGACATTTCCGAAAACTCAGATGACAAGCATGACAGTAACGATGCTATGCAAATTCGCAGCAATCAATCTTTGCACAGAAGTGGTTAAGTTTCAGAGGGAGGTGGAACAAAAAGCCAGCCATATTGGCAGTGCTGTGTGCCAAGTGGTTGTCGTGGCCCCTGCCCAGCCCTCCTATTATGAGGTTGGCAATAAGTTGGCCTACACGCTGGGGAAAACAGCGAGCTGACACCAGGAACATATGCAGCAACACCTGATTGCTGTGTTGCTACCCCAGACTTGACTGCCACACAGCACAAACACATGTAGATTCAACACACACTGACAATTATTGCATTAAGAATGCAACCATAAAAACTTGAAGATATTAACAATAGGAAGAATACTCCATTACTCATTAAATATGCAGCCTAATATCAGATTTTTTTCACCAGTCATGCAACAAAAGTATTGCATCCACTGAGAGTATGCATACACAAACACACTGACTTACAGAGCAAACCCACTGGGGATTAATTTCCTTATTCAGAGAGAGTGTGTATGCCAAGCTTGGCTGGTGTGCCAGTCGCCCGCGGTGCACCACACGCTGCCATGCTGTGCCAGCAAACAGCACCGATGCCCTCCATTTGCAGTGTCACATATATCAAATGCATGTTGCTATCACTTAGCCCTCAGTAGTGTGAACTCTGCCCGCCTTCCTGCCTCGCTGTGCAAATGTGTATGTGCTTGCATGTAGCATCTGGTTTCATCCTCCTCCGTGTACTCCGAGTTTGAATGACGACAGTCCTGCATAATGCCATGATTGACTGTGTGGAAATCAGAGTGAATGGAAGTGTTTTTGGGATTATCTGTGACCGGACAGTCACCCAACTCTGCCTCAACACAAACTGACATTTCTTGGGATTTTATTTCCTGCCATTTTATAGAACTTTATACCAATTTGCACATCCATGACCTGACAAAACAAGCTCAAACATATGCAAGCACACAGAGAGGCAAAAGCAAAAAGAAACAGCACTCAAATTTTCTAGCTCTCTGGTCAATAAAACACTGTCAGTCCATTATTACGGAGCCATATGTGGTAGACGGAAGAAAGCTTGAGAGTGAAGGAGGAGTAGGGTGCGGGGGGTTGTTAGAGACTAGGCTTGCATTGTCTACTGCCTCTCAAAAGGTTTTACTGTTGTTCATAGTCACGTTCTGAACTGGATGCGACCCTACAGGTGTCCCTGCTCTCTAAATGTGTTCTCCAGACCCTTCACCAGCCCCCTTCAAGCCGCCTGCCCGTGACCCCTGACCCAACAGACCCCGGGAAGTATGGGTAATGGCAGGCTTGTCAATAAAGTCCAGGGTCACTAATAGACTAGCTTTGTTCTGTGATGTCAGCTACCAAAAAAGAAAAACTAGGAGAAAAAAAACTCCCTCATACTCACCATCCTTATAACGTATCCGAGTCTATTCAAATAACAAATGGGTGCTTTTGATTGTAAGCCCACAACCCCACCACCTTTCTCTAACCCTCTCCTGCCTGCCTCTCCTCATCTTCCTCCATCTCCTTGCCTGGCTCTCGTCGTCTTTAACTCCAAAGAGGTGCTTGTGCACCGGGCTAAAAGGTCTTAATGTGTCTGCATTCATGGAGCCAGACCATAGAAGGCTGTTTTTAACCCTGTTTACGGCCTTGCATCCATTTGGCCAGGAGTCCTTCACTCCTTGTTCCTCCCCCTCTCCATATTTCTCTCCATTTTTCAACCTCCTTCACTTTCTCTTGCTCTCTTTCTCTCTTCCACCCACATCCCAATCCTTTTGTGATAGGATATGAATGCACTTTGCTAGCTGATAATTACACTCTCCCTCTCTGCCCTCCTCTCCCTTTCTGACAGTGGGATCCACAGGCAGTCCTTATTCAGCCAGTAATTTGCCTGTCCTCCTCATTCATTGAGAAGGTACAAATTATCCTTCACACGGGCACTGGCTATTCTCCCCCTCAGCCAGTGTGATGAGGACCGCACTAAAGAGAAAATAGCCAAGAACATGCACTTTGCATCTGCTCTAAGTGTAATCTAAAAGAAACGATTTGTGTTTCATTCAGAAAGTTTCCAGCTTTGGCAGCAAATGGAGAGAAACAATGATGAGTACTCGTAATTACACACTGTTTTACAGTTAGAAAATTGCACTGTACAAATAATTCTCGTCATGCAATGGATTAAAAATGTTTTGAATTTTTGGTAATTTCAAAGACAAAATGTTTAACTGAAGCATCACAGTTACAGTCAATACCACACCCCACCTTCTTCAGATCATTTGTTGCAAGCACTGTTACATTAGTGTCCAAAATGGGCACATCTGGACATTTGCTCCACATTGGCTTCTCCTCAACGACCAAAGCTGAGGTCTCACTACCAACCCAACTGTGTTTGAACCTCATCTAAAATAGTTAAAGTGACAAACAGATAGTTACCAAATGAAAGACTCCACTAAAAATTACTTGCAGGTCTCTGGCTGCTTGTGTGCTTATGAGTCTGCAGACATTTATATCCACTTTACGGGTGTATAGTTTTGACAAGATTTATGGATGGATATGAACAGCATAGACCATAACACCCTTCCAGGCTGGAGTGTTTTGAATCCTTAGACGGGGTGGGTTTATTTCTGCATATCTGTGTGAATTTAATTACAAGTGCTTCGCTCAGTTAAAAAGTGTGACAGCACCAAGGGCCATTTTTGTAATTTATTTATGGGCTGCGTTGGCAGGGTACAGGAACCTCATTGGCTGAGAGCAGGGTTCAAGCAGCCGGTGGCGATTACAGGGCAAACGTGACCACTGGATAGACATCGACTGGCCTGGGAAGTCAACAGGAAATGGTTTTTTAAAGACCATAATCATGTTTTGTCAAGTAATTACAGAACAGGGACGAAAGGACGAAAACACATGGTGATAATGGGACAAAGCATTGATCATCACCATACTGAACAACTCCTGATGGTCATGGGGGGACAATGGAGTACAGAGACACCCATTGTTCCTTGACTCAATGAACTATGTAGCTCGTTAGGAGGAGTTTTCCAAGATTAAAGAGATGGATATGAGTGGAGGAGTCAAGGCCCGAGGTTAGAACTGGGGGCGAAAATCGACACTCTGCCACAGCAGAGATGATCTAGCTCCCCAGCCCCTGACCCCTCAGCAGGCTACCGCCTTTGATTCCTCTCCTCCTTTTCTCATCCCCACATCAAGAACACACATTGTTTCATCTCTTTGCATATTATTAGCCTCCCATCTTTCCATCTCTAAATAGAAATGTCTTCACTTCTTCTTTTGCTCCTCCTTCTTGTTATGTTACAACTATTGTTGTCTTCCTCACTGTAAGGGGTCTATAATTGGTGGATTTTAATGAAACATGTAGGTGATGCACGTATATCTGCCAATAGCGCTATGGCATTGATATTCTCCCTCAGGCAAAAGAAGAGAGACAGGGAAAAAAAGACAGAGAGGAAGAGAGAGGTGACCCTGCTAGCTGAGTGGCAGTGGCCGTCATGCATAGCATCTCTAAAATGGGGGTGGGGGGGTGAATGTCACTTTCAAGTGTCTCCTCAGCACTCTCCCTTAATGAGAGATGGGTTCTGCTCCACAGACAGCCAAGGGGATCAAGGAAGGGGCCTCCCCGCCTCCTCCTCATTCCTCCCCTCCACCCCTCAGATCTCCAATCCTCCGAGGAGCTGACAGCTCAAAGATCCGCAAGTCTGCGTCTCCTCCACCTGCACAACCTCATTTCACAATCATAACAACAACAAAAGTAAGGAGATTTCTGCTGCCTGATTGGATCCCTGTCTTCATGACATGCACATCTCCCATACATCACTCTAAATCAACAGTTTCCATGTATGTTGGCTCATCTCTAAACTCACCATCTCACTCTTTTACTGAAGTGAGGAACTCACAGTAATGCTATTTAGCTAGCTCGGCTAGTGATTCATCCATTCCAGCTGAAGGGAAAGGTGAGAGGAGAGATCTCCCAGGACTCCTCGCAGCCCCCATCTGTCAGATGCACCCGGCCCACTGATTTACATTTACCGCAAGGATTTATGGGACGCCCGCCACAAAACGAGTCGAAGCAGCAAGAATCACAGGGCGAGAGACAGAGCCGGGAAATTATTCAAAGCAGTGATTATTTTGGGACGACCATTACGCATGCACACCTGATCAGGGGGTGTCACCCGTGACTCCCCCCATCCACCATGATGGAGAGGGGCCTCATCCTGGCTGCGGTCTTATTTTACCTGGCTTGCATAAAGGAGAATTCTCCTAGGCACCAGGAGAGCCTACTAAGGCTAAATTAGGCCCCCGGACAGACAGAGGAGAAGGGAGAGAAGAGCAGATGAGGCAGTTATGTATGCACAGGGGATTGAGATGAGGGATACTGGTCAAATTCATGATCAATCTTAAACCTAATGTAACGTGGCCACAGATTTGCAAATGTAGATTTTAATGTAGGGATTGTTTATGAGGTCATTTCAACATATAGGTCGGATTCTGCAGCTTGCACTTTACTTTCTTAAAAAACTTTGAATTTTTTGAACCATGGCTAAGATTAAACCATACAGCCAGTGACCATCAATGTGTGAATTTCCGCACGTTTAACAAGTGACATTTGCTAGTCCACCTGCTCTCTGTAATTCAGAAGCCCAGAAAATGTCAGAGTGACGGCCCTCCTTCCACATGGCTTTTTAAGCTCTACTCACTCCCCACCGTCAGAGAAGATCATCACTTACAGTCATTACTTACAGCACTTTGCAGTGCGCCGCTGAAAAGGTTTAGCATAGCCAACGTCGAGCACATGCTCCTCTGCGGTAGCTTAATGACGAAGGTCAGCGGCAACTTTCTGCCCTCCTCCTCCTCTCTGCTCTTCTTTTCCCTGCCAAGTTCAGTACCAGTAGCCCCCAGGAACGACCTGATTTCAATTCAAATGCTCTTTGTTCAATTGCTCTTCTTTGAAAAATTTCCGAGATTGGGGCGAATTGATGATGCCCCACTGCTATGCTTATTCTGTTTAATGCCTTCCACAACAGCAAATAATGTCTAAAATCTAGGACAATCCTTTTATTTCTCACTCCTCTATTTTTATCTTGTTTTCCTCCTTAGTTATCCATTTTTCCCACATTGATTTTTTCTGAGACAACATGCAGAAAAAGTTTCCCTTGCTACTATTAAAGTGGTATCAAAGAGCAGTTGAAGATTGGTGATTAGCTGTTGGCTATTAGCTGACCTCCAGATGAAAGCAACAACTTGATCTCAGCTGCCGTGATGGAGTCAACATCACTGACCCCTGAATATACATTTTGACCTCAAATTGACACAGAGAGTACTTCAAATGTACGCAGAATGTTAAGCAGCAGGCTTAAGTGTAAGTTCAAAGTTAGCAGGCATGAATCCAGACGTCGTTGGCCCAAGAAGTTCCAGGAGCTCGATGTTTCCATTGACAGCTCTGGCTTGAGTCATCACTTTTCTGTTCTTCCAGTGTAGTCTAATGTTGCATATCTTCCACTGTGTTTCTAGGATTGAATGCATTTTGTTTTCTGTCCATATTATTTTTATGCATTTAAGCCAGAAGCCAAACCGAGCACCTCAAAGGCCTTTAACAGAAAGTACAACTTAAAATGTTATTGTCAATACTCACTCCCCACCTTCAGACAAGATAATTGCTTATAGTCATTACGTAAGGCACTTTGCAGTCTGTCACTAAAAAGGGTTAGCATAGCCAGGTTTGAGGACATGCTCCTCTACTGTTGCTTAACAGCGAAGGTCACCTGCAGCTCTCTGCCCTCCTCCCCGCTCCCCTTTTCCCTGCCAAGTTTATTCTCTAAATACTCATTATATTTTTAAAAGTTTTCAACATTTTTCTTGTTCGAAGTCCTCAGTTTGTGTGTATGCTGTGTGTGTCTGTTCACTGTTTTGACAATATGTCTTTTATTCAAATGTACGATATATGAAAGTGATAAATTGCTGCTATATGACCAAAACTCTTTTTAGGACGATCTCGCTTTTTTCCACACAGTCAGGTCACCTCTGTCCTGAATTAAGTGTCACTTCTCTCATCCAACAGCTGACTTGTCTGAATTTTTTGTTTGATCCAATCAGCCTGAGCCCTGCTCTATAAATCTCAATGTTTTTCAGACGGTTGATGAGCAGCCCTGCCCATCTCCATGTCTTCATGATCATCTAAAATCTGAACCACCTGTTTTCTTTATTAATCCATCCTCATCAGCTTCTAAACCAGGAAAATTAAACTCTGACCAGTAAAATAATAGCGCGATAGTCTAAAAATAACAAAAACTTTCAGTTTTTGAAAGAAGTACAAGTACATATCAGGACGTTTACATGTATATGAGCTCTTTATTTTTAGAAAACATATCATGAACAACCTGAAATGTCTCAATAAAAATAGGTGCAATTTTCAAGAATATTTTGCCTCTGTTTATCATGTAGATGTGCATAATAACTTTCAGATCACAATGAATCTACAAAACCACAAAACATTTATTTATAGTTATGTGAAACTGAAAAACTACAGTCATACTATGCAGCATGGTCAGAGTAACTTTTCAAAAGCTGGAAGTTATTTTAAATACGCACATTTTCACATCTAAATTAGCCTGGCACACCAGCCTGACCAACACCATGTATGAGATACACGGCAAGTCAGTCTGGGTCAGTCTGGGTTCTCCATTGGAAAGTGATTTCTACTCTGGTATAAAAAAAAAATTGACCGAGCCAATCACAGCATGGGAGGCGTGACTTTACAATGCATCTTTTTCAGCGATTCAGCTCTCCAATCATAAACAGTAAGAGTGGCGGCCGCAGAGGAGCGACTATTTAACGATGCTCTCTGATTGGTTCCCTCCAGTTCAATTTGTTCCTGTTAGTCCCGCTTTTCGTCTTGAGTTTGAAATCCATCTCCAACAGAAGGATCCCAGACCGACTTACCGTGTATCTCATACATGGCATTAGTCAGGCTGGTGTACCAGGCTACATCTGAATGGACTGAACTTTATAGTTGTCTATTGACAACTCAAACATTCACCCAGTCACACAGGTTCCTGCAACTTAAACTGTTATCATACTGAGTGCTGTTTGCTAACACACATTCGTAGTCAATTTGGGATTCAGTGTCTTGCCCAAGGACACTTTGGTGCACAGTCTGGAGAAGCCAGGAACCGTTCTACCAACCTTACATTTGATGGATGACTGCACTTCCACCTGAGTTACATCACTGAAGTCATCCTGAAGTAGTAATCCTGAGCACTCACATTAACTTACATCACAACATAAACTACAGTCTTATCAATTAGGTTAGAAAGAACAACGTATGCAACAAAGAAGATCTAATAAATTATCCCCTTGCTTTGTAAATGTTTTATACTGTACCTGAACTTACAAAATGCATCATCATGTTAAGTTTGGAAATGCAGTTACTTTTTTTTTTTTTTTTTTTATTGCAGTGAATGTCTTTGATTTTGTCTTTGTTTTCACATTTACCCAACCCCGTGGGCCATATTGGACCCCATAGTAGACCAGTTTTGGCCCCAAATGCATGTTTGACACCACTGATCTAAACTCTATGAAGATCCATCAGACACCATGGGTGATGGGTTTTATTTTAGCAGTAGCTAGATGTCGAAGTTTCTGTGTTTAGACGGAGTTCTTTATAATGTCTGTGCAGGTTATTTCACTACAAGTCCAGGCACAGTTTTTTTTAGTAGGTGTAGGTTTGAAGGGTGATGATGTTCCTGTAGATGGCTGCTGGTTTAGAAGCAGGAGTTTCCATGTTAAGTTGCACATCTCTGTAGATGAAGTACTGAAGTTGTCCATGACTGCTGACTTAGCTGCAGAGATTGCCATGTTATGGTTCAGGTGCTGATGTAGTTGCAGTGTTTGGTTAAGATGAAGAAACTGATGTATTTGGCTGCAGTTGCTCTTACTTGTAGTTTGTGCAGTTGCTTTAGTTTTAGTCTCTGATTTACTGTGGTTACCTCTTTTAGGTCCTTTCTCATTTTACGTGACTTCAACATAGAAAAAAAGTTTATGATATTCAGTTTAATCCTATATGTGTCCTGTTTTAATGTTATTTGCTTATCTCATAATGATATCATCCAACTGTTTTATTGCTTGCAGAAGAACTTTCCAAGTAGATTTTGAATACGTGCGTACAGTCGTCCTCAAAATTATTCATACCCCCCCCCCCCCATTAAAAATCAGCTGCCAGTGAAATAAGCTGAAATTGACCAAAGTGATAGAAAATTAAAATAAATACATTTTTTAAAAATATTAAATTTATGACAATGATTTTGAATTATAGTTCAAAAGAAATATTAACAACAAACACACACAAAAAATAAACAAGCAAACATGCATGATGGGGTCCCTAAGCAAATTTTTTGTTGTGCAAAAAACTTTGAGACAATCACTGCAATCATGTGTTTTCTGAAACGTCCAGTCAGACTTCTGCACCTGTTGACAGGCATTTTGGTCCACTGTTCATGACCAAGGTGCTCTAATTTGTCTGGGACGGTTTTGTTTGTTTCTAACTTTTATTTTCAACCACAGTTCAAATGCTATATTTTATTGCAATATTACAATATTACTACAATATTTATATTGTGTGATAATTTTTATTTATTAGTTTCTTTAATTCCTTGTTATTTGATTTACTATTGTGAATTTAGCCTTTTCTTTAAAAGGACTAGAGGCAAGATTAAGAAATGAAACTTGCGACTGCAGCCACGAGCCGTCACGGGAGCGTTCACAAACTGAAGCTATAAGGTTGTTTACTACGCTTTTTCTTCGTAGTTACACTTTTTAGTGTCTTTCAGTCGATCTGGATCGTTTGCTGACGGCAGAAGAATCCATAATTTTTGCTTACAGTGTTTTAATTTACCGCAACTGTCTTCTTCCTGTATCAAAACTGTCAGGGATGCGAATGCAGTGTCATTTGACGTCACATCCGCAGGGCAGCGCAGGGAAGTCGGCCACCAAATTGCCGCGCATTTTGCCGCACACAGCCTGTTCAAGGCAACAGAGAGAGACATGGGTGGGCTCGGTTTTTTTGGTATTTAGTGCTTCATCACCTATTAGCATTAAAAAAATGGACATGCATGTTTGTTTGTTTTTTAATTCCTGCCTCTAGTCCCTTTAATAGGAAGGTATGAATAATTTTGAGGACAACTGTATATATTTATATAGACACACACATACACACACACACACACACATATATATAGATATATCTATATATACAGTATATATATCAATTATGTGATCATTATTTGATTGTTATCCTTTGTCCTGCCTGAATTGATGTGTTTTTAGTGAAATATAACCATAACAGTTGATGTGCAGGGAGAGCAACAGGGTTTCTTTTTTAAAGGGGAAAAGGAATCAGAACTTTACTGTAAATAGTCTTTGTGTCAGAAGAACAGGGATGTTTTATTGTGCCTCTCTGGCCAAGGCTGTGATCCCTTTACCTATGAGATGCATTTACAGGCATTACAGAACTGGACAAAGTTCAGCACTGAGCAGAGTAGTATTTCTGTTTTACTACACTCTCTTCCCCCCACTCATCTCCTGCCTGACTGCTATATAATGTTCTTTATTGAGATGAAAAGCAGACTTAGAGTCACTATTTGAGTCAGACTCAAAGAGTCTTATTCGTTGTATGATTGTCTTTTTCCTGGCACAGAGTGATCAGCTTACCAAAAATGGCCAGCTCTTTGTGTCAGCTGATCCTGAAACGATGAAGCGTTTTGCTCGGTCGAAAGGAAAGTTGATTTGCCCCCAAATCACAGAATCCTTAACTTTGTCTGAAAGCAGAATGAGACTTTGGGGTATGGTGTGTCCACGGAGAAAGAGGTGTGAGCAAGGCTTTGTGTAAGAGACGAAACGGAGAAAAGCAGCTTGGACAGGAGAAATGCCGAGCTGGACGGCAAGATTAGCAGAACAAGAAGTTGTCAGAGGGGTGATGGAAAAGTCTACTCATGATATTCTCAACTGTTGCAGATGATTTCCACTTAAACATCACCTCACTGGCAGATTAAAGAAATAACAAAAGTGAATTAAAATCTGTGAAGATGCTGGCACTATCTAATGTAAGAATTATAACAAATATAAAGGCTTTATCGCGATTAGCATACTACCCCGACCCTAGCTGCATTGTCTTTGTCATGCATTTATACAAACTGGTGGACATGGTGAGGGTGAATATGTGGAATAACATATGTGGGAAATATTCAAGGGCTTTTGTGGCCTGACAGAGGAACCCAACTAATCTGTGGGATAGTTTTGCCTCAGATAGCAGCTCTGAAAGGCTGTTAAGCAAAACAGGACAAAAAGACTCTTAATTTCCAATACTGCTTCATCGGTTGTCAACCCAATTAACATATTAGAAGGGATCAGTCTGTGACAACTGTCAGAGCACAACCTCAAGACAAAACCACTATTGTGTCTGAAGGAAACCTACATGCCCTGGTCAGATAGAGGAGTGAGGGATCGGGCAGTTGTGAACTTAAAGGTGCTGTTTATTTTGGTCTAATTTGAAAAATATGTCTGACATTACAGAAACGTTCACATGTAGCTGTCTATGTGAGGATGCTGTCTTTTCATTTGTGTCTGCAGTCACACAGATTCACAGTGGGAGCCGGTGTGCCAGCTGTAGTGATGGTATTAGTGGCAGGTCTGCAGCAGTGTTGAGGCTAAGCGCTGGTGACAAAGAGAGATGCCTGGAGGACTCCTCAAACGTCCATCCTCACATGAAATGAAGTGGACAAGACCCGCAGCAGCTCAGAAACGGGATGCCAGATGAAGCATATGCTACACAGAGACGAAGCACTGGGGACGACAAGGGGGGAGAAGCAAAGTGGCTGATGTAAGCCATGAGAAGGGAGAAACAAACATGCAGGCGGACAGACAGACGGAGGTGTGTGAGTGAGAAGAAATACGAAAAGGGGAGGCAGGGGAGTGGGGTTGATGTTGAAAGGGACAGAGAGACTGTGCATGAAAGGAAGGAGGGGATGAGGGGGGTGATGAAGGGGTGAAGGCAAGGAGGGGGTATAGAGAGGGAGAAGTTTGAAGTAAAATGGTTAGGACGTGTGTGACATCGGGGCCCTGGCAGGAGTTGTGTCATTGGTCCATATGACTTGTGCAGAGCACGGCTGAGGTAATGCGTTGCAACAGTGGTGGAATGGTCACTGTATGTCAATGACCTTTCCATCAGGAGCCCTGTAATGGCATGTCAAAACATTCTGGGGGGCAATGCTCTGCAAATGTCTCTGATGACTAGATACTCGTCTGACAGAAATCGCTGTTTTGGTTAAGAATTAACTCGCTTTATTTAGATAGGAAGACATCTACTAAATAAAAAAAGGTGTTAAATCCAGACCGGCTTTTATCTAAATAACAAGTAAAAGAAAAGTCTCGCCCAAACCTTGTGCAATGAAGCTTTATGTTTGTAGTTTCTGTTGGCTGATGAGATGGAGCAGAGTCCTTCAGCCATGTAAACAAAACCCCTCAGAAGAGAAAATGCCAGGGTACCCCAGACCCCCCTACCGAGAAATGAGACTTGACAAGAAACAGACACAGGTTCAAGCCTTGGCCTCCAGGCCTTGCTGCATTCTTCACCACTCCACAAAACATAAAGTAGTGCGGAAATGTTGACATTTTTCCAGTATGGCACTGCAAATTAGTCACACAAATTAAAGTGAAATAAGGTCATCTTGAAATTAAAATTGGCACATCAT
This sequence comes from Atherinomorus stipes, assembly GCA_023101725.1. NCBI lineage: Eukaryota > Metazoa > Chordata > Actinopteri > Atheriniformes > Atherinidae > Atherinomorus > Atherinomorus stipes. The sequence goes on along the minus strand of JALJCO010012830.1, from coordinate 274,964 downwards.
GGAGCAGAGAAACACATGGACCTGCGTGTGTGTGTTCAGCTGCATCGCTGATGAATCGGCTTTAAATGCAGATCACTTATGAATTATTATACGCTAATGAAAGCTCGTTTATGATAAAGCATCATGATCACATTTTAAGATAAAAAAAAAAGAAATCCACCTGATCATACACGAAAATGGACTCAGTGTTACACACGGAGTTCATTTACCTTTCAGGAGGCGTGGTAATCAGTCTGTAGAAACAGATGTTTAATTTCTACTGCAGCTCCCATTAAAGCTTTGCAAAGTGACATCATTGGGGTTATCACAGGTTGGGCCCACAGACTAAATATGCTAAACAGAAAGCCTGTGAAAAATAGGAGCAGTTACATCTGCTGTTTCAGTTCCAATCATTTTTTTTTTATTCTGTCAAAAAGTTTCTCAGCTTGATTGTAAACTATTCTGAGAGTGATGATGCATTTAGGTGTCAGATTCAAATTATTTTACAGCTACAATATATTGAGTAAAAGGAGGAGTGGGAAAAAAGCGATAATGTTTAATTATTACATTTTGACTTTTTTTTTCACAAAGACTCACAACTCCAAATATAGTAAACTCTTTTCTTTGGTTACTGAAATTAATCACATTCTTGAACGATTGAGTGCTCAGAAATTCAGATAAAATAACTAAAATTTCACTTAAAATTTCCAAAAAATAATCCTAGACCTCTTCAGGTGTTCATTTGTTACAAAACCAAACCGCAGTGGAGAAAGGTATTGGGGTGAGTCATACTGATGAGTCAAAAGAAGCTAAATTTGTCAATTATGTTTTTTTTTTTTTTTTAATAACATGTATGAAATGACTGCTCTAATTCTATACGAGGCCATTTTAAAAAGGAAAGTTTGGTTTGATATCATTACATATAAATGGTCATTTTCAGTATCTAAAAAGAGAAAATTGAAATTTATTTGACACTGTAGGACCAAGGTTTTCACACATACAAGAAAAAGTTAATTTTGTCTCAGAAGGCCAATTCGCTCAAGGTGAAGAGTTCTCACTCTATGATTCTTTTCTTGTCTTTTTTATTAGTAATGTTGGTTATTTCTCTTTCCATCTCCAGGTAATTACTTGCAGGATGCGGTAATTGGGGTGAGCTGAAATGGAATGACAGTCATTCTGGGAAACAACCAAATTAGGCAAAAAAAAAAAAAAAAAAAAAAAAAAAAAGGGCAAGCTTCCACTAAATATCCTCTAAATAAATGGATGCGATAACAGCAGCCAGAGACCCATATTCACAAACTCGAGAACAAAGTTTAAGTAGATGCATTTCTAAAAAGCTTCTCATTACAAACTCATCTAGCATATATGAGAGCACTTTACTCACGAGCCAACAATTGCAAGGACTGACCATCCAACTGTCAGATGAATGGGGATTCATTTGTAAATAGCTAATCAGTCGTAGGTCAGACAGTCTGCAAAACAGGGCATTCATCATTCAGGGTTAAATACGACGTGAAAAACTGAAGTGAGAGAAGCAAAAGAATCCCAGATAAAAGAAGACATTTCAAACTTTAATAACACTCACCATGGGCCTTCATGAGGATTAACTCTTTGTTCCCCCAATACTCAATCAATAAAAAACACGCCCAGACATCTTTATTCACAGACAAACGCAGCTCGAAGGAGCAAAAAGAACAGAGCTCCCTATTCTCCTTTCTCTGCATGTTTCAAGTAATATTCCTGTCTCCCCACTCCTTAATCTGCCATGCATTTAAGTCTTTTATGTCTAGCATTATTTTTGTGTGTGTGTGTTTTGAACATACGCTGCATCAGGTGAGCAGAGATCTTGACACCTAAGGTGCAAACGATTCACGTGGGTAAAGAGGTACAAATAGTTTCTTTTAATTCTGTAAGGAAAAGTTATTTTTTTCTTTATCAGTGCTGGGATAAAATGGTTAAAATGGGGTGAAAGGAGCATGTGGAAATTGCAGATAAGGGACGAGAATAATAGCTAAATATGCGTCTGCTGCCATATTCCTTGGACTTCACTCACATCAAGGTTTCTTAAGGTTGATCCAAATTTAAATAAAGCATCTAATTATTAGAAATATGACAGAATAAGAAATGCTGAACAAAAGGAAACAACACTCTTCCTCATAAAATGTCTCCTCATTCCTGCCTCCCCAATGGTGGACTCCCACAGTCCTTGGGTCTTTGTGTCTGTCTCCTCTTTATGAATAGAGGCTTAACCATGGCCTGAAGCAATGTGTCTTCTGCTCCCTCATTGATAGCTGATGCATTATTCATTTATTTTCATCATAGCATCCGATGTGCATAAGCTTCACCCAGTTATTATAGGGGTGCCGTCCTTTTTTTTTTCTCTTTTTTTATTCCATTACTTCACAAAATTCATGGAAAACAATCAGATTATTCAATCATTCATGGACTCTCAACTTTATCAAGACCCCAGCAGAGATGAAAGCCAGTCTTTATTATTGATTATCAGAGGGATTAGCTCTCAGTGAAAGTTAAGGTTATCCCCCCCAGCGCTGTTTGTCAATGGAAGGGAGCCTCTCCTTTTTGTCAGGAGACTGTTGGTGCACACTAGCCTCTTAGATGCTTTGTGTGCTTGCAAAGACGGGAAATTATGTCCAAATCACACAAGAAGTCTTAAATTCTCATTTTCTTTCCACACCCAGTCAAACTCCATGTACCTTTTGCCACCAAGGTTTTTTTGTTTTTTTTTTTTCTCTTTCTCTTGGCTGGTTTCGGCAGACAAAACACGAGCAAGCCAGTAGGTAAGACGAGGAACAAAGAAGTTTGAAACTATATCCTGTGTCCACAGCCCTGTGTGTAAGTCAGTGCCCTGGACCAATTACCCAAAGCTCTTTCCCTACTTACTCAGAATGAAGAGCAAACAAAAACCCAAAAGCAGCTGGCTTGCTTGGTGCCTCTGTATGAAAGCATCGCTTCTCTCTCGACCCTTTCTTCATCCAGTGCCCACAAGTCTCCAGCCTTGACCATGCATTATCTTTCAGATTCAGTGCTTCTTTTCCTTCTTTCCTTTTTCCAATTCCCTCTTTTTCTCTACCTCTCCAAGAATAAAGCCTTCCTAATGACCGTGGGCTCTCAAGGGCCTGCTGGTGCCCGGGTACTCAAAAGTGCGGGCGCTGTGGAAAGGGGGCACCTTCTCCTCCTCCTTCTCTTCCTCCTCTTTTATCACAGGTGAGAATAGAGGGTCAAGAGGGGTTAATGTGCTGCTGTTGCACAGAGGTTTGGGCTATCTCCATGGCAGCGAGTACGTTGAATACCAAGGTGCATTTACTTTCTCCTAAAAGAGAGGTTTGTTTGTGACTTGGTTTTTTTTTGTTGTTGTTGTTGTTGTTGGTTTTTTTGGCCTTTGGGTTCAACTTCATTTTCAGATTTCAGGATGAAAAGGTTTAGCTTTTATTCTTAGAGGTGATGTTTTAGGAAACGTGAAACTGCTGTTGAACCACTTGTAGGAAAACATCAGTTCTTTTCAGACTTATTAATAACATTAAACGCCCACTATTCTGTTACAGTAACAGCATTTGAGTGATTGTTTACACTTTTATACACCCTCAGCATACATGCTAACCACAAAATGCAACCTGGAGACACACAGGCAGATTGTTACGCAGATTTTCAAGTTAGGATGTCATTTCTGTTGTTTTTGTTATGGGTTTTTTATGGATATTTTTCTATTATTTTTATTTCTGCATCTCTATTTCATTTCTGGTTGATGTGGCAAATGGAAAGATGTGCTACAGTAATGCTAGCTGATCAGTTTCATAGATGAGGTGTATGGTTATGGTTTACAGCAATGGTTTTAAAACCACTTAAATTGAACTCACAGGACAATAATACTTATTCGTTTGTTCATTCTACATAAAGTATTGGTGAGTATCTGAGTTTTTCTGCAGATAACGTCTTGTAGAGAAGCTACCCCGTCTCTCCCATTATACTGGATGTACGCCAAAGGGCGACTCAATGTAATATCTTCCGAAGGAGTCAAAGTGATACAGAAATTTTACCGGTGAGTAAGTGTACGTATAAACTCATAGAAAAAAGGTCCAGGTTGAAAAAAAAAGAAAGTTATCCTTTAAAAAACTAAATAACTTCAAACATCCCAGTTTATTTTTACACATTTTCCTGTTCATTTAAGTCAGGTGCAGTTAACTAGGTCAGGAAAGTTTGGGCAGACAGTTATTCGTTGATTTAATTATCTCCTGAAAATGAAAGTTAACTGTGTAACTTTTGGCCACTATGGGCTCTGAACCTGTAAGTGCAGGCACTACAACTGTCTGAACATTAAACAGCCTCTATCCGTGTTTTGGAATTATGTTTGCAGACCACTTTGACCAGTTGATTTGAAGTCATCAAGCCATAAAGCAAAGCGCTCCAGGTTACATGAGCCAATGAGAGGCGGATCCGCTCCTGCAAAGTTACAATGTCGGGTTTTTGAGGACGGCTGCACTCTCAGAGCACTGATATGCATCAAGTGCTGTATATTGACCCAGAAAATCATCTATTATTACTTACACTAATAATAATAATATCATAATGGAATATATCATAATATTTGACTATATTTGGGACAAAAGTTAACACAGTATCACATTAAAGGATGTGTTGAATTCTGTAATTTGATTCATTAAAGTTATCTAAATAAGTCATTTCTAACAATTTTTGTCCGTTAATGGGACTGTTGCAGTTTAGACTTGGGATATATACAAGTGAAACTGGGTCTGACCGAGTAAGGTTGCCTTTGCAACTTAATTTTTATTAATTTGACAACACCTGTGCTCTCTTTCTTTGTCTCTGTAAACACTTTGTTGTCCTCCGTGCTATTTGTGGTGAATTTCTAGATTTGCATTTGATGTGATTTTTTTTTCCACCAGGGTCATCTGTTTGCAAGTGTCGTGTAAAGCTGCATGTGTTATAAAACTGATGAGGATGTGTTCTGCACTGGGCTGTTGTCTGTATCTGAATCTTTATTCATAGGTCGCATTATATTGAGCACTTAAAGCAACTTTAATTCCCAGTTTTAATGAGACAAAAAGTTTTGGATGGATGGATGGATGGATGGATGGATGGATGGGGGGGTGGTGGTGGTGGTGGTGGTGGTGGTGGTGGTGGTGGTGGTGGTGGTGGTGGTTTCTTGCTATCACATCTAAAACCAGTTTTTATTTTTTTAAGCCTTTATTTAGTTTCATTTGTACAATTTATCCTCTTTCTTTGACTGTCTTTGTTGAGGTTTGTGTAGGTTTAGACATCAACACCTACGTTGATATAAAAACATGATGCCTTGGTATAAAATCGAATCCTTTCACTTTGCTTTGTCGCTTGTAGTGCCACACACCTACGAACAGATCCACCATTGGAAATGATGAACCCTCTAAACCCCTGAAGAAAAAGTGTTTCCTTCTACATGAAATCTAAATTTAGCTTTTGTAACCGTTAAGCATTTGTCATGAGACTGAGCTTTGCAGTCACACAAGGCCTGACGCTCTTGAACAAAAGGTCAAGGGCCAGGGTCAACACATGGGTTCAAGGGAATATAACAACTGGCCAGTTGTGAGGTTCAGTGGTGAACAGGAATGTACACACACAATAAAGGCTTTTGGTCTTCTTGCATGTGGCACTGATATATGCTTTAATTGTAGGAAGCAGAGACAGTGTTTTTCTGCAGCAGACCTGAGAAGATTAATCTTTAAAACCCTGCAAGGCTTCATGTGCTCATTCAAATTCTACTTCTGCAGTTAAATTAGCTCTTTCCTTTATTCTTTTTTTCCCCCTCAAACTTGAAACAAATGCAGGCAAATCTAAAACTATCAGTTTCAAAGGATGTGAATTAAAGAAAAATTCCATCTAGCCATTCTGATGCAATTTGCATTTAGATTTTTGCGATTTCTGCACTTTTATTTTGCTCCTTTTCAGAACCCCCCCCCCCCCCCCCCCCCCCACACCCACACACGCACACTCACTTTCTTTCTCAAGGTCTTTCACTTTAATATCAGTGTGGATCAAAAGCCTTTCATTAAGGTTTTCTACACTCCTTCCAGCATTGTTTGGCTCCTAGGATAACAACAAAGTGCTTTCCCCTACTCCAGGGCCAGGTTAGCAGAGAAGAAAGGAACAGTTATTCCTGGGCTAAGTTCACATCAAACACAAGGGGCTCCAAGTGAGAGAAGATGAAAGCAGCAGGCCTGACCCGGAAGATTAGACCAACACTGCTGCCAGCTCTGTAGCACCCAGGGGCCATCCTCACACCAGGATCCTACCCCTCCTCTTCATACAGCACAATGGACCTCAGCACAGAACAAGCCTCGAAGACGGGAGTAAAATATGAGGTGTAGAAGCAGACAGAACCGAGAAACAAAGATACAAAGGACAAAGAGGTAGAGGAGATGGATGAGCAGGAAAGAAAAGTGTAACACATTTTCCAGTAGAAAACTGCCGACTGTCCCAACCTACTTTTCTCGCCTCTATTGCCGCCTCCTCTGACAGATAGCGGTGCGGCTAGGAAGAATGCCAATTATCATAATTGCTTAAAGTGTGTGTGAATATTCATGATTTCTCCAGCCTTATTATAGCAACAAATCCCCACCACAACGAATGTAAATGCGTTGTGATTATTTTACATAGCGCTATGCCCTCAATCCTTCCCCTTCTTGTGTGTGTGGGGAAGGCAGCTGTGGGTGTCAAGGTTGGATGCAATCTCCAACTGGCCCTCACTAGCTGGCCGAGCTGTTGCCATGCATCACATGCTGCGGAGAAAAAATCCGTAATGTTAAAGGGGTGAGACGGAGAGAAGTACACAGTGGGAAATGAGGAGGGGCGTAAAGAGGCAACAACAACAGTGTGAGAGTTTAGAAAAAAAAAGAGAGGAAAATATAAAGAAAACTTGAAGAAAAGAACATACAAGAGATTAAATTCCCAGGAAAACACACAGTCCTGTTAAGCATTAAAGAGAAAGAAGCCAGATAAGAAGTGAAGGTGCTGAAATTGGTCATGTGAAGAAGTGGGGTTGAGGCACATGTGCCGTACAAGGCGCATACTGTTGTAATATCAAGATACAATACTCCACAGACGAACACACACACAGACCCCCTCCTGCTGCTATGCCCATGCTTATGAGGTGCCAGATGGCACAGGATAAATGCTCCTGAGGGGAAACTGTGTGGTGACCCCTCCCGCTCTTACCCATACTTTCTCACACATTGGAGACACATGGAAACAGGGGCTGGGTAGGGGGGGGGGGGGTTTGGGGTTATCGATGATACCCATCAAACACACACAGAAGCCATGCGCTGACTAACTCCAGTGATGCAGCGATATCCAGGCATGCCTTGACATATTCTGAGGCAGGCAGGAATTTGAAGTCCTTCAAAAATTTGGCTACCTGTGGGCTTTCTGTACAGCCTCAAGGACAGTGCCGTACATCAAACACTCACTTTGTCTGCCATCCATGCCCTGCTACCTGGAGATGCTATCTTACCTCCGCCTGCATGGTACACACTGACCTTCCCCCAAACCTTTGCTGCTCTGCAGCAACAGGACCCATGAGTCCTGTCCAAAAAAATTTTTTAAGGAGCGGCGGTGGTTATGGGTGAGTGACTCAGAGACGGTGAGACAGATAAGCAAACTGAGGAGATAGGAAACTCAGGAATGAATGAGGGTGAAATTACAAGAGCTGAGACACATTGTTGTTACTGGTCTTGGTAATATTAATCAAAGCACCAGCATGGCACGTGTCATATTTGTCTAGGCTGCAAAACACTTCATAATCATGGGAAGATGGATGAAACACAACTATAATAATTAAAGTAGAGCAGAACTGAGCTGTTATTGAAAAAGAAGAATGTGTAAAAGAAATCCTATCATGTATCTTTAATTTTCCATATATGTTTGGAAGATTTGGAGATGTCAACACATAGCCAAGATCTCAGCAAGTGTGGCCGCAACACGTGAAATTTCGCCTAGGCTGAAGCAAAAAAGCAGACATTTGGATGAAACCTTAGTTATTCAAACTAATTTAAGCTTCATCCAGTGTTTTTGAATTGCTATACTTCATAGCTGTGGCTGTTCTGTTCAGCTGCAGTGTCTTTTTCCCCTCATATGAAAAAGAGGCAAACATCAATGGGAATTTCACCTGTGTGACTTGTTCAAAATTGTTGAGTTACTGTAGGTGTTATCCATTTGGTATTATTCATGAGTTATTAAGGCACGGCAAGTTTATTTTTGTTGCATATTTTCTGTACAAGACAATTCAAAGAGCTTTACATAAAACATTAAAGCACTAGTGTAGCCAGAATTTCTCCCCCAATAATATTGACAAATAACTCCTTGTCTCTTCCAAATTTCTAAACAAGTATTGATGCTTAAACCTAACCACAAAGGCAGTGAGACTAAAAGTTAGACTACTCCTCCAACCTAGAAATACCTACAGTATATGTATATGTATATGTATGCTTATCCAGTATACCACTGATGAGATGAGTGAAGCTTATTAATAGAAAGCCAGGAAGCCTGTGAAGTCAGATGTTTGCTCATGCAGTAAAATGCGTGTTAATTTTCCACCAAAAATGTTTGCTTAGAAGCATTTAGATCAGTGGTTTTCAAACTTTTAAGGCCATGACCCTCAAAAATAGCGTACGTCAGTGTTTTTCTTTGGTGTCGATTATAAAAATCTAAATATAAGACGTGAAAACTATGACAAACTTCATTACTAAGGAGGATAAATGTTTTATGGAGGATTTGGTTCACACCTGTGACAAAGCACCTACGTGCCCAAAACCAGCTTCTGTCACAGAGAAAATGCCAAATGCTGATTTTTAACACGGTATTAGTGATAACAAGGGATGTAACGATGTGAAAATGTCATATCACGGTTATAGAGACCAAGATGATCACGGTTATCATAGTTATTGTGATATTATTGAAATACCCCCTCCCCCCAGCATCTTTAAAAATATCCAAAATGGGACTAGATGTCTACTTTGTCCTTTTTAAAGGGGACAATCTCCAGAGAACTGTCCTCGTGGGTGCCTTCGTTGCCTTCTGCCATGTTTTCATGAATTAAACACTACAACCTGGGACTGCTGCTGCTTTTCCAGGCAATGAGCAGCATCACTGTGAGTTTCTCAAAGTGCAGTAATCAATCATGGTTTTAATGACAATTAAATTTGTAAACGGTATTGGGATTTTATCACAGTTAATCATTTTACTGTTAATCGTTACATCTTTAGTAATAACTTAGTTATTTGTGTAATAATTAAGGAATGAATGTGTTAATTTCACAGATCAATCTCTTTGCCATAATGTGTTGATTTTGATAGCCCCCCAAAATCCCCTGAAATGATCATGTGAAACACATAGGGGTCCCAACCCCCAATTTGAAAGCCATTGATTTAGATTGTAGGTTTCTGTTTCTTTCATGGCTAGGTTTTGCCTTATCGACTGGATTGACACAAAGGATGTTTTTTAATAGTTTTTGAATTGGCAATCTATGAATTAAAATAGATAAATACAGTCTTTCAACATCCCCCCCCTACCCCCACCCTCCCCCATTTAAGGATTTAAGGTGAGGTTTGTCACTTGAATTAAAATGACAGAAATACTTTTTTCCTCAGCTTTAGGGACATTCAGCCACAATTAAGCCTTAAAATACCCCTGTCTTAGCATGCCTACAGAGTGACCTATTTGATTTCGTCTCACTCCTCTTTCTGTGTGCTTGGAAGAAAAAAAAAATGCTCTGAGAGGACAGACCAAGCCATCCCAATGGGCTCCACCACTTATCACCAGTCTTCTGAGATTCCACTAAGATTCAGCCCCTTATGAATAATCTTACCCACAGGCACAATGGAGTGTTGGAATGGGGGGGGGGGGGGCACAGATTATTTAGAAAGACACAGGGAGGGTTGGAGATAGTTTGAGGGGTATGAGAAAGAGGGGGAAAAGAGAAAGAGGAAAAGGGAGAGACAAAAAGAAAAAGAGGTATGATGGAGAGAATACAAGAGGAGGCAAGATAGAGGGCATCAGGGAATGAAGGATAGAGAGAAAGTGAGAGAGTCTTTTGATCTGTTTCTCTCCTCAGAGAGGGCATCAGGGTGGATGCTGGATCCAAAGCTGGCCCCGCTGCTTGAAGGGACTGACTGGTTTATTAAACGCTCCCACCACCCCCATGCCTTCCAGCATGATGGGATTAATGCTGGCATAACCCTTTACTTAATTCATTACAGGGGGACGCTGGCTAATTTGATTTGATATTATTTTAATAAAGTTCTGTGATGATTTGGAAGATTGTTTCAGGCTATCAGAAATAATTTTCCAGTTATTACTGCCATTCAGGCAAGTCCTTTGATAGCGGCAGTCAGTCTTGGTGTGTGCAGAATACATTAGCCATAAGTGCCAGCGCTTTAGCTACAAAGCTACAGAAGAAATACTAATAATTAGACCTCTCTGAATTGCTGAGTGTTGTGAAATGATGCTCAGATGTGCTGGAGGCAGAAACCATGGAAGGCAAACATGACAGAAGAGGAATAAGACAGGGAGAAAGAGACCGAGCAGAGGAGCAATATTTTGTATGCATTGAGCTTACACATGTCACCATTGTTAAATCTCCTTGGGATACATGGTTGCCTTTCAGAGGGAACCAGCGCTTTGTGTTATTCATGTGATTTTTGAAGGGACTTCTGCTAGCGTGGGTGTCAGAACAAAAAGATGGTCCTTTTTCTTTTTTCTGTGACTATAGATTTTGCCTTTGACCAGATAGAAAGCTAAAGTTGACATGATACACAAAAATGAAAAATACTGTAATATACCTTTTAGAAACGAATGCTTCTGATGTTTTGTACTTATTTTAATCCAAATCTCTTTTGGTAGTTAGTACAGTAGTTTTATAGAATAATTATAGGCTGTAGATCCATCTCAGTGGTCCCTCAGTGTTGGAATAATCCTGTTTTCCACCAAGCCTTTTTGTCCACATCATGTCATGAGCCATTGCCAGTTGCATATAATCCCACCACTGTCTTTTCACTTATTTACATATTCCTGAAGATAATTGGAGACACTGTAGATGCTTCACAGCATTTCCTTAAGCCCACGTTCAGACCTTACAAGTTTTTGAAGCAAAAGGAAAGAAGTGTACTGGGGGTTTGGGGAGGGGTTTGAACTGTATGGCAGTGACAATGTTTTTGTTTTGCTTTTTCCTTAAACCCCAAATGACACACATTTCCCTCTGAAAAGATAAGCTCTCAGTCAAAGGCCGCGGGAGATGTCTGGGACCCTGTGAAAGAAGTGGGGGAATTACCTACCAGGGGTCTGGCATGAAGGGAGGCTGGGGTGGGATGGGGGGTGAGGACGGAGAAAGAGGTGGGGGGATGTGGGGGGGGGGTTACCCTTATTCATTAGTCCGTCTGGGGTCCAAGGCAGGGTCACACAATGTGTCGGTTGTTCTCCAGACCCCCAGACCCCAGTAGACACATTTAATGGCCACCGTTTCCTCTCCAGACAGAGAGAGAAAGAAAGGGAGGGGCACGTCGGTTGGAGTGAAGGTGGCAGAGGGGGATGGACCTTGACAGAGAAAGACGAGAGGGATGAAGTGAGGGGTAAAGAGATAAAGAGAGAAAAGGTAATGAACTTCAGAAATAGAGAATGAAAAAAGGAAACATGAAAGGGGGAAAAGGGGGTGGGGGGGGGGGGGGGGGGGGGATTCTGGTGGGCCTGGAAAAGACACATTTCAGAGTTGGGAAGGTTCTCACATGGAGCATGTTAGTACCTGCCCTGGAACAAAAAGCTGAGCATTCCACCTCTGGATGCTTCAGTGTGTTTTTCACAAGCCTGAAAGTTCACAGGTCACAACTTAGAACAATTATTGGGGTCAGAGTTCATGGTTATCGTGAGTAAGTGGAATCGCACTAATGTGGAATTTAACCACCAACAGCCAATGTTTCTCATGTAGTGAATGAAGTCCACTTTACTTCAGCAGGACTTGACATGAGCAGCCATAAATCATTATACATAAGTATTATGTAATTATTACGTTCCAACACCTGGAACTAAAAATGGTGACATGAAACTTCCCATCACATTTGGAAACAAGCAACACATAATGTGTTTTTGCTGTTGTTTTTTGGATTCATATGTGCATTTTTTTAACCAAACCATTTGATAATGTCAAAATGTCAGAGGTGCTAGTTATAGCCAGCTCCCTTTAAGTTCATTATATCCGCTGAGATATGCTGGTCCAGGTTCAATAGTATGGCCTGAGGCAGAAATCAATGTCCACAAAAAGGTTTTCTGATACCACGGCAAGTAATCAAGGTTATAAAAAAGGGCACGTATTAACACAATTCCACTGAAATATGCAGAGTTCATGTGCATATGTTCTGAGATTAAATCAAAAACTCAAATGTCAAGTGTAAACGCATGCAGATCCAAGCAAATAGGGCAGAAATTCTGATATTAATACTATATCAGGAAGGCTCAGTGAAGCGAGGCGAACGTATTCAATGATCAGCCAGTGAATGCGAATGAAAAATACAAATATTTTGCACCAAGAATTGTTTGATTTCTGTAATACATTTTGCATTTATTTCTTACATAAAAACACGGTCTAGCCTGTAGGAATTAACTGCCATTAAAATTAATGCATGTTTAATTACATGCTCTGAACAAATCATCATGGTAATGTTGAATGATTTTCATCTAATAGACTGTTTTTCTACCATTTACAACAGGCTTTAAGATGGAATTAAAAGATATTACATTAACTACCTAGGTATCCTTTCCAACATTCATCTCTAGAGGTTCCCTTTTAGTCCCTAGAGTGAAAGGTAGTAATTTGTCACTTTACGCCGGCTCCAATTAGATTAATTGCATTAGACAGGCTAGTTTAGTGAAACCCCCTCCTCTGAAGCAGAGAGACTTGGGTTTTCTGTCTTCTTTGCCTCTCTGTCTGTCCTTAATATGCTGTTTCTATCCCCTTGGGGTTTAGCAGTGATCTTGAAAGATTTTGTGATCCAGTGGTGATTCATATGTTGTAAACAAAAACTGAGCATAAATTACTTTGAGGAAATACGCTTTTTAGAGTTAAAGTTTTTCTAAGTGTCATTAAACTTCCCGTGTACTAATTATTTCCTGGAATTATATCAGATTTGGGTTGTCTTCAATTAAAACAGCAATAAAAATCCTGAAACAAATAGCCTGCCTGCATACATGTTTCTATTGTGCTAAAGGCGTGCACATAAGAACTCGTTCCCCTTCATAAAATCCTCTATGTCTGCACCTTCCTCTTAAAAGTCTGGTGGCCAAAACACATGTTGGTGCTGCCAGCACCTTAGTTAGTACTCTTCGTCGTGCTGACTAGAGCAAGAAGATTAGGGGTCATGTCAGCTCCAGATTATTGGAGGATTTTACATTTATAAACCTGTGCTGGCTCTAATTTAACTGCACCTTCAGGGACCTTAAAGTGAGGCTGGAATGAGAGAAACAGATGTGAGGCTGTCTTAATGGGGAAATAGCAGCAGTGGACACAAAGACAAGGCCTGACAGGCTCATTCATGCACCCATCTACTCCCTCTCTGTCTCTTTTTCCTCTTCTGTTTAATTCTCTTTCCTCTCTTCTAGTTTCACACTTTTTTCTCTCTCAGTATTGCCGTCCATCCTTGCCACTTCCTCTCCCCTGCCTTTTCATCTCTGCATCCTTTTCATCAGTGGAGCTGTGAGACCAGGCTGGGTTTCATGCCATGAACCATACATTGGGTTTGCTGCCAAGTCTGCAGCATCCCGGGATGCTCGCCTGTCACTGGCACACTGGCCAGAGACAAGCCTCTGTAGAATGCTGGTCAGCTGGCAGTACAGCTAAAAGTTAAACACTTTGGGCTGTGATATCAAAAGCTGTGCAGTAATTTAACTTGTGCAATCTTTGCAGATTATTATGTCACCCCAACCTCAGGGGAAAATGGCTGAAATGTGGAAACACTGGGGCGCACAAGACACTGTGTCCTGCCGCTACTGCTGCAAATTTATGAATGAGAGCAAGTTTTAGCCAAGAGATGGTTAAATAGTAGAATACTGCAGGGTATTTAACAGTAATCTGACAGAAAATGAGAAAGCACTGAGGGCAAAATATATTGTCTGTGTTACTCAGTAGCAATGTTTCCTGTATGTTAGAGCTTATGTAACATCAGATGTCACTATTTCTATCAATACTCATCTCTCCTTTTCTTATCTTCTCAGCCTCTGTCCCTCTACACCGCTGTCTGCCTCTTTTGGGCTTTCAGCCAGAAGTGGGTCAGAGTTTAAAGGGATCTGCTTCCCATTTAAAAGCTCTCCGCCATCCCCATGCTTAATGACAGGCGGGACTGGATTCTTGCCTTTTCCCAGTCTGGGAAATCTCACTGTGGTAGGATCAGCTGCCACACTGAAAGGGCTACAGCAGTTTGGGTGGGTTATGAAACTGCACTCACAATCCACATATCTGTGTTTGCATCCACTGTTTCTCACCCAAAACTACTGTTGATTACAGCTGAGACCATTTCTGTTTATCAGAGAGCATGTGAGCTGAACTGTGATATGACAATTATAAAAATAGGAAAAAAATCAAAAGGATTCAATGGCTGCAAAACAGCAGCAGATAATAAATAAGTGAACTGCATGCTGTTTGTTTTTTTTTACTTTTAAATTACATCCTAAAAGAAATCTGATCCAAACATTTAACGGCACAACTTACAAACAAATCACAATCATAACCTGCTTCCACATAAATACAGTTTTTGTCCATTCTGAAAGCTCATAATGGCATTATAAAGCTTTTGCTAACTTTTAACTGCACACCTTTATACACATTTTTTACAGCACTTGTTACTCCATGCAGTGCTTTCTCTCTCCCATACACACTTGTGCACTCTATTAATATGCACAGTAATTTCCAACAGTTGACCTTATTCTTTGATGCATATTGAATGCTCTATTTATAGAATTTCCATTTACACAATATACAAAAAAAATAGATAAACTTTTAAACAACAGATCTTAGATCTTGATTAAAGAAACATTCCAGTTGAAAATCTTTATTCATCACATAACGGAATGTGTTGAGAATGAAATAACATCAGAATGGAAATGAAAACCATGAACCCATGGAGGTCTGGATTCAGAATCACACAGAAAATAAAAGTGGAAAGATCAGATCACAGGCTGACCCTGCTTCTGTGGAAATTCCTCCAGACAATTCAGGATGAGGTTCAGTGGTGTGTGTGTGTGGCCTCCATGTGGCAGTATGCTCGCTGTACAACATCTGGATATGCTCCTGATGAGGCAAGGGATGTTCTCCTGAGGGATGTGTGTGGCTCCTGGTCTCCTCCCAGACCTGGATCAGGGCTTCAGTCAACCCCTGGACAGTCTGTGGTGACAATAGACCATTAATAGAGAGGAACGAACCTTCCGCTACGTCACCCGTTTGTTTCTGAAGAGCTAAAAATGAAGCCAGTTGGGCGTGTCCCACCGTCGCCATCTTGCCGTGTCACGTTTGTCGTCACTCCCGGAAAATACTAAAATGGGCAAAGGCAAGGCCGCGGGGCAAATGATTGGCAGCTGACGTACTCTGGGCTTAACGCTAACCGAGCTAACCCAAAACTAACAGGAGCTAACAAAGATTAGCCCCTAAGCGGCGGAACAAAGGTACAGTAAAACACGCTTAGACTTGCTAGCTGACTAAAAACCACCGTTGTGCTGCTCTGCTACAAACTGAGACCTTACTGAGAGCAAACAAGGAGCTAACTGGGAGCCACCGGTCCGCAGGCCGGGCTTCCGGTCTGCCGCATGCCAATCAAAAGGACACGCCCTTAACTATGCGGAATTCTAAGATTAAATAACATCTAAATGGATGAGTTATTAAAAAAACAGTTGACATGAAGGTAAACTTGACCTTCTAAACCTAAAAGGATTTTTTGAACCAGGCTGTAAACATGTTTATTTCTGCTGTGAAGTTGGCCTTTTTAACATTGGAGTCTATGGGGATTTGCTATGTTTTGCAGCCAGCTCCTAGCGGATCAAGGGAGAACTACAAAAAAATTATTTCTTCAGGGTAGCCTCATAGTTGGCCACCAGAGGTTGCCGCTTGGTGGTCAAGGTGGATGGAATGAGACATGATATTCCAGAGGTGCTGGACTGGATTCAGGTCTGGCCAGTTGCATCAATGGCCTCATCATGCAGAACCTGCTCAAGCCACATGAGGCTGAGCATTGTCCTGCATCAGAGGGAGCCGGGTTCCATTGCAGCAGCATATGGTCTGACTTTTTTTTTGATTTCCTTCTCCTCCTTAAGTTGTAAAAAACGTTTATAAGTTCTACTCCCCCCTCTCTACACATCCTTATAAAAAGATAACACCCTCCCGGCTCCCCCCCCCTCAGTCTCCCTATTTTTTTTTTTAAATATAATTTAAAATATTTTAAAAAAAATTTTCCCCCCCTCCTATGAAATTAATAAAATTTTTTTTTTTCCTCTTTTTTTTTTTTCTTTCTTTATTTGTTTTTTCATTGAGTCTTTTGGGATTTCCCCTCTAGCCCCCCTCCGATAAGGGAGGATTACACTATTTCAACAAGCAAGCGAGCTTCCCTTTCTAGGCGGAGTTTCCCCTTGGTCTAATGTGCAATGTCTCCACCTGCTTCTGATGGCAGCAGAGTACCTCTGGCTAGCACATGGAGGTCATTTTGCAGTGCTCCAGCTGTGCTCCTTCTGTGCTCCTTCTGGTCATCCTTGCACAAAGGAGCAGATAGCGATCCTGCTTCTGGGTTGTGGTCCTCCTACAGCCCCCTCCATGTCTCCTGGATACTGTCCTGTCTCCTGGTATCTCCTCCATGCTGCTGGGAGACACAGCAAACCCTCTGGCCACAGTGACCATTGATGTTCTATCCTGGATGAGCTGCACAACCTGAGCAACTTATTTGGGTTTCAGACACTGCCTCATGTTACCTGAGGTGGTGAGGACACTGGGAAAATGCAAACATGAACAAAATTGAGGCAAAAAGACTGAGAACAGGGAATGGTCTGCAGGACCACTCCTTTATAAGGTCTGCCTTGCTAACTGCTTTATTTCCACCTGTTGTCTGTTTCATTTGTACAAAACTGATCCACAGCCAGTGTTACTTCCTCACTGGACACACTGATCCCAGAAGTGTGACAGACTTTAAGTTACATGTTAATGATTATGGGTTTTCATTTTTTGAGCAGTGTTTGGTGCAGAGCACAGCATATGCTGTATGTAGAGTATTCATATATTCATGAACTCAGTCTAGAGCAAAAACCAAGTTAAACATCAATTTTAGCCAATTCATAATTTACCTTTATTGATCTATTACAAAATTCTGTTAATTAGTTATGACAACATTCTTACAGAGGAAGATGCTTCTAAATAATGAGTAAGGCTATAATCACAACATAGGCTGTCACCACTGAGAGGGACCTGAGGAGGTACAAACTAAGAAACTTCAACCTGTTGTCGACATTAACAGCAATAAAGAATTGTTGTTAATGTGATCACCACTGATCACTTCCTTTTTAAATCAAAGTCGAAGACCCACTTTTGTTGATAAGCATCTATTTCCGTCTAGTGCAGTTTTGTGTTTAGTTGGAATCTTGTTTTAAAGTACAGTTTTTTATTCATTTGTTTATTTATTTTTACTTTGTTTTATGCACTTTGGAAAAACTGAATACCCTACAGCACTGTGGCACTTTCCGGTTGTATTTTCTTATGTATTGTTTTCATTATTTTGTGTTTTTATGCATTTGTGTACTTTTTATGGCTAAACTGTAAAGCACTTTGAGTGCCATTTGGTTACTGTAAAGAGCTACACAATTAAAATTTGAATGATTGAAAAAATTGCTCCATTTTTATGTTGCTCACTATTTAAATCAACTTCAGACATTGCGATTAATTTATAGGAAAAAATTTACCCTTTTGAATATTAAACAACATGTTATCTCCTAATTTGTCCTCATGTAACAAACCATGATGCACCACACACTCCTGGATTCGTGTATATTACAGCAGTACTTATGAAGAGCACCTAAACTCTTTAGAATTTCTCTATTTTAAGTGTTGCCTTTTAGTTTTTACCCAAGAGAAAAATACTGTTTACATATCTCTTTGAAGGAAAAAAATGTGATTGACATTTGTCAGTTTTAACAATCCTAACACTATTGAAAGCATTTGTTTGGACAAATAAAACTCCTATATCTCTGCCTGCGAGTAAAATAGTTTAAGCATTTCAAACTGTGAATGAGATAAAGCAGTTTCGGTTTGAACATATGACATATGATAAGTATTTAAATGTTGTTGGTGACTAGGTGAGAGTACTTCCCTGGCAGTCCAACATATACTTGTACCCTTTCAGTGTAAGATAAGGTATTAAATAAAGGCTTCATGGGCTGATAAACATCAGGAGGGCTTGGTTATTTGTGCTTATTTGTTTTGTTATAATTGGGCTGTTGTCCTGGTTTGACAGGGCATCTTTTTATATTGTGTCAAAATGTCAGAAATAAACATTTAAGAAAAAAAAAAAGAGCAAAAAAAAACCATTTTTCGTGGGCTGTTTGCATCCACTGACACCGTTAATCACACACTCAAGTCATTATTCAGTTTCTCTATAATCTGAGACATTGGTACAGAGAAATATCTGTGGATTCTGTTGTTTTCTTATTTTTTTATCTTTATTTTGCTGTGCATCATGGAGCCATCAGACTTAATGAGTGTCATAGAAAGTGTGACTGCATGTGCTGGCTGGTTTCTTAGATCAACATACTCATAACGCTTCTGGCAAATCGTCCTGTCACAAAACTGAGTCACCTTCACCACAATGAATTACAGCAATAATTTGCCTCATCACACACACAAGACAAAGGCATACACTCACAAGTCATAATAAAATGGCTTAGTGTGAGATGGGGCAAAGCAGCATCTTATCGGTGGCCAATCGGTGATCCGGGTCCATATGGTGCAGATCTAGAGGCATCACATGTTTGCTGGCTTCCCGGTCTTTCTGCCAGACAGGCCTGTTAATTGGGCAACAAGATCACAGGCAACATTACAAGCCAATTAAAGCGATTGGGACAGATTGCCAAGTGATGAGCTCCACTGCGTACATGAGTGTGAAGTGCTTGTCACCTCTCTCTCTTTCTCTCTGTATCTTCCTCTCTCTTTTTACTTCTATCTGAATAAGTGATGACTGCAGTGCACTGAAACTAGTTAGCACATTAGTGATGTCACATGAGGCCCCTTTATCGTTACCCTCAGAGCAGGAGGCTGTGGATTTGGGTTAGAGGAGTTGCTGCACTGCTTCACTTTTGCAGTTACTGTAGTGAGTGAGTCTACAGCATTGATGCACCGGCCATCACAGCTGACGTTCAGGGACTCTCTTCGTTCTGGTTTGAAGGATTTGTTATTTCATGAATCTCTGTTTGATTTCTGTCATTCTCCTGTGCCTTGCGACTTTACTATTAGCTTGTTTTTGAGGTTGATTTTGTGTGCGTAAGGGTGCATGCATGTGTGTCTGGGTGTGTTTGCATGTGTGTGTTTTGAGGCGGTGAAACAGGGAGAGAGAGACTGATCCATACGACAGCTACTTTAATTTGTTCTGGGAATATTATTGTACTGGTGCGGTCCATTGGGTAGCACCTGCATGCCAAGTTTGCTTAATCATGCAAAAAGAACAGAAAAATGCATTACAGATGTCAGACTGTGTCCCAGCAGAGACAGAGATTTGACAAACACCTTGAACCCTGAGAGAACAACGGTGCAAAATTCATTTTTGTTGCATTAAGGTAGATCTGCTTGTCACCACAATACGAGTTCTGCCCCTGGAATTTTGTATATTAGCCATGTACAGAGTAATTAATCATAATAGCTGTGTTATTTTATGCATAAGGAACTATGACTATACATCAATGAAAGTATGATTGAAATAGGCGATACATAAAACGTAAATAAATAAATATATATATATACTGTATATATATACATATATATATATATATATATATATATATACGTATATAACTGTGTATTTATATATATATATATATATATATATATATATATATATTCTGCATATCAATAAAAGGGGGGGGGGGGCTCTTTTGGGCATTGTAATGTTTTAAATAAAGGTTTATGAAAATGCTTGTTTTTACAAATTAATCATGATGAACTGAGGAGGATATTAGACAGATTTATTACTCTAAGTCTGATTTAGTGGATGTCATTGTCCAGATTAGGCAAAAGACTTGGTCATTTTGAGGGATTTACAAACTTGATTCATGACCTCAAATGTACCATTTTTATTTTCCTCCTGTTCCCTTCACTTCCCCAAACAAAGTGGGCCTATACACATTGTTGGGAACCCCTTTATTAAGGAAAATATCAAGAACATCCCTACAATACATGAACAGGCATGGTTAAAAGTGAGGATGAAACTGTTCCATCCACCCCCTCTTTGTTTTTTGTAAGGATTTGTGGCTTCTTAAATGAAAAACTTGAAAATGATGTCAGTTCTGATGTCAAAAGGTCTTATGAGTTGTACTGTGATGGGTGCTTTAGAAAGCGGAAGGCACAAATATGCCGCACTTTCAATTATCCATGCATTTGATGTGTAAACGACCAGTATTTATCTTTTGTTTGATTTGCGATCA
Source organism: Atherinomorus stipes (assembly GCA_023101725.1). Classification (NCBI taxonomy): domain Eukaryota; kingdom Metazoa; phylum Chordata; class Actinopteri; order Atheriniformes; family Atherinidae; genus Atherinomorus; species Atherinomorus stipes. The sequence continues at coordinate 254,273 of JALJCO010012830.1, read as the reverse complement.
TCACCTTAGACAACATTTTTGCTGTTTGAGTTTCTGTCATGATCCCCAATACCAAAAATATACTTGCTTTAAATTAGAAGTATACGTGTTTATCATAGCTGGCCTGTGTATTTTGTGTTTGTTTGACGCATTGCTTGTGCTCATGTTCAGAAAAAAACTCATTTGCAAGGTACACTTAGCAAGTAACTGCTGAGGCAGTGTTCGACTGGATGTAAGGTCTGAGGATTGACAGTGATAAAAATTACAGAAAGCTTTGAAGGCAAGAAAAAACATGCTTGTTCTATGGTCTTTGCATACCATCTACTGCTGCTGTCTTTTTCTGCCAAAGTCTCAGAATCAGCCAAATACTAACCTCATATAGTCACCAATATTATTTTGATTATGACCTACAAATTCAGAAACTCTCCAGTCTGAGTTTTCTAATCCTCATAGAGCAGGTTGGCATCATGAATGCAGGGTTTAAAAGAATTAATATTCCTAGTCTAAAAGTCACTTATTCTCTAGATGTAATCATATGTCATTTTGACTACAGGGACTAATTCCCCATATTTGGGAAGACAGTTTACTGATGTTCTTACTGTACCACAGTGTTAAGTCTCTACTCCTTTGTTTTCTGTGTTTTGAAATCCAGCTCTCCTGTGAGTCATGTTCACACACACACACACACATACAAGTCTTTGTTGGAATAAGCAAAAAATTTGCTTTTCCCCTGCAAAGTATTTGCTCTATAATGGCCCCCAAATTAGGTGCCACTTAGTTTGGTTCAGTCTGTTTTGGAGTTAGAGCCTACCACTCAAGTGCAACACTGTTGTTGTCTATGGTTAAACAGTTTGACTTTAGGGCCTCTTATAAACCTCTTATAAACCGAACCAGCATGACTAGCTAGCACAGACCAGAGGCCCCTGCTGGGTGTCCTCACAACCCCAACATCTGAATAAACAATACAGGACATAAACAGGCAGCAAAGTGGACTTCCAGCAGTAAAATGTGAGTTGTACAGTAAGGGAAAGAAAAAGAGTAGGTAAAGTTTTTTAAAAGTACAATGACAGTGTAGCAGCATGTGCTTTGTGTTTTCCAGTAACATCAACGGATGTGGTCTTACTGGAGTTGGGCTCACCAGATGGTTTCTTCTCTCAGCACAATCTCATCATTTCTTAAATCAAAGTGTTTTTTAATTTTTGGGAAAGGAAAATGACAGATGAGTTGAGCTTGTGTGCGAACAATAAAGCTAACTTAATGTTGTCATTGCTATCTGCCATCTCCTGCACTGATTTGTTACACTAAACAGCCAAACCAAGTGAGTGCTTTAACTGACAGTCACAATACCAATATGCAAAATTGAATTGGTCAAAAAGACGCCAAAGGAGTTCACCAATAGAACTGGTTCACACACACACCAAAAATATGAGATACAGGGGTTTGCCAATGCTCTAGACATGCCCAGTTGTTGGCTATGTCTGTAAGAGGTTCAAGACTGAAAAAGCTGTATGATGCAGGACTTTCATCCAGGAAACTGAAGCGTTTCCACGTGGAGCCACTATTTGTGACATAGTTACATTATGGGCTCTTTATTCATTCTATTTTCAATCTATTTGGAGAGGCATCAAAAAAACTTAGTTAGTTAAAGGTGATAGCTACAAGTTTAATTCATCCCCCTCAGCAGGTGGCCCATTAACATACGCTTACTCAATTAGCATTAGCAATGTTACAGAACCTTCTACCGTTTATTAGCATTAGCAAATGTTTAACTTACTTGTCTAGGAGAAAAATGGCAACCTCCACAGGGCTTTTGAGCCCCTTTGCTACCTTTACCTTCACCCTGCTTGTTTTTTTGTCTGCTTGAATTTGTGAAAAATAAGAAAAAGGAAGATAAACATATCAATCAAGCTAGCAACTTCGGGGCTAATGATACAGGTAAAGAATCCCAATGTTGGCATCATAATTAGATGTAAATATTTACTTGCTAGAGCCATCAACATTAATAAAACAATTTTTTAGACGATATTAGAAAAAATGGAGAAATCAACGTTTTTATTCTAGATGTTTTGTGGATCTATGGATGTTTGTTTTGTTTTTTTAAGAATTATTGCTTTGATGAAAAAGTTATAGCTATCACCTTTAAGTGACCAAAAAAACAAAACTAAAAAAACAAAACAAAGTAGACACAAAAGCCTTAGGTGGGGTGTGTCTCTTTGGTAACAGAGACAATGGAGGCTCTTTGCTATTCTCGTCTGAAGGTATGGGATGTTAACAGTTGACATCAGTTCACTGATTTCCGTGATCCGTGACAATTTTTCACTGTTCATTTGAAAAAAAAAAAAAAAAGAAATGGTTAAATAATAATATATCCTTCGTTTCAGGCCAAACGAAGGGTGGATTTGAAGGCTCTTTCAGATGTTTTTTAAAACGGGACAGTACTTGATGCACCACTGTGACGTTTGCAGCTGATGTATCCGCATTTCGCAGTGGGCAGACTGCAATATGAGACACTATTACTGTCTCTAGTTGTTGTCCTCATCAACTTCTTCTTCTCCTGCTTCATCCTCCTCTTCCTCCTGTTCCTCTTCCTCTTCTTGGATCTGTGCCTTTAATTGGTTGCATGTCAGCTATACAGTTCAACACTGCCCCCTGCAGTTTCTCGTGGTATTTCCTCATTTGCTGCATCAAGCAATGGATCCGGGGGGACCCCAAAATGGAAAAAATTACACTCATACATGATGCAGAAGAGACAGCAGTGTGCTCTAATGAGCCTCTACACTTAAATGCATACTTACAGGAAGATAAGTAATCAAAATGAATAAAATAAGTATATGAGTAAAGAGAGCAATAGTTCCCCATTATAAGCATAAGCATCTGGAAACTTTTGCTAAATTTGTCACATCCAATTTGCTAGTCAGTGAAAACATGCTTCGCTCTATAGGGTAGCCATTTGATTTTCTGCTTTGTTACTCATCGATTCTACTTTGTTTATTCTACTTTGGAAATGCCCAAAGTTGCAGTGTCTATGGCTGCCATAAACATAACTACCACACGGACAACAGAGGATGTATTTTTCTAGCCTGATACACCAGCCTGACCAACACCATGTATGAGATACACGGCAAGTCAGTCTGAGTTCCCTCCACTGGGAAGTGATTTCCACCAATCACAGCGCAGCCGTAGAATTAACAGGAATGTAAACCTCCTCCAATGTCTCCACCGCTGTTTCTGCTCTGTTTTGATGCTTAACTAACAGCTTCTGGGTCATAGTCACATGACGTGCAGCACAAACGCTTTCTTATATTGGTAGTTCAGCTAAAAACAATGCTGACATGTAACCGAGTATTTATAATAATAAAACCAAACATTCTATGTTAATCTACACAAGAAAATTACATTAAATAGAGAGGAAAAAACATGTAAACGCTAACTTCCGGTGTCGCCATAGCAACAGAGCGCCAAACTACGCTTAAGGCTGCCAGCTACAGTCACTTTCTTGTTTCTCTGATTGGTTCTCTCCGGTCCACTTTCCTCCTGTTAGTCCCGCCTCTCGTCTCGCATTGGAAATCAGTCTCCAGCGGAGGCAACCCAGACTGACTTGCCGTGTATCTCATACATGGCGTTGGTCAGGCTGGTGTACCAGGCTAGTATTTTTCAGTCCCCAAAACAACAGAAAAGCCCAGAAAAACATGATAAGTGGCTAGCAACTTTGAAGCATGTCAGTGCTGAAGGCTCACATCCAAACATATAACAGTATGTTCAGATCACTTTGTGACTGGTCAGTAAAACATGTATTGTGGTATCACTCTTTAAGCACTATAGTTGTTTTTGTCCAGATGGTAGAAACACTATTAAACTAGTGGATGCACAGAATCGAGCAACCACAGATTTTTCATGGCTTTATAGGCTCCTGAGCGGTACAGCAAAGAAATACCCCAATTTCGTAAAAACCCAAGAAAACCTATCAGCTTACCTGCCGATGAAACCAAATACATTACAAGATATGAAAACTGAACATCAGATTATTGTGTAGGCAATGTAACTGGGCACTAATGCGCAGACGATACACTACTAATTTTGCTTTGTATCTTTTTCTAGCCTCAGCAGTAAGACTTTCAATATAACTGAATGATATTTCAACATTTTTTCACCGACGGAAAAAAAGAAAAAGGGGCAACAAAAGATTTTTCAAGGTTCACAATCCATCAGATGCAGTTCAAATGTTGGGTTTGTATTCACTGACTAGCTGTTTCCGGGCCCCATGAATTCTGGGTTGTGATGTAGGTTTTCGCTGATCCATAGGCTCAGAGGAACATGTTGAAAATCACTGTTATGCAGTCTAGTGGCCATTGAGACAAAAGGTCTCCTGAACCTCTCAGTCCTGCAGAGCAGTGAGATCAGCCTCTCACTGCAGCTGCTTCTCTGTCTTATCATTATTATAATACAGAGTGCAGGCTTATCTCGTGGCTCTTTTGACCCAAAAGGTTCATTAAGTCTTCTTTCTCAAATATAGACTATTACTGTATGCCTGCATGCTTCCTCAAAAGCTTCTTCCGACCACTGTGGCGTGCTGTTTTTTAGCTGTTATTCATAAGTGTGGCGACTGGATGGACCTGTAAGATCCACCTAGAGAGGCCAACTGTTGTCCCTGTTCATAGCATGGACACTGACAACACAAAAATCATCAGAGAAGAGACAGACAAACACAAAAGATGGATTAAGTAGGCAATGAAAATCAGAGAACAGGCAGAGGACACTATCAACAGGGATGAGCTAGCTTTTATGCTCTCACACACCTGGGACTCTCTCCTCCAGAGACCATTGAGCAGAACAGGGCGAGGCCAACCTAAGGGAACTATCAGGTCCCTCAGGTTGGCCTCACCTACAGTAGGTTGACTGATGTAATAACATATGTCACAGCAAAATGATGACTGAGAGGAAGAGTGCATACAGATTAGTCATTATTTAAGAGATACAAGTTAAACTTTTTGAACCAGGAGTCGCTTTTGGCATATTACCAGAAATATACCGCTGGCCATAAGCTATTTTTTCAAGAGCTTCTTGAACTGTAATTATCTTTAGCCAATTCTTGTACAACAAATGTCAAAAAACACACGCTGAGCTGCTTCTGAATGCGCTGAAACCCTGGCTGTAACACGCACTTCACGAAGTGTGTTCCAGAGATAGATGGATGGATGGATGGATGGATGGATGGATGGATGGATGGATGGATGGATGGATGGATAGATGGATAGATAGATAGATAGATAGATAGATAGATAGATAGATAGATAGATAGATAGATAGATAGATAGATAGATAGATAGATAGATAGATAGATAGATAGATAGATAGATAGATAGATAGATAGATAGATAGATAGATACTTTATTGATCCCCGAGGGGAAATTCATGTTCTAGTACAACCCATCCAAGACAAACAAACAGAACATAAACTCAAACAGGATCAGGCAGACTGAGGCCACGCAACCACTGAAGGCGCACCTTTGCAGATATGAAATACGATAACATGAGGACAGATGGGTAGGTGGGGAATAAAAAGAGGTATCCGGACTCCACACCAACACTGGTTTGCTGACATATCCAATTCTTGATATTTTTCCACAATAAAATAAAAAATAAACTAATAAAATAGGTAATGGGGCCTACAGTGACATTAGTGACCGTGTCTTACGCAATTCACAAAATCGATGAGATAACGGTCTTTTATACATGATTTATTTCAGTTTTAATCATCGGGAAGATATATAGCTAGGGAAAGTGAACTATCTTCAGTTTAGAAACACATCTTTGGTTCATCACATGAAAAAATGAAATGAAATTAAATGAAAAATACTTTATTTATCCCAGAAGGGAAATTCGACAATGTAAAAAAGCTCTCTTTTTTTTTCTTTTCTTTTCTTTTTTTTTGTTTTGTTTTGTTTTTAACAATATTACATTGATAATAATAATAATAATAATAATAATAATAATAATAATAAATAATAATAATAATAATAATAATAATAATAAGTCAGTCTTGTTCTTTAGGGTGATGACTGCTGGTAGGAATGAATTTCTGTATCTCTTCGTCCTACAGCGAAGCTGACGCAGCCTCCCACTGAACACACTCTGTTGATTCTTCACCGTTTTGTGGAGAGGATGGGAAGAATCCTCCATCATCTTCATCAGCTTGTGCAGCATTCTTTTCTTAACAATCATCTCCAGCGGCTCCAGAGTTGAAAAAAACAAAAACAGCTCTGCAGTTGATATTTTACCTCACATGATCTGGCTTGCTGACCCGATTGGTCGCCAAAATTCCAGGAAGTGTGGAAGCCCAGAACTTCCGTTTGGTCCATCACACAAATATGTCCGGGTGCTCATTTTCAAGATCGGAGTCTCTTCTTTTCAACAAAAAAACAGTAAGTCCATATTTATTATCGTTTTTTAGATATTAATGTTTATGTAAAACATATCCAACCGCATCGTGGACGATATCAGCGCCCTCAGCGGGAAACTACTGGCAGTGATGGTGTTTTGGCTAATAGAAAACCATTTTATTTGATATGACACAGTTAACAATGTCTTATTTCTAAATAATAAACAGTACCAAGCAGTTGACTAATTCACAGCCATTAACATGAACAGACATCAGAGTTTATCTAATAAATTACCTATAAATCATATCAATTGCACTTTATATTCTAAAGACAAACATAAAGCAAAAGACAAGAAGCCAAAACAGTGAAGCAACAACATGCTTGATGCATTTCTGATTTCAACAACCTCTTCGTCTGCTCTTGTAATCAGTCCGTTCATGCACTTCATTACAACAACATACTTCCTCTTTTGTCATGGACATAATGTCAGGTGTATGTGTGTTATGCTGATAGGCACAGACCAGAAATGCCCCCCAAAAAAACCTGAGCAAAACCGCTTTAACAGGTCATGGGTACCGCTGTGGCCGTGTTGTCAGTCTGTTTGAGGATCCCTTTTTAGCGAGTGAACAGAAAACTTTTCATCCCATGTCCCATCACGGTCTCTGTGAATTTGAGCTGCCTGATCGCCAGAACTCTTGAAAATAGCTGACGAAATACATCATAGTAACGGTGATATTTTTTTCCTAAAAGCCAACAGTAACAGATTTAATTTAAGCCTCATGTGATCATGTTTTGACAATTATGACATTGAAGACTTGTTTTTGGCTACAGCTCCACGTCATATGTGGTTTGGAGGTAAGCTGGTATTTAACGTAGCCCAGAACCAGTCTGTGCCCTTTGCTCTCTGTCTCCCTCTCTCCCTCTGTGTTTCTACTTCTCTCTACTACTATCTGTGTCTCTCTCAGCTTCTTACCACATCCCTCTGTAATACCATGGCAGCCTTCTAATATCCAACGGCTGTGATTATCCAGTCAAGTCAGAGATTTTCTCTGATATTTTCCATCTGATTTTTAAAACTAATGGTGTGTTGGTGCATGTTTTGTATATAATACACTTTTTAAAAGCTTGAGGAGGCTCCTTCTTAAGGCTCCGAGCCATTTCAAACATCAGCTAATGCTGGACTCACCCAGCTTTGTTTGTTTTAAAGAGGGTAGACTGACATTTAGTGGCTAACCAAGGGGGCGAGGGAGCAAACATGAAAGTGAAAGTTTCATTTTTAAAAGGAAAACACCAGCCTACGGTTTCTGTTACAGGCAGGTTGTCATACCCTGCACACACCCTCCCAAACCGCACACACATACATGTGCACGCACACACACTCTCACACGCCTGCAGCGTCAAACATAACGACCGTTTTCAGTTTTCCCCCATCAATCTTAAATGTCCTGCAAGGTGCATCCTCGACACTTTTTAAGCACACTTCTCTTTAAATGGGCCATAACTTTAAAGGGAGTTGACACCAACTTCCCTTTACAAAACACAGTTACAACTTTCACAACCGTTTTTATGAGCTTTATTGACAACTCTCCCGGCAATGCTGAGCAGCAGTTCAATAGTCAGATTGTCCCTCTTTCCTGTGCTCCCTCTGCTTGCTCTGCTCATGTTGTTCTAGTGCTACTTAGGGAATAAGAGACCTCACACTATGGGGACTTGTAAAACCACTGTCATGTTGATGGGGAGACTCAGACGTTTGCGTGCTTGCAAGTATGTGTCTATTCACTGTGTGTGTGCTGGTCTTTGAATGTGTGTATGAGCGCACTGCAGAGACCAGTAAAATGCTGTCTGAATGAAGTCCCAGTGCAGCAGTGGTGAGTAGTGTTTGATGGCCATGTGATTTGTTTGTTCAGCCCCAATGGCCTTCTCTGCTGGCGGAGAGGGGACTGAGAGGGAGGGGGACCGAGAGCGAGTGAGGGCTGATCGCTTCACACCTTCTCCCCTCCTAGTCCCACCAATGAGCCATTTAATCCTCCTTCCTACAGCTAAATCAACACCTCTCACACACTCTGAGCTGGTCCGGACCACCACTGCTGACTGACTGCTGCTCTATGTCGCCGTTTGCATTTCAGCCATGGCTCCTCCTTAAATACCTATTCAAGTATCGGGACATCTTGATGTGTAATGTAACTTCAAGATGCAATCTGTCACTGATGCAATCTGTCTTTACTGTGTCGAGAAAAAAAAGCGCTTATGTCACATCATCTGAAAGCACCACTTCGAAGGAAAGTGTGAAAGATGAGTGACGAATGGAAGAAGCATGCATGCATGTGAGTGAGATATAGCAATAATAGAGAGAGAAAGGCAAAAAGCATCAGAGGAAAGGAGAGTTGAAGCAGGCCTTTGATGGGCACTGTAGCTTATGGGCGGCGTGTTTAGCCCGGTGTGGTAATTGTGTCTCTGGGGTGTGATCCTTGGACCTGATCCTGCCTGAGATCAGAGAGCAAGCCAGATCTCTGTAAAGCAGAGGGAGAAACAGATAGGATTAGATAAAAAAGATAAACCATGAGAAAACTGCAGGTGCTCATGGACATAAACTCAAATGAAGGTATTCGTATAAATGAAATCTTTTTCTCCTTTTTAAAGGGATCAGTTCAATAGCACGGAGAGGGGAAAGCTGGTTAATAAATAAGCAAATTCCAAAGTGGTTCATTTTCCAGCCCAGTATAAGAAACTATGCATTAATGCAGATGAAGACAATAATCAGCATTTTCTTTTTCATGCCATGCATCCATTTTTCATGACTTCTGCAGAAGAAAACTAAAAGAGGACATGTGGCTCTAGTGTAAAGCCAGTTCTGTGTGTTTGAAATTATCAAATAATTTGCAAAAGTGTTAATATCTATCTAAGTTTTACAGCAGGTATGTATATTGTTTGAGTTAAACTAAAATTACAAGCAAAAATCCAGTTTCTGGTGAGATTTTGCAGCGTGAAGCAGCAGGTGTATGTTGATTAATAGTACCTAATAGTACATAACATAATAGTACCTCCATGCTTTGAGTCTTTTTTATTAAGTGGGGGGGGGTTGGGTGTCCACATTGCCAAAGCTGTTGGAGTTGGTCATCCTGTTCAGAAACACTTTTTGTTGTACGGGGTGAAATGGTCCTTTCATCCTGACAGTAGTCAATACATCATTTATTCATAAAAAGGAAGGTGAAAAGTCAGACCTCTGTGAGAGCTGCTGTTCTGTAAAAACTTTCACCAACCCCTGCCATCCACACCGAAAGGCTAGAATTGGTCATTCACAACGTGTAGACAGAACCAATCATTACCTTTATGTCTCGTTTGTGTCCGTCTCCTCTCCCTGTCCCCACGTGCACCACACTGTGCGTCGCTAAATGTAATCAAATATGGCTAATGAAATATGCTAACTGCTGTTGCACCAAAAAAAAAAAAAAAAAAAGATAAGGATCAATTCTTGGAGGCATTGACGTTTGTAGTGTGGACTTCTTACACTGCAGAAAGAGTTAGAGGTGAGCGAATTAATGCTTTTAGAAACGTAATTCATCAGCTGTTTACTAGCAAGCTACCAAGCTATCCACTCAGCTGTTACCGGTAACCTTCACCAAAATGCCTAACCATTGGTGTGCACGTTCCTGTGCTCTGAAGGCATGGTTTGGGGCATTGTGATTTTTCAAACTGTAGTTTGCTCAAACTGTTTTTTCCAAGATTACCAACCCTAGCTTTCACTGCATCCCATAAGGTAATCACACGCTATCACTACATGATGTGATGTTAAAATGGTGGTGGTCATATTACGCATTGCTCCCAGACCTGTTTGAAGAAAACAAATCATAATAACCAAAATACCGTTTTTCTTTTTCTTTTCTTTTTTTGTTGTTGTTGTTGAAATGTTGTCAAACCTAAATTGGAGATCCTCGGAGAATCCGAAGGGAAACCTATCAAAGACTATCATGTTAAGTCTAAAAATATTGGCTATCCTAATTTGCAGGTGTTTTAATTCCTGTACTCTGTTAAAAAAACTAAAAGTATGAGTTAATGTTGAAATGAGTAAGCTTCTTTTTGTAATAACTATTAATATAATGCAAATAGCATGTTTTTAAAAGGCTGGGGCAGGGAAATGTTTCCCACACTGTTTTGCATTTTCCATTAAAGGGGAAATTCTTTTTTTTTTTTTTCAATCTGGACCTATTTTCTAGCATGAAATACATTCATTTACTCACCCAGACAGTTTTGGTGCAACTTGAATTCCTTCAGGAGATATTTAGATCCACTCCAGATCAGCGTATGTCCAATATTATGGAAGTGATGGGGAAACCGCATCCAGCCTCTAAATAAGGCATTATCTGCCACAAACTTCTTCATTTCACCAATGTTTTGTTGCGAAACATCAGGCAGACCCCCCTGTGAGCTCAAAGCAGCTTTTTTGTGGTGATCGTCCTTATTAACAGACTTTTTACTGCGACGGCTTTGATGACGTCATAATCATGCGACACCATAACAAGTAAATGTCTGCAAATGACGAATCACCACAAAAAATCCGCTTCGAGGTCACAGGGGGGTCTGACTGATGTTTTGTAACAAAATATTGGTGAAATGAAGGAGTTTGTGGCAGATAATGCCTTGTTTAGAGGCTGCATCCACTCTAGATGAGTGTATGTCCAATATAATGGAAGTGATGGGGCAACCGCGCGCAGCCTCTAAATAAGGCATTATCTGCCACAAACTCCTTCATTTCACCAATGTTTTGTTACGAAACATCAGTCAGACCCCCCCTGTGAGCTCGAAGCAGCTTTTTTGTGGTAATTCGTTCTTATTTACAGACATTTACTTGTTAGGGCTGGAATATACTTGCTGCTGGCGAAGCGTCCGCATACGCATCATGCGCCCACGCATTCCCAACGTACCTACGGCACGTAGGTCGCTCACGTTGACGCGAGGTAACGTGCCGCGTGCGCGTGGTGCAATATTGACTTGAACGCTAGAGGTGCTTGTGCGTACAAAAAGCATGAACACAAGGTCAGGAGTAAACACAATGGTGTCGGCGAGTTGTTTTGAAGAGCGTCTCCCGGACCTGGTCCAAAACTACCTGCATTTGTATGATTTTTCTTCTTCCTCGAGAGCAATAACGTTGTCCATTTTCCACATACACCTGGGTAGTTCATGTATGCCCCGGAAATACAATCAGACCAGCAGATTGACCTTTTCACATTCTCAGTGTCCAAGTGCTCTCTACTGCTCCTAGTGGTATTGCTGCAGCAAGTATATTGACAGACGACGCAGACCACTTGCATGAATGTTTGCGTTCACAGCAAGTATATCCCAGGCCTTATGGTGTTGCATGATAGTGACGTCATCAAAGCTGCCGCAGTAAAAATGTCTGTAAATGAACGCAGATCTTACTCAACCGGAAGCGCTTAGCAGAAATTGATTGACTGTGGAAGTAAACCGGCAAGTCCATGAACCTTGTCTATACAGAAATAATCACGTATAAGGACTCATTGAGGCTGAAAGAAGGAGCACTTTCACCTTTTTTTTTTTCTTAGTAAAACTAAAATATAGTAAGCTTGGAGTTTGGCAGATACTGAAAAGCTGATAAATTTGTGTGTTTGAACAACCATTACCCACACAATGCCAGTTCATAAGGTAATGTTGAGGAGCAAATAATGGTGAGCCAAATGGACACTGCAGTGAAAAAAACAACACCAGAGTTAATTTAAAGGATAAGTTTTTGTTTTTTTTTTTCAAACTGGACCTTATCTCTTAGAGTTTCTCCATCACTTTGAGTCGTTCGGAAGATATCGTATTGAGTCGCCCTTCGGTAAACGTCCAGTATCATGGCGAAGACGGGGCAGCCACTGTATAAGACATTATCTGCCGCAAAGCTCCTTGATTTCATCAATGCGTTAAGCAGAATGAACAAACGAATGAGTACTTTTGTCCTGTGAGTTCAGAGTTTCACAAATTGTGTGTTTGTTGTTTGGGTGGCGAGCTGCTTGAATATCATTGTCGTCCATTTAAAATAAGATGCAGGAAGGCCACATCATGACCACTGTCACTGAAGAAAAATGTTTCAAAATTAGCAAAGGCTTGCCTTTTGCTCATGGCTTCATGTACTTACCCAGACTACAAGTCGGTAAAACAAACTTTTAACATGTCGCTCTAGTTTCTGGGAAAGTCCAGAGGATTTATGTGTTAGCTATGTTCACAAGCACAGCATCATTCTAACTACTGACCTGAATATTCCTTCTTGCTCATGTTTACATGTTGCAAAGCACAGTATGATTGTCTTGTGACCACCCTGTGTTCCCTTATGTCTGTGTTGTTTGCTTGTTTCTTTCTCTTAATTACAAGCCTGATTCTATTGCATACCCATTTTACTGTTTTCTTTCTGGTTTGCAAAAAAGAGTTGTTGTAAACCAATTAATAGAAATTGTATTCCCCTTGTTTCTTACTTAAAGGTAAAATTGGTATTTTTTTAATTAAAAATACCCCCCCGGGGGGTTGGGGGAAGAGACAAAAAATTTAAAAAAAAATATTAAAAAATTTTTTCGGTAAAAGTTTTTTCCCATACATACCCCTGCAACCTCTGTGGAATTGTCATTCGGAAAGAGGGCGCTCCGCCCGGGATTTTTCGGGGGGCCTAAGAAGAGCAAAACCTGGAGAAATTTAGGTGAGCTCCTAATGGCCATTTTCCGGAAAAACAAGCTCCCGGGGTTTTTGCGCTTACCCTCCCTTTTTGGTTGTGCCTCCGCGCCCGGTTTTTCCCCACCTCTTCTTTCTTAATAAGAACTTGTTCAAGCTAAAGCAGGGATGTCCCAACTCTGGCCTCGGGGGCTGCTGTCCTGCAGGTCTTGGAAGTTTCCTGCCGGTGCACCTGAATCAAATTAGTGGTTCAACATGCGTGGGAAGCATTTGACAACAAGCTGTTGAGGAGACTCATTTAGTTTGAATCAGGTGTGTTGGAGTAGGGAAACATTTGAAAACCTGCAGGATTGAATCCCTCAAGGACCGGAGCTGGACACCTCTGGGCTAAAGTGAAAAAAAAAATTCTGTTTAAAAAACATTTAAGCCATGTTTCCTTTGAGAGTGCTGCAAGCCACTTTTTCTCAAGCAGCGATTTACGTACCACAATTAACTACAAGGGTGTGGAAATTTACCTGTGTGTACATTTAAAATAGCTCTAGCTCTTAAAAATAACTCAAATCATTTTGTGAAATAAAGTATTTTTTACTTCCAGATATCATTTTGCTTAAATTTGCTTTACATTTAATAAGTTTTAATGCACATGTAAATGAGAAAATGCTGTACAGTTTATGAACATGAAAATAGGTCAAATAAAGCAAATGAGTGAACAAAATAAAAATCTGAAGTTTTTTTTCACAAGAATGTAGATAGAAATACATCACAAACAATATATATATATATATATATATATATATATATATATATATATATATGTATATGTATATGTATATGTATATGTATGCATATACATATATTAGATAGATAGATAGTATTTTTTTTTCAGGTTGTTCATTTTTCCTAAAGGGATAGTTCATTAGATTTAAATATCTTTATCATGTGCTTGTATTTCTTTAGAAAGGAGTTTCTGTAGCGATAACTTAATAATTTATCAGTTACTATGGTTACATTTTACTGGTCCCACTGGAAATCAAATTTTGAACTGGGTTTCACATCCCTGGTTTGGGTGATTTTTGTCATAAAAATGATTCCACAAGAGGTACAATGTTGAAAACTATTTAGAACCGCTGTTGTAAGTATTTGTACCAATTTAGTTACAGTAGCTAAAGTAGTCATTTGTAAAACTACAGTTTATTTCTTATGGACAGTTAGAATCCAAAAAAGTCCAAGCTAAACACCAATCTAAAAACCAAAGAAAAGAAAGTGTACAGTTTTGATCAACATTAAGTATCTAATAACATTCAATTAATTATTATTTAAGGTTAAGAAATTTGCCACTGAGCAAAAACTGAGCTTTGGTGAAATTTACTCTCCAAGAGAGAGTAAGGCAAGGCAAGTTTATTTGTATAGCACATTTCATGTTCAGGACAATTCAAAGTGCTTTACATAAAACATAAGCATTACAGTGGGGTGCAAAGGGGGGAAAAAGAATAAAAAAGTAGAAGGATGATGTAAAATTAAAAATATTTTTAACATTTAAGATTAAAAAGAGAGAATATACACTCTCAAAAATAGAGGTATGAGACAGGGGCATTTCTGTACCTGTAGGCACATTTTTTATTATGTTCTCTCAAAAGTACAATATTGGTCTTTATGAGGCCAGAAGTGTACCTATGTACTATGAAAAACGGTCCAAAGTAATATAAAGTACAATATTGTACCATTTCAACCCTAAGGGTACCTGCAGCATTAAAAAATGCTTGTACAATAACTATAAATAGCAGTCCTTCTAAATAGTATAGTATTATAGTTATTACATTATGATTTTCATAATAATCATAGTAATCATCATAATAATTATATGTATGACTATATATGTGTTTGGCCTAATATTTATATAATGATTATTTATTATTAGCATGTTTGATTGTTGTCATAATCTCTACTTTATTGACTTTTATTCATCATTTTTAATTGGTTTAATTTTACTTTATTAACTCATACAGCTTGATAAGGTACAAAAATGGACCAGGACCGAAGGGTACAGAAATGTCTTTCAAAAAGGAACACCCCCAGCGACAAGCTTTGTACCCTTTTAAGTACAAATTGGTATCTCTATTATTGAGTGTGTAGAGCTGTGCAGATTTTAACTTTTGAGTAAAATGGGTCTTTAAAGACAGGTGGGTCTTTAACCTAGAATTAAATAAACTGTTTCAGCTGGTCTGAGACTTTCTGGGAGTTTGTTCCAGACATGTGGCGCATAGAAGCTAAACGCAGCTTCTCCATGTCTGGTTCTGACTCTGGGAAATGATAAAAGACCGGATCCAGATGACCCAAGGAGTCTGGTAGGTTCATACTGGGTCAAGACGTCACTGATGTATTTTGGGCCTAAACCATTCAAAGCTTTATAGACAAGCAGCAGGACTTTGAAGTCTATCCTCTGACGGACCAGCAGCCAGTGTAAAGACCTGAGAACTGGACCGATGTGATCCACTTTTCTGGTCTTAGTGAGAACTTGGGCAGCAGAGTAGAACTGGTTTAAGTTTGCTCATAAATTTGACTCAAATTTGTTTGATCAAAATAAGTCTTGCTTATAAGAAAAGTTAACTTTTTTCAAGTTAAAATGACAAAGAATATCCACATGCAAACAGGTTTCCAGCTTTGTTTTATGTAAATGACGCTCCATTTTTTTCATGCTTTGTGGCGCAATTTCTTCCCCATAAAACTTTTCTGCTTCACTTGTGCTGTTGTTCCAGTTGTAAGAAGACATGATGGTGAAAATAGTAATTGTTAAAAGATCAAAATTACATTTTTAAGATTTATTTATTCAACTGATGTACAACTGTGAGTTTCAGATTCATGTATGAGCATTACCTTTTCATGCTTCTTTCTTTTCCTCCTTCACTTCAGAGGCAGTTATTGTATTTTTCCCTCAACCACATTTATGGAATAATATGGTCGATATAACAAGTTTTTGAAATATAACACCGTTAAACATGAAAACAGTGTTTCACAGCTTTTAGCTTCTTTTGACATTTAAGATCTGTAAGTTTTTAAGTCCACAAATGTTTTCATTTTATTAAAGATCTAATATTTTTTCAAAGATCAAATATTTATCCTGTTCTTGTTCAGCAATTAATCATCTCTCAAGCCCGCCTTCAGCAGCTGCTGACCAGCTCCACACTCAGCAACAATAACAAGCTGTTTACGACTTGATTTCTCAGTACTATTCATCATTTGAAGCTATCATACAGTTGACTAAACTCAATATCGGTTTACTTAAATACTGCATGTGCATTATCAATTAGACACCACACATCATGCAGCAAGTTTATGACTCAACAAAAATAGAATAACTCTGTTAGTTGGAGGAAAAGCTGTTATTTTAAATCAATCCTACTGAAATAATACTCTGTTAGCATTTTTTTTTTTTAAATGCCCTAACACATCCAGATGCAAATGGGAATTATTTCTCTCCTGCAAGTATACATTTAATCAAACTGACTTTGGTGCTCTGAGCAAGCTCCACAGCTCCAATCACATTTCTTTTGACTCATAAATAACAGAATTCACATAAAAAAGAAGAAGAAATTAATTAAAACATAGTAGGTACAATGGATAATGTGCTCTTTATCTAAACAATGAGTTAAGATTTAAAAAAGCATATGAAATAATCATTTTAAGTTTAAACTCAGTACTAGACCTGGAACTCATTCACTGCCAGATGAATTGCTTGTCGAGTATTTTAATCCATGACATTATCAGCTGGAAAAAGAAGCACTAGCACAAGTTGGAAGTGGGCAAAACTCCACCTATGGAAGCAGATATACTTCAGTTTGATGTTTGGGACAGCAGTGCAGTCAAATGTCCAAAGGCTGCTGTAACTGCTTTGCTCAGTTGTGCATGTTAACATGTACAGATGGACGAAGAATACAAGGCTGAACAAAATTAACAGATTTGCTAGATTTGATCATGACATGCAAAATAAACAATACTAAATCCACTTTAATGCACTTCCACTGAAGTGGTGGACTGCAGTCAGCTAAGGAGCAAAAAGCTGTTCTTGGCTATTTTGTTGCAACCCGCCGTACAAAGGGGCAACCGCTTCGCTCCCTGCTGAAAGACCAACATACTCTGGTGTGAAACACCTCCTTATCTCCCTCTCCCAGAATGACCAGGTTTGTTTCCCTGCAGGTCCACCAACACATACACACACACACACACACACACATTAATGTACATACTTTCAGACACCACCCAGGGAGCAAACAGGACTGTTCACAGACACATGCTGATGCTCACATAAAAATATGTATGCAGGCTGACAAATTCAGTCACAAACGTATAGAGCCTCTCTTCCTCTATCTGGTGGCAGCAAGCGAGAGAGGAAACATGAGCGCTGGCGGTCCGAGTGCCTTGGTGTCGACTGACAGATATAATTACAGGAGCCGTCTCTAAAACCTCACCCTTTCTCCCCCAACCCTCAGCTCTCCCACCCCTCCTTTTTCCTCCCGCTGCCCCCGTACTCCCCCTACCCTCCAACGCCACTCTTACCCCCACAGCTCTAACCATTATTTATTTTAGCAGCTCCAGCCCGCTTCAGAGAGCTCAGCAGCACTCACAGGGCCTCTGCCAAAAAGTGGCTTTCTGACTGAAAGCTTTCCAAACAAGCTCCGCTGGTCCATTTGGCCGAGCTCCAGCACTGTGCGGTCTCCCTACTACCGCTCCCTCTCTCTCTAAGAAAAGAGGGACAGGGAGTCTGGTTTGCATTAGCATGAATATGTGTGTGTGCGCAGCCACATGTGCGGCCATACTTCTGCAAGTTTCTGTGTGCGTATGTGTGTGTTTCTGGCGATTTGACCCAGACCCAGAGTGATGGTCCCTGGAACCTGAAGCCACACTGTGCTGTGTAAACAATGAGCAGTGTATTTACACAGAGCCAAGAGAACAGGAGACTGCGGCTCCGCCGGTGCATCACAGCAAAGCCATGACTCTGATACTATGCAGACAACTTGTTTATGGCCTTCAAAGTACGTGTGTATTTGAAAAAAGAAAGACATACTCAACCTTCTCTGGTCAACCTCCCTCCCCAGGATCTTATCCCTGTTGATGAAGATAGCAGTACATGGAGAAGCTGCTATAATGACCTTGCAGATGAGTCTGCAGGAGCAAGCAGTGGCCAGACAACTTTAACTGAAAGTACCACATTAAAGCAGGAGAAATGGCTGTTGATTAGGATTAAATATCAGTGTGTTGGCTTATTGGCTACCAAACTTTTGGAAATGCAAATATTTCTCTGCAAAACCATCTGTTGAATTAACAAAAGCAGCCAAAAAATTTTTATGGGGCATTTTTAAAAAGCCAAACAATAACTTAACATCCATAAAATGAACCATTGCTAGTTCAGTTTAGAGATTTGTGTGTGTGTGTGTGTGTGTGTGTGTGTGTGTCTCATTTGTATGAGACATTGCAGGTGTCCACTCTTCTAGGAATCAGGAACCAGACCCAGTATCACCTGACCTCCTGTAAGCTGTGAAGTGTGACCAAAAAGATGCACGAATGTGCATGTGCATGCACACACATGCAGGCATATATGCACAAACCTCAGAGGAACACAGCAACAGGACACACACTCTTTCCCAGGCCAGCAGAGAGGAAGGAAGTAAGGGCTGGTGGTCACACAGCACAACGGTAACCCAGCCTGACAACCTGTTTAAGTTACTGTCTACTTTCACAAGCGCAACACTCGACATATAAAGACAGTGTAAGAAATACTCTTAATTATTCATTGTTGTTCCTTTTTAATGAAATATGAATTACTTCTGCTCGTTATCATGAAGAGTATCCAGATCAACGCTGCAGTTCAGTCAAACTTTCATACTTGGACTTGTAGAATCTCTTTTCAAAAGACAGTATCTGACACTTTCTTTCTATTTCACATCTTTTGTATGATGATCTCTGAATGGGAACAGAAGCAGCCATTTTGGGTTTCCCAAGTCTATTCTCTTCAAAACAGTCCAGCATTCATATGAAACTTTTAATGCAAACAGCTGTCATCTAAAAAACAAATGCAGCAGCTTGTATTTTAACATTTTTCTTTTGAATTTTGAAGTTCAACTAAAGCAGTGGGTCAAACAGAGAGTGTCAAATGAACACTAAATAAGGTCCATAAAACAAGGTGGCCTAGTAGTATCAGCGAAGGCAAAACAGTGAAGGCTGGCCTTTGACCCGCCATATCAATAAATGGAAGTTTCATTGAAAAAAATGGTGCTGAGACTTCGACTCATTCAGTGACTGTTGCCGATGTTTACGAGGGAGAGCAGCTGCTGGCAGAACAGGATACTGAACAGATCTGAAGCAGAAAAACAAACAAAGGATTTTTGATTCAGACATGGTGAAGAAAGACAGGAGACAAAGGGACCAGGCCCCAAAAACTTACCTCAAAGTTTGTGGATTAAAGGGGAACTTTGTTTTTTTTCAATCTGGACCTATTTTCTAGCATGAAATACATTCATTTACTCACCCAGACAGTTTTTGTGCAACTTGAATTCCTTCGGGAGATATTGAGATCCACTCGAGATCAGCATATGTCCAATATAATGGAAGTGATGGGGCAACCGCGTCCAGCCTCTAAATAAGGCATTATCTGCCACAAACTCCTTCATTTCACCAATGTTTTGTTACGAAACATTAGTTGGACCCCCCCCCCCCCCCCCCCCCCTTTGAGCTCGAAGCGGCTTTTTTGTGGTGATTGTCCTTATTAACAGACTTTTTTACTGCGGCGGCTTTGATGACGTCATTATCATGTGTCACCATAACACGTAAATGTCTGCAATGACGAATCACTACACGCGGTTGCCCCATCACTGCCATTATATTGGACATACGCTGATCTCGAGTGGATCTAAGTATCTCCTGAAGGAATTCAAGTTGCACCAAAACTGTCGGGGTGAGTAAATGAACATATTTCATGCTAGAAAATAGATCCAGGTTGAAAAAAAACTAAGTTCCCCTTTAAGTTATAGATTATTTGGCCAGTGCTGGCCTCTAATCAAGTAGTTAAGAAGGAAAGTGGACAGACAGAGAGAGGAATTACCAGTTTCCACAGATTACTTGAAATAATAATCTGATCGCAGATTAATTCTTTGAAAAGTAATCTAGCTACTTTGCTGATTACTTTAAGGTAGAATCCAGAGTTTTCTCCCTGAAAGTAAACGCTTGACTTGTGTGAGTGAAATCCAGCTCAATCCGCACCTTTGGGCCTCTTCTCTCATGTGGCAGTGAGTTTTGTTTGCGACTCTCCCACCCCTGATTGTATTTTTGTCTTTTCCCTTTATTTTGGTGTGCTCGGGATGTTTCTGGGCGGAGATTTGCATATTGTCTCTGTCAGTGACAGAGCTTAAGGGCATAGTGTTTTGTAGTGATAATCTCATAGATTGGAGCAAACTTTTTTTTTGTTGTTTTTAAACATTGACTGGAGCCGACACCAGATTCACTCAAATTCTCGATAAAAATGGCGGATGCAGCAAAGAAAAGGGAGTATTTCGCGGCAAAAAAAGAGCTTTAGATAGTGCACGATCAAAAACCAACGGGAAACTCTCCAGACTCAACCTTTAAATTTCAAAGAAACTAATTTAGATCTATAGCTTCTTTGTTAGTTTCCTTAATAGTTAAATAAAAATGATAGAATGTCCTGTTTTTTGTTTGTTTGTTTGTTTGTTTGTTTTTATATCAATGTTTGACTGAAAGTCTCAGCATTAAAGCAAAAAAGAATCAATTCGTTTGTGAATGTCACATCTCAACTCATGATCTAACATGCAGTGATGTAAAGTAACTACACTCTTGTTATGTTGGTAGATGTCTCCCTGCAACACTGGGAGTAATGCATGTAGGTAATGCTGATTACAGGATGAAAAATGGTACATCGCTAGATTCGTTACTTGAAAATGCAATCCGATTACTGTAATGCATTAGTAAGTAATCATACTGGCATCACTGCGAATTACCCATACAGGTGCAACCAGGGGGACCTTTAGCCTCTGTACATGGGTCGTTCACTCTAACAAGTTCTACCTGAAGTCTAAATATGTCGTTTCCTTACATTCCCATTGAGAAGGAAGATAGATGACGGGAGGGCAGACTCTAAGCCGGTATGTTTGTGGTTGAGGTGTTGTGGTGTGAACCAATCAGCATCTTGAACTGACGGCTATGTTAGATGTGATGACAAACAACAATGTTGTTTCCTAAACAGGTTATAGGATTAGTTGCTTATAGGATTAGTTAGAAGAGTAAAGAACAACAGTGAGGGCTTTAAGTTCATGTAGATAAGCAGAGAGCTTACAGTATGCCTGTATCTTGTAGAAGAACATAATGTCCTATAAACAGCTTGGAAGTATGATGTTCTGTCCAACAAACCACCTGGTTTTTCTGGACAATCATTTTCAGTCCATCTTTGGTTCTGTTTAAGAAAACAAAAAAAGAAAAAAAGCTACTCAAAGATCACTTTTTGTGTTATCATGCACAAACTACTTTGCACAGAAATGTTCCCATAAATAAATATGAGAACTATAAACAAGTGTATTATGATTCATTACTGGCGTTCTAAGAAATTATAAAGAAATATGGCAAATTTGTATTGTAATAGAGAAAGAGCTCCTACGCTGTTGGAAAAACCAAGAAAAAAGAAACCTACACTGCTAATTAAGAATGATAAATGGGTGGATAACAGGAATAAAACTGGTCCCCATTTCACCTCATAGAATTGCGTCCACTAATGACTGTCCTGTTTTCCTGGTTCAAATGCAGCTTGCACTCTTCCATTGCACCCAGTCCCTCATTTTAACCCTGTGTACATTCTTCCGTTCAGCTTAGTTAAGTCTGAACTCAAAACGCACTGCAGCATTCGATTGTTCATCCCGCTGAATGACAGCTTACAACAATCATTTCAATGGCCTCCTGGTTTTATGACCCCCCAACAAAAATGTACAAAACTGGAACAGCTGGTTTTATGTGTGGGAACACAATGTCCAAGTTAATAACCAGCGTTTACAGAAGCACAGACTGAGTGATGTCACATAACAGAGAAGCGATTGTTCAGCTAGTTAGTTTGCAGTTGCTGTTTATCAGAGGAGGTCAAGGCTGGCGGTTATTATGTGAGCGCAGTCACTGGTCCTGAGCTGCAAGTAGATGGCTGTAATGAGCAAAAGGTTTCCCTCGCTGATAACTGACAGCAAAGGCAATGTCACGGCTTACATCAATCATTCCTCAGGCTGCTCAATTCATCCCTTTGTGTATGCACTTTCTTCCTCTCTTCCTGCATTTGCTTCCTTTCTTTTTTCAGCTATTTTACTACCCTGCAATTACTGCTTATCTGCAGTGGTAAACTTGGCCCTTCCACTTCCTTATCTCTCTGACTGGGCAGAGCAAGGGTCTCTTGAGTATGAAGACAGGGAGGACAGAAGAGGAGGAAGAAAAAGTTGAGTACAAGCAAAATGTGGAAATAAGACCTCAAGCAAATGAGTGGGCAGGTTGTTAAAAGGAAGCAGGCTTTACTTATGACTTTCTCCTTTTTCTTCTGTAAGAACTTGAACAATGCATTTATTTTTGTTCCTAATCTTTTGTATGTTTGAACAATAAAGCAGAGAGTTGGATTATATTGATTTATTCATATTTATAGAATAATAATAGTTAGTGAACCTTTCATTAATAGCGGGGAAAAAATCTGATTAAAAGCTGCCATTAAATAACTAATCTATCAGGTTAAAACCTGTTTACATGTTCAAATATTAACTCACATTCTTGTGTCAATGCTTGCATTCAAACCCATTATTTTTTTCCTTCAACCATCCCCCATCATACCCTTCTTTCACCCCCTTCAGCCCCTCCTCAACACCCTCCCTGTTGACTCGGCTGGTCAGTGGGTTCGTGTGTGAATGTGTGTGTGCTCTTCTGAAGGGCCACTGGGGTTAGGGAGTAGACCTTGGCCTCGTGGTTTGACCCCAGAGAAGAGACTAGTGTCTGGGTCTGAATGCCCTGTCTGACCTCAGTGTGTGTATGGGTGTGGGTGTGGGTGTGTGTGTGTTAGATTGTTCATCTGACTGCATACTCTGCGTGCGCCTGTGTGTTCTGCATATTTGCGCATATATCTCCCTGTTCATGTTTCCGTGTAAACACTCTCATGTGCCCATGTGTGCATGCGTGTGGGACAGCACATTTCACCGTTTTCATGTCTTGCCCTTGTGTCTTTGTGCTTGTGTGTGCACACTGACACATGCATGGGGGAAGGGGGGAGCGGGGCGCTGGTCAGACGAGACAGAAGTGACAGGTATTGATCATTGTTGTTCCAGGCAAGCAAAGACCCCCTCAAGCCTGCATGCTTCAGAGAGAGCCCAGCCTGCATCCAAGGAGAAGGGGGAGGAGGGGAGACAACTGCAATCAATGTCTGATGCTCCTCTGAGAGTGGCCGGGTCGTTATGAATTTACCTCTGTTTTTTTGTCTCTGACTGACAGAAGTAAAATAGGGCATGTCAGGAAACAAATGGCAAAATAGCCAATGCATAAAAATGTCAATATTCCTGTTTTTTTTTTTTTTTTTTGCATGTCTTGGTCGAAACAATTGAAATAGAAAAGCAATGAAGACAAAACGCAGCAAACTTTACAAAGCAACTCCAAATTGGCATTATTTATTTTGACTTTCATGATGTTGAAACAGTGATGAGACAAAATTGCACCTTTACTGATTGGCCTTACTCAGAGTCTCCTCATTTATTACAAATAATGCAAAGAATAAGACCCAGTGGTTTTGAATAACAGAGACTGCACAATCTCCCTGCAGCCTCATTGCCCTCACCTCTCCTACAGGAACTGGTCTGAAAGGGTTCGGAGCTGTCCAGCCTTTAGAGAACCACCTTTGATTTTTGCATACAGAGCTGTGATGAGATAAAACAATTACTGCTTTCGACAAATGATGAGAGGAGCCAGGAAAGAGGAGTGAATGAAGGGGTGGGTGGGAGGTGCAGAGCTGGTGGCGGTTAATTACAAAAGGCAAAATTTTAGTAGTTTGGTGCAAACTGGTTCAGAGGTTCACATATCAGTCAAAACACACAAACACTCTCTGATGCAGCCATCTACACACAAGCAAATCAGCACACATGTACGCACCCTGCAGAACCTCTATGCCCTCAGCCCTCCCTCCTTGTCCCTTTATCCCTGTCTGGTTGGAAAGGTCAGTGCGTGTCTGGGAAAGGGGGTCCCAGAATCCCCAAACCCCTTTTTTCCGAACACACACACACAAAGGAACACACACATATACATATAAAGAAATTTATACTCCATTCACTTTTATGTAAACTTGCCATAATTCATAAATACTGCGCATGCTTGAAATAAACAAGACATAAATAAGATGCAAACACAGTTGGGCCCATTTGGTTGAGCTAAGATGGGGGTTGTGAAATAAATTTATGTGCATTGGTCAGCATCAGCTGACCCCCACCACCGCCGCCACATATGCACACAGTACACCCCCTATTACCCCACCGACCCTAGTGAAAGAGGAGAGTGAACACATTCAAATGGAAAACATAGTCCATTGTGACCAATGTTTTGTCTCCGCATGATGTTAATGGCTACACTGGCCAGCATTCAGAAATGTGCAGTTGTAGCAATGTTAGATAACAACACCATCTCTGTCAGTCATTATATCAACTGTCATGGGACTGACGGTTTTTCACTTGCACTTTTGCAATGTCACTTTTCAGGAGAAGGTTCGAATGCATCTGTGATGTATTTTGGCTTCCTGTCCTCCGTTCTGCAAGCAACCTATAAATAAACAGAGCGGCAACACAAAATAAAGTTCTACATGAATGTTTGTCTGCTTGTATGTATCCATCCATGAATGGGTGTTTAGTGAAATAATCTGCTGTCTGGCTTTCTTCCTTTACCCCTGATGCCCCTGAGACACTGCCCCGCACACCCACAAGGTTGTAGACGCATAGATAGAGAGAGGAAACCCTCTATATCCTTCATGAACCTCATGACCTGCAGCCCTTTTCATCCAGCCAGGACTTGGTGAAGGCTGTATAGGGGGATTGGGTAGATGGGGGAAGAGACTGCAGTCCCAGCTGGGATGGAGGAGGAGCAGAAAAAATCCTCCTCTCCTCCCCCTTTCTCCTGTACTCTCTGACCTGCTGCAGGGCAGAGGACTGGCCATGTCTGGTCCACTACATGAGGGTGTGTGAATCCTGCAGCCAGTCACACGTTAAAAAGCGGTAAAACTTTTATTTTTTTTTCTAGCAGCCTTTGCCAACGTCCCTATTCTATGTTTGATAATGCTACAGGTTGTATTAGTCTGTCACTCTCAAATGAATTCATCTGGCCATGTCATTTCACTCTAAGATGATATTAAAATATATCAATTTTATTTATATTTACTGACTTATTTTTCCATCTTCCCTAGAATTAGTTGTGGACTGTTATTTTTAGCACAAACACCACTACTCTCTCTTTGGTTTCAGGGCTCTGTTTGGTCCACTTTAAACAAACCCTGCATCACTTGTATGGATAGAACGGTTCGTTTAGTGATGTGAACACTCATCCCTCTAGTGCAGACCGAAGAGGTAACTCTGGTCCACTTGACTGGGAGTCTTGGTTTACTTCCAACTGAACCCTGTTGTGTTAAAGCAAACGGGCCATCCAGTGATCCAAACAGCAGATGTCCTGCATTTCACTTCCTCTCCTGTTGCTCATACTGGACGGGTTCTGTTGAAAACTGTTGTACGCCTGAACATTAAAGACCCACAACAGAACTTTTAGACCGTAAAAATATGCATTTCTGACTTGTTTTAATGGCACACCAACATTCATTATGCACATTTTCACTGCACAGCTGCCCTTGGGGTGTCCCAAGGCTCAGAAACTGCCCTGTGTAACTTTTACATCCAGGTCAGGGCCGTGACGTTGCAGCCGAGTATTGGTTCCACACCGCGTCATGTGCTAGCAAATGGATATGAACCAGACATGAACACAGCAGGTGTTTTGAACCCGCACCATGTCAGATTTGGCAAAGAAATGCAAGGAAACATTTCCAATTGAAGGGATGAAAAGAGAGAGAGGAAGGGACAGAACAAGAGTCAAGATAAGACTGTATTTTACTGGCTGGAGTGAGCTCACAGTTCAGATACGATGCAAGATGGATGCTAATTTAGCTGTCAGTAGGGGGCACGTCACTGAGAAAACTGCTAACAGTTCCGTTGTGGGTCTTAAAAGTAAAAAAAAAAAAGACTGCTTAAATTTAATGTTGGTCCATTGTTCACGCGCAGTGAACGAGCTGTTTTCTGTCCTTGCAAAAATCTTCAAAAATCCATGCCCAATCAAACCTAGTATCCCAGACTATCTAGGTGTGAATGCACCCTTGGTGTTTCTTCATAGACTAAGACATGCAACCTTCACTTGTTCTGCTTTAGAATTGGGAAAGTACATTAAACATCCCGGAGCAACAGGCCTTTGCTGGGGAGGAAAAGAACTTGTGCATAACATATCATTCCTGGGTGAATAAAGTAATAGCATTGTAGAGATCTGCGTGTGCTCGAGGTGGTAAAGCTGCTGGTTGTTGACTTCAGCTTGAGAAGAGTTGCCTTCGTCGTCAAGAGCAGCTGCCTGCAAGGAATACATAGGTAAAGACAAAACAGTGATGTGGACTTACGGCAAGGACAAGTGCACAGATAATTCACAAAGTGCAGAAACGAGACAAAGAAAAAAAAAGAAGGTGAAGGTCATGTTACGTCTGAAAAGTGTTTGCTCATGACACTGATGAAGTGCCATTGCTTTGTCTTTGGAAGGAGCTGTGTGTTTGTGTGTTTTAATGTGTTTGAGTTTGAATTTTGACACATCAATGCGCCTCTCAAACAGAACATCAAGGCGGTCGTCACTCACTTGGTTTTAAGTCCTACAGACATGAAGGTTTCTGTTGGTCCTGCTCCTGATCTGGATCAGGGGGATGCCCCATTTAGGTCCATTCCACCTCCCAGAAGCCCCCTGCTGCTTCAGTGCTCCACCCTCATCTCAGCAGCCTCTTACTTTTCCATGCCAGGAATTGTTTCCAAAGACTAGACTTAATATGAATATCCATAAACAGAATAGGACTCCCAGACTGTGAAAGCTATCAAAGACATATTTGCATCTAATCCTCAAAGAACCCCCTCCCCACCCCTTACAGAGAGCTTGCTACCCCCTTTCGGCCCCCCGAAAGGATCTTACTAAACTACCCTGAAAAAAAAAAACCTAAAACCTGCCATCCCCCAACCCCAAAACCCTCCCCTCTTGCCCCCCGGAACATCCCATCCATTCCCCAACCGTTGGGCCAGACAAGACGAGACCAATTCTGTAGGGGATTATTTGGCTTAGTGATGAATAATGGATGACCATCTCCCCTCTGGCTCTCCACCACAGTAGCACCTCTCAATTGGCCTTGGCATCGAGCCATTCACTGGCCTGTCTGGATGGCTGTTCGGCCGGCTGGCTGCCTACCCAGCCCAAGAGATCTGCAAGGTGATTGCAATATTGGGAAAGTATGGACAGGGTATTAGTCATGCATATTGGGGAAAAAAAGATTTATTTACTTATCTATTTCTTATTTCATAGATTCAGATCTCTATTAAAGCAATAATACCAGGTATTAGGACAACTTTTTTGCATTTAGTAATCAAAAAGGATCCTTTCAAAATCTCTTGATAATGATGTGATTCATAGCCTCCAAAGAAATAAAGGAATGGTTTAACTTTACTTCTATTTGCTCTTCACACAGTTGAAAGTCTATCTTCTTGCAGTATTTATTTGAGGGCTCCTTGCTGAACATGAAATTACTGAAGGTCTTTCAATACATTTATATATGAATTGATAGTTTTTGACACTAAGCAGACCACAGGGCAGAGAAAGTGTTGTACAGAGCGTGGGAGAACGGTCGAACATTGTCCTTGCCCTGAAAAGCAAGGAAGCCACTCTTCTTTTATTCGTCCTCTCATCCTTGTTTTGCACTTTATCTCTTTTCATTCGCTTCGCTCGCCGTCTTATTTTCAATGGAGCTCTTGGGGCCAAAGAGATGTCAGTGTGGCGGATACACACACCCACACACACAAACACAAGGGCACACCTGGGCATAAGAGCGCCAGCTGAAAGGAGACAAGTTCATCTAAAGGGCCTGGCTAACAGTAACGCAGGAGGGGCCAAGTCCCTTTGTGCCCCTGGTCTGCTCAGAGGCTTCTTACCCCTCACTCAACCTGAAGACAGACTCCTGAGGTGCAATTTGACAAGATGGTTTTTGTACATTCATTATTTGTGACCCTTTTTTGTCTCCAATTTCTTGTTTTACGGCTTTGTTTGTTTGTTTCTTTCAGCCAAGGGTAGAGTAGCTTTGGGTCCTTTGACGACAGCTGTGCTGTCGAGTACCGCATAGAAACAACACAAGTTTACACAATGACTGACAAGCGCTTTGTAGGCGAGGAGGCCCACAATGAATGTGTCCCCTCTAAAGACTACCGGTTGGCCCCATAAAAAACAGAATATTTGGTGCAGTATGGTCCAAAGATGTTGAATACATTGCTGCAGCTCATCTGAGAAATTCTGGACACCAACAACCCTCCTCATACCTGAGGTTAACTGATGTCACAAATCTTGTAAAAGTGTGTATGTGAAGTTCAAACTTAATTAAATGAAAGTTTATCAATTTTTGCGTTCAAAAGAGGAGGAAACATTTTAAAAGTTAATAAAGGAAACAGCAATGATCATGAAGCTTATAACAAACATGAATGAAACACAGGTTTCCACCTCCCCTACTTTATGTGACCATGTTTGCTGTTATTTTGATATAAGGATGTACATACACACAAACTGTGACTACAGACAGAGGAAAGCATGCATAAAGTGTTGTACGGACAAGGTCTACCAGGTCGAGCATGTGACTGTGGCCCTACAGCCCCTCTTCCCTCCCCCTTACATCCCACTCCCTGTAACCCTTGGGCCTCAGTGATGAACCAGGAGTGAACCAAGAGCAGAGCAACAATTCTCAGAAACTTCCAGTAACTTCCAAAGCCCTTCACCCCTCAACCTCAACGGTGTTAGCCTCCATCACCCCCGCAGCAGCTGGAGTGGATCAGAGAGCTCTGCCGGCCCCCATAGGGAGGGTCAGTACCTCAATAACCCTTAAACACACACAAACGCATTAAAGCACACACATACATGAGAACATACGCTGGGTAAATATTGACACAAAAAGAAAAAGGTGAGCACAAAAGAATTAGGCATGTTGTAGGACTTTTGGAAATCTTGATGGTCAATTCTATTGCCAAATATTCACAAGAGTAGGTGATGATTTTGCATTGAGCAGCACCAAACTGCATGCTAATCTTTAAGCACAGATGGAATTTTTATATATATATATTTCAAGTGTATGAAAGTGAAATAAGGTAGCAATTGTAGTAAAAGTTGGAGATGATTATATATAAACTGCAATTTCCAATTAGTTTTTGATTATTGTAAACAAAAAACAATTTGAAAGTAGGGATGTTCGATGTTGACATTTTTACAAATATCTGATATCCAGGATTGTCCAACTCTTCATTTCCGATATCCAATATTAACCGATACCGATATATATATAAACAACTGTGAAGTTGTATTTCACATATTTTGAGAAATACAACTAGTATATTCTGCTTTAAAAGCAAATATCCCAAAATAGCCTTAACTCAGCCAGAGGAGCTCATTTTGGACATCTGGCTGCCATATATCATATATTAGTACACGTATTAGCTCACATGTGGCTAATAATTATTTTTCTGACAACTTGGTGACTTAACCAGACAACTTAAAACCAGACATATAAGCAGCTTCAAAGCAAGTCAGTCTGTAGCAGCAGCAGGTGCACCGTAGTCACATGACTCTAAAAGGAATGCTGGGATATAAAGTTCTTCCAGAGTAACTGCGACTTTTCTATGTGCTGAACCAGCGCTAATGGAACAAGATCTTGCGATACAGAAGAAGATCTCTCAAGATTTCATTAGTGAAAATATAAGTCCATAAAAATGATATTTCAATGTATCTTCCAATATCAGATTTTAATGCTGATATCGGCCAATTATATCTGTAGGCCGATAAAATTACACATCCCTATTGGAAAGGCTTCTGCAACTAGTTTATACTTCAAGTTATCTTGGTTTTAGCATAGTTGAAATAAATATGTCATAGCAAGCCTTATAAAAAAAAAGGTTTCAAAGGTATGTCAGGTTTTATTTATTATCAGATTATTACAATGATTATTCTGCTCCTTTAAGCCTCACAATCTTAAAGTGCCATCTCATTACAATCCAGAAAAGGGTGGTCGATATATCTCTAGAACTGGGCAAGGAGAATTATGCATTAGTTATTTTTACCTGTAGTCCAGTTTTATCAGTCACTCCCCATCAGATAAATTTAACAGCAAATACAGTGAAAAAGTGTTTGCCCCCTTCCTGATTTCTTATTTTTTGCATGTTTGTCACACTTGTATGTTTTAGATCATCAAACAAATTTAAAAATTAGACAAAGATAACACAAGTAAACACAAAATGCAGTTTTTAAATGAAGATTTTTATAATTAAGGGGTGGGGTGGGGGGGCTGGGGGAATCCAACACTTAATGGCCCTGTGTGGAAAAAGTGATTCCCCCCCCCCCCTGTTAAAACATAAGTTAATTGTGGTTTATCACATCTTTGGAAAGCTGAGTTGAATTTCTCTAGCCATACCCAGGCCTGACTACTGCCACACCTGTTCTCGATCAAGAAATCACTTAAATAGGACCTGCCTGGCAAAGTTAAGCAGACCACAAAGATCCTCAAAAGCTAGATATCATGCTGTGATCCAAAAACATTCAGGAAAAAAATTAGAAACAAAGTAGTTGAGATCTATCAGTCTGGAAAAGGTTACAAAGCCATTTCTAAAGCTTTGGGACTCCATCGAACCACAGTGAGAGCCATTATCCACAAATGGTGAAAACATGGAACAGTGGTGAACCTTCCCAGGAGTGGCCAGCCGACCAAAATTACCCCAAGAGCACAGCAACGACCCATCCAAGAGGTCACAAAAGACCCCAGAACAACATCCAAAGAACTGCAGGCCTCACTTGCCTCAATTAAGGTCAGTGTTCATGACTCCACCATCAGAAAGAAACTGGGCAAAAATGGCCTGCACGGCAGAGTCCCAAGACCAAAACCTGCTGAGCAAAAAGAACATAAAGGCTCGTGTCAGTTTAGCCAGAAAGCATCTTGATGATCCCCAAGACTTTTGGAAAAATACTCTGTGGACTGACAAGACAAAAGTTGAACTTTTTGGAAGGTGTAGGTCCCATTACATCTGGCGTAAAAGTAACAGCATTTCAGAAAAAGAACATCATACCAACAGTAAAATATGGTGGTGGTAGTGTGATGGTCTGGGGCTGTTTTGCTGCTTCAGGACCTGGAAGACTTGCTGTGGTAAATGGAACCATGAAATCTGCTGTCAACCAAAAAATCCTGAAGGAGAATGTCCAGCCATCTGTTGGTGACCTCAAGCTGAAGCGCACTTGGGTTCTGCAGCAGGACAATGATCCAAAACACACCAGCAAGTCCACCTCTGAATGGCTTAAGAAAAACAAAATGAAGACTTTGGAGTGGCCTAGTCAAAGTCCTTACCTGAGTCCCATTGAGATGCTGTGGCATGACCTTAAATAGGCGGTTCATGCTGGAAAACCCTCCAATGTGGCTGAATTACAACAATTCTGCAAAGATGAGTGGAACAAAATTCTTCCACAGCGCTGTAGAAGACTCATTGCCAGTTATCGCAAATGCTTGATTGCAGTTGTTCCTGCTAAGGGTGGCCCAACCAGTTATTAGGTTTAGGGGGCAATCACTTTTTCACACAGGTTTGTGGGTTTGGATTTTTTCTCCCCTGAAAAATAAAAATCTTCATTTAAAAACTGCATTTTGTGTTTACTTGTGTTATCTTTGTCTAATATCAAAATTTGTTTGATGATCTGAAAGATATACTGCAAGTGTGACAAACATGCAAAAAAAAAAAAAAAAAAAAATTTTCAACACTTGTTCACACAACTGTAAATGAAAAGTATATCTAAATAAAAGAATGAATGAACCATGATTATTTTTCGAAACCATAAAGATGTCACAATGTAAACAAGTGTAAAAACTGAACTTGGGCCCCCTTTTGCTTCGGGGAAACAAAGTTTGCAGTAACCTGCAATCCCAACTTCTCCACCTTCACATATTGCCTCACTAATTAAATGGTTGACTGCTTCTTACATCAGCAGTGACCTCTTGCAGTGGATGGAAGTCATGAGATGTGGATTTACCCAGTGTTGATGTAATTCTCAGTAAACTGGGCTGCTGATATCATGGACTCACCCAACCCCACCCTGCACCCACCCACCCTTGTGCACTTTTGAAAGTTCTTTCAAAAACTGCAGAAATATCAGAAATAAAAAATCAGGTAAGAAAAACTCAAATATAGGGATTTTAGAAACATGCAGATCTGTTTAATATGAACCTTAAGCTGCATAGATATCACAAGTTTTTTCCCTTTGATTTTACTCTGGAAAAGAAAGAAGAAGAGCATATTTTTAGAAAAAACTGAGCAAATGTTACACCTATATAAAAGAAAGAAAAAATACAATGGATAGATCTTTTTTTTTTTTTTTTATTAGCAACAGTTTTGGATTCAACATTTCAAAACAGGAAGAGGTTTTAAAAAAGACATGGGAAAAAAATGTACATATCTTTTGTTATAGATCAACTAAAGTCAACAATCATCAGAAATCCTTTCCAAAGTGACACCGTTTACAAGCTATAAAGTACGTATTTGCTGAGTTGCTAAGTTACTGTCCAGCTGTACTGACACTTGAATATATTGGCATAAAGAGGCCAGAGGATGAACTTTGCCTCTTTATTCGCAGGACAGTAAACAGGTGCCCTGCTGTCTCCCAGTCTACACACAGCAAACAGTTCACATGCAGGTGCAGTGAAAAACACACACAGTCAGAGGGCACTGATAATATGACCTCCTTTTACTGGCCATAAAAACTTTGCCAGCAGTGCACCTGGAGAAAGCACATAAAATTATGCATAACCAAGTATACAGTAACCCACATGCATGTGAGTATGTGCTAACCCAATGTGTCAATCTGTCATAGAAAATGCTACACATACGTAAAAACACTGATTTAAGTGCACCCCGGAAAAGTTGGAGAATTGAAATGGTGCTAACTTGAGCTCTACACTCAAAGGTTCAAGGTCAGATTGGTCAGTTTCTAGAATTTTCTTCCCATCCCCCCTTTTCTTCAACCCCAGCTTTGTGCCAAAGAAAACTCCCTCTGTGTTCATCCAACTACAAACTGATGCCATGGTGTGCAGCCATCACATAAATACTCGTGACCAGCCACTACATATAAGCGCACCCTCTATCCACACACACACAGACACACACTTGTTGCCTTGATAATGAGTAACATGCAGCAGTTTTTTTGGAATGCGGTGTCCAAACGGTCAGCAACTAAGGCCATGGTTCGTATGTGATTGTGTGTAGCTTAAACCAAAGAGGGTCCGAGCAATCCCGGGCAGTATTCAATGTATTCAACACATTCCTTCCTCCCTCACCCCCTGTCCTTCTTTTTCACTCCGAGGTCAAAGTTTTCACCTTATCTGGAAGCCATCAGCCGTACCAGTCCCACCTCTGTGAGTCATTTAGTTGAAACTGTTGCACATCGTTAAAATCCTTCACTCTTGGTCCGAGAAAAAAATACACACGCAGACATTTAAGGCAATACTTCACAAGCGAGGTAATCCAGGTCTCTGCCAAGATTTTCCCTGCCAGTTGCAGCACATATTGTCTAGCGGGCAGACTTCGTCTCAGATGTTGTGAAGTAGAGATGGGGGGGGGGAGGGGGTTGATTCTGCTGTGATCCATTTTACTATTTTGGCTGGGACTTTCTTCTCGCTGTGTGGTCATGGGGGGGGATTGGCGCAGCCAGCAGGCACTGAGGACACTGGCTGGCCGCAGCCCGACACAGAAGCCACATGGTCAGAGAGAGAGGAAAGGGAGGAAGGAGAAAGGCGAGCTGAACTGTGGAGGGAGGAATCTGGGTGAAGTTATTCTGCTTTTCTCTTTATGTTCTCACATTTTTTTGCTCCCTGTCCTTGTCCCTTCTTTGTCTCACTAGTGCTTCTCAAACACTTCCTCATTGATCTTGCACTTCAGCTTCAGCCGTCCCTGCCAGGCCAAGCCTCCACTAAAGCCTCGTCCCTCCGTCCATCCTTCTTTTCTCCCTTCCCCCCTCTTTCTCTCCCTCAGACATACACAGCTACCCTCCTGGACGTTTCCTTTCTGCCGGCCTGCCCCAACAAAGGTGCTCAGTCATGTGAAACCTAATCTTCAGCCCCCCAAAACCTGACCCTTGACCCCCTCAGTCTTCACACAGCCAGAGGGGGAGGGGAAGTGAGGCAGGAAAGGGAGGCTTTTGGGAAAAGGTCAAATTCCCGAAGACACTTTTGTGTTTGCACGTGTGTGTGAGTCTATGCGTGTATGTGAGTGTGCATGCACCCAATCTATTATGTGGTTTGTGTTCCAGGATAAGCATGTGTGTTTGATTCTGTGTACGCGTACAAACATGCATGAAGGGAAATTTTCCTGTATTCTCTTTTGTGCTTAACTGCCTTTTAAGTTTTTATGTGTGTGCTCCATTAATGTCTGTTGTACAGTGGAGATGTCCGTGTTTGCAAGGGAGCACTTTCAGCCCTAAAGCATCGCTGCCTATAGACAAAACACAGACTTTGTTTTTTAGCAGGGCCAGACCTACAATTCTTGTCTGGGCAGAGCTCCTCTTCTTCCACCCTGTAATGGCAATCCTCAGATCTTTGTGCGTGTGTGAGTGAGTCTGTGAAATACAGTGAGTATATGTGTGAGGCACTGGGTGTCAGCTGTCCTGGGTGATTAGTGCTTTTATATTGTTCCAAGGAGCCTGGACGAGGCCCCTTCTTCACTGCAGCGCAGCACAGCTGCAGTCTGCCTCTCCATCTCTGCTCCTCAGGCTTCCCCTATACTCACTGACACCAGTGAGGTCAGCTTGAGCCAAAGAAAATTAGCCTGAAACTAAGGTAAGAAAGAGAAATGGACAAAAAAATGGAGCATGAAAGAGTGCAAAGAAGGGATAGGAAAGATATGAAGTAAGAAGCAGACAGAAGCGTCTGAAAGAGGGAGCAAGGAAGATGAATAGAGGCACAACAGCAGACAGGGAGAAGTGGGATATTAGGAGGATTACAGAGTCGATTCAAAGTGCTCTTTCCTGGACAGGATTTCCTAAGCTATGCCTAGGAGGCCTCCCCTGCTTTAAACACACATCATGGCCCAGAGAAAAATGAAGCAGTCGGGGAAGGACAGAAGAAGAAGTGGTAATCTTTATCTCTTCAAGAGGTTTTGTAAACTAGTTTTAATGAGCATAATGAGTTGAGTCCTTCCAGCACAGAGCCCAGACTTCCAAAAACCAAGAAACAAGACTAACAGAAAGCACTTTTTTCTCTTTTTAGGACAACTTAAAAAATAAATTTCATATTAAGAAATAGTTAAAGACCACTGATATTTTTCTATGCATGATAAACTCTGTACTAACAACTTTTACAAGGAGTTGCAGCTATTTCTTTCACACGTTAAGGACATGCATGCGCCTCACAAGGAGGGAGGAGGAGGAGTGAGACAGGATGGTAGGCAAGGGTTGGGAGTCTGCTATGGGAAAAGTATGTCTGCTATGCATGGTTTGATTGGTGGCAGGATTTGCGGGCCAGAGCATTATTGTTCTCCTGACATTGAACTTGGGTGATCTTGAACAAGTGCGCAAGGGTAGCAATCCTCCTAAAGATTACCAGAGTGTATATGTGCAAGAAAACATGCAGGCTTACAATCCCTCCCTCCCCGCAACACCCACCCAACCAGCACCGCTTCCTTGCGACTCTGCTTTATCTCAACTGTCAACACCTGGCCTAAGCAGGAACCCCTCTCTATCTGTGAACTTTAATCTGGCCCTGCAAGACAAACAGTGTTGGGCTCGGACAAGGAGAGCGATTAGCCTGTCACATTGCCCTCCAGCGCCTCAGCAGGGATAGGAGGAAGCAAGGAGGGGAGCGGCCGGAAGAAAAAAAAAAGAGATGAGGACATAGGACGACACATGAAGTTAGATAAAGCTTTGTGAAAAAAAAGCTGCACACAAAGGAGAAAAAATATACACAAAAGAGTTAATGGTTGAGGAAGGGTGCGATAGGAAAAAGAGATGAGTGGGAAGACAGGGAGAGGGACAGGACGTGGGGGTTTGCAGCAGATATAACACAGATGCTGTGCTGCCCTGACATGGTCACAGAGCAGATATGATGCTGGACCTCCACCCCTGTGTGCCTGCTTCAGACAAACGTGTGCTCTGCTTTGTTTCCCAGAGGGTCAGCCTCTTTCACTTTCTAAACTTTAAAGCGATTTAAATGAATAGAAAAGCATCAGATTCAGATATGTATGTAATACTTTTTATTTTTTTCAAGACAAAATGGCCGAGTGAAGAGAATAATGCAGACAACAGCTGAAAATAGAGTGGCATCTCCAAAACGAAACGTAACAACAAACCTGTAGGTTGAGCAAAACAATAAAAAGGAAAAAAAAACAACTCATAAGTGTTGGTCAATGACCTTTGGTCATCAAACGGAGAAATTAAGCCTTCACAATTCTTCAGGTGGGAGAAAACTGAACTGATTTGTTTTGCCGTGACTCTGTTCTGAACAGAGCATGTGTGTGTGTCTGTGTGTGTGTGCGCTCGTGTATGTGTATGTGTGTAGTCATAATAAATAATGTCAACCCATGCTATAGGTCAACTTCAAGTTCAGTTCAGAGCAAATAGCTTGAGAGTAAATACAGAACACCGGATGAAATCTGCCTGAAAGCTTAAATGTACCTCAATACCGTCAGCATGATAACATGTACCAAAATTTCTTTACATGATTTTTTTTTTCTATTTTTTGTTCTATTTTAAAATATGCCTTGCATATGAGATGTACCATATTGAAATTACAAAGCACCATGGATTATTTTGGCAATGAAATAATAGTAGTAAAAAAAAAAAAGAAAAAAAAAGCTTTCCCAGGTTGACATTGCTCTGATTGCATATGACAAAATGTCTTTTTCAAAAAACAGCTGGAATGTTATCAGGTGGTACATGATCAAGGACAGTAAAAAGTTGGCTACCAAGAAAAACCCAACAATAGCTTGTATTACTGCATATAAAATGGCAGGAGAGAAAAATATATAAAACCAACTAAAAAGATATGTACAACCACCTGTTTTTACCTCGTTGTGGTCACTCCAGCGGGACTGCCTGAAAAGGCCATCATATGACCTCTCACCCTTTGGGGTTCACCACAGCTTTTTATTTTTCCCAAAAAAACCATACTTATTTTCAAGCATACAAATTATTCACACTATATTATCCTGCCAAATTAAGAAAATATACGGTGGCAGCTTGTTGGGGTTTTTTTCACTACAGAAAATAAAAGAGTACACTGAAACCTTGAAAGAGTACAGGCAAAACAGTTAAAAATACAGGCTCCAACATAAATACTATAAGTGCCTACACTAAGTGAACATTAATTTCAAATACCATTCTAAATACAGGAAAAAAGTAGACCATAAATGTGTTTTGAGCATAGGAACATACAAGTGTGCATTTTCCTATGTGTTTTAAGTTCTCTCTATATATTTATATATCATAAATCTCTCCCCCAATGCACATTTTTGTTCAACCTGAAGACTTGTGTATAGTAAAGGCAAAAAAGATGAGAGACATGACATGTTCATTACAGTTCATTACATAGTGATCGAGTCCTGGACATCACCAAGACAGAGAAGAGAAGAATCAATAAACAATAAAAAAGAAAACATTTAAATAAAGTTCTCCCCTAAAAATATTGAAGTGTTACAATAAAAAAAAAAACACATTTTACTTATCTTTTAAAATCAAATTTGTAGAATTTTTCTGTACTAAACAGTATAATTCTATAGTTGGTATGAAACAAGATGTTTCTATGGCGGTTCCTGCATTGATAGCTCCAAGAGCCAAACTTGTGTTTAGTTCTCAGAAGGAGACATGGCTGGCAACAGTTTCTAGTTCAACTCTTTTTTTTTTCCTTTTTTTAAATTTTCTTTTTAATGCAAAGCAATGACACCACGCTAATCTGTCAGCATAAGAGCACGTTTTCCCTTGAGCGCCCAACTGTAAACTGGGAAAATTGAACAGTGCACGTAGGTAGTCCCAGATCTGAAATCTGGTTCTCATTTTATACTCAACCGACTGTACCTCCGATTAGAGAGACAGATACAGAATCCAAGGCAGAGTGACAAGTGCTATATAATCAACAATGACAGGGGATGGAGTTTAAAAAAAATAAAATACAGCCACCACAATGAGACCTAGAGCATGTACATAAAACCAGAAGCTATTAAATTGTCTGTAAGGGGTCATTCGCTAAATTCAGATCAATGATTTACATTTCTATTTTAGGCAGTTTGCAATAAAAGTTAATAAAAAATAGCTTTCAGATCTTGTCAGGGTGTCTAAAATTAAGAGAAATATCCCTCTGAGGACTTTAAGTTTTGAATTGTAGAGACACCTGTTGAACCCTCTCACCACATTGACCCTTAACCACCCCTACGCTCTGATGCCCACTCACCAAAACCCTCACCTAAAATCCCACTCCGTGGTCTTCTAGTGACTGCCGGATTTACCGCCTGCATGGCTGACACAGACGCATGATTCTGTGCTACTTACAAAATAACACCTGCAAACTTTTTTCTTTCGTTCTTTTCTTTTTTATTTTCAAAGAAAATAAACACTCTGGAAAATTAAGAGCTTTATGTTGGTTTAAAGAACTTGTCGGAGTACCATCTCAGTTGTACCTAAAACAAAATCTTCGCCCCCTTTTCAGCATGTAACATGCCAGTAAACAGAAATGTTATTGTGAAAATATCATTATACATGAGCCAGGCAAATAAATGATTTACCAGAGATAAAACGAAAACACCCCCTTTTTTTTTTCTTGTTTGTTCATATTTTTGTTTCAGCTGGTTGCCTATACTCTGCTAAGCCCAAAAACAACAGGGTTGTGCAGGTGCTTGATGCAAGGACCTGCTTATTTCACGTGTGCACAAAAATGTCTTTTACAACTGAAACTCCGAGCTTATAGCAAAAAGGAGGATTAACTAATGCAGGTAAAATATCCAAGGCACTCTTTGTTGTCATTTCACACCATGTTGTTAATTTCATTGCTGTTTGTAAAAGAAATATTTAATGGCGCTATAGTGCCTAGAATTTCATAGGCAGTCCAATTTATATATATCTATATCATATCTCATTGTTGCATGGAAAATCTTTCTCAAAGATCAGTTTTACATTTGACCCTGCTTGACTTGATGTTTTGACAATTTGACACTGTTTGTTATGTTTGAACACAAAACTGTACATGATATGTAAAACAGTATGCACTGTATGCAGCTTGGATTTTTAGAACTAAATTTTTTTTTTCTTTTTTTCCTTTAAATCATGTTGAGGAAATCAAAAGTATAACAGCAACGCATGTACAACCAAAACCCACCAGCCGAGGACAAATTTCTCTCTAAGTAGCCAAAACACACCGAGCATGCTGTCCAGTTACAAAAAATACAAAACGTGTAAATTATTGCACAATAGAAAGGCTCAAAAAGTTTTGATGCAATAGTATTGCCCTGTGATGGATCATGCATCCAGCTTTTTTCAGAAGGGGATGAGAGCAGGGCTGCACTGTGTTCTCGTGTCTGGCCCCGTTGTCTTTTGCCCTCACTTATTGGCTAGTTAGCCAGGGTTGCTTTTTAGCCAGGGAGCTGAGAGAGAGCTGCTCTTTGCCTACTCAGTTTTAATGTCATTAGCCAGAGGGCGGTCACTGTGCCACTTCTTCATGTGTTTCTCTAGAGTGCTGTATACACTAAAAGGCATGTGGCAGATTTCACATTTATACACGTCCTTGCCCATCTGTCCGTGGGTCTTCATATGGCGGGTGAGTTTTGAGCTCTGAGCGCACGCATAGCTGCACAGCTCGCATTTGTACGGCCGCTCTCCGGTGTGACTGCGTCGGTGCACTGTCAAGTTGCTGCAGTTCTTGAACACCTTGCCACAAAATTCACAGGTGTCACTGCGGCGGCTGTCTTTAGAGTTCGGCCTGCCGTTCCCGCTGCCCCCGTGGGGAGTGCTGGCCCCGCTGCCGGTGCCACTGCGTCCCGAAGTGGCCCGCTCACCATCCAGCTCACCAGGTGGGGTGGAGAAGCGCAAGCTGCCGTTTTCTGATGAGTGCTCGGATGAAGAGGCGAAGGGCGATTGTCTGGAGTCCCCACCTGTGAAGCTGATGAAGGGGTCCTTGAGTTGCCGGGAGGCCGCGTAGCCGGCTAGCCACTGAGAGTAGACGTTCTCTGTGTTTGGGATAGTGGGTGTGGGGGGGTCAAGGTCTTTTTCCACCTTTATTCGTTTGGACAGGGGGCTGAGGGAGCCAGGACTCACCCCGCCACCTAACAGCTTCCTGGACAGGCTGTCATTGGATAAAGGTCCCAGGCCGTTAATGGTGGTGGTGGTTCCGTCTTCTGCCCGGTCCAGCTCCACAGCCGAGTCCTCGTCGACGGGCTCCCGGGACAAGCTCCGGCGATGTGGGTGGAGGGCCTCGCTGTTCTGGTGGTGGCGGGCCCCTTCCAGCCGCAGGCTGAAGCGATAGTCATCCCCTCCCTCTCCTTTAACTCCAGCCTTACTTTCAATTTCCTCCTCCTCTCCTTCCTCCTCCTCTTCTTCCTCCTCATCTTCTTCCTCCTCTTCCTCCTCCTCCTCCTCCTCCTCCTCCTCCTCTTCTTCTCCATTTTCAGGCATAAGGCCATTGTTCTCGCTCTTGAACTTGGCCACCACTGACTTGAGAGCATCTGTGGCGCTGCCCATCAGCTCGCTGGTCCCAGGTTCCGGTGAGCTGGCAGCGGAGAGGCCGTCATCCGACTTGGCGTTGAGCACAGAAGACTTATTCTGACAGTGTGTCTTCATGTGGCGTTTCAGTTTGCTGGCCTGTGTGCACGCATGGTTACAGAGGTGACATTTGAATGGCTTTTCCCCCGTGTGGCTACGCCGGTGAACGATGAGGTTGCTCTGGAACTTGAAAGTTTTCCCGCAGAACTCACAAGATTTTGCCTTCAGAGGAGTGCTTGGTTGGACTGTATTGGATACAGGATTAGGTGTGGAGCGTGAGCCCGAAGGGGACTGAGAGGTGGAGAGGGGAGGAGTGGCTGAAAATGGAGGCTTGGAACCGGGCTGGAATGGCTGCAGCAGCCGTTGCATAGGGGTGGGCCTGTTGGGGGACAGAGGCGGGGACCCTCCGGTGGCATTGCCGGCCAGCTCGCGCAGACGTCTGGAGAAGTCCATGCTCTGAGGGGGTTCTAATGGCACAGAGTTCAGCCTCATCACCCTGTCAAAGGCGCTAGGATGGTGGGTTGCCAGGGCCAGGTCATCTGGGCTGAGGTGGTGGCGTGGTGGTGGGCTAAACAGAGGGGGTGTTCGGGGGTAACGGCCCTCGCGAGGTGTAGACGCTGAATCCCGGCCAGATCCGGAGCCCGGCATTCTCAGTAGGCTGTATGGGCTGCCATCAGCCAGGTGGACGGCATGCAGGGGAGGCTGGGAGGAGGCACAATCACCCCCCATCCCAGGAGCTGCAGCCACGCGGGGGGTGAGGGGACTGCCAGGCTCACTCTCCAGATAGATGCGGAAGCCATGGGTGTTCTGGGCATGCTGGAGCAGGAACCAGGCACTGGTGAAGGGTTGTTTGCACGTGGTGCATGTGTAACTGCTGGGCTCATCTTTATCTGACAAGAAAAGAGAGACATAAACAGAGAAATTAAATTTATTGACCCATCAAATAACAATTAGGTAACTAGATTATCTGACTGGTATTACAACATATTCATAAAAAGAATCATAAAAGGGGAAAAGACGTGATACTAAAAAAGATTAAAAGCATAATATACTCTAAATTGATAGAATAACAGAGGTTATGACCAAATCAATTAATCTTTTATCTTTCTGACCTCTAGCTTAATTTATTTCTTTATTTATTTAATACTATTCTTGTCCTGCCAGATATAAATTATGTTACCTTTTACCCCTGGTCCAAATAAGAATTATTGAAAAAATATCTAGAAACAATCCTGCAAAATTAGATGAAATAAAACAAAATATGACTATGACATATGTAAATAAAACATTTGCATTCCATTCTTTTGCATGAAAATTGAATAAAAATTCAGCGAGAAGGGATATTGAGGCAGCAAATACAGAATTTATACAGCTGAGGAGGCATAGGAATAATTCAAACTGTAATTGACTTTCAATAGCACTTGTACACTGACCTGAGATTTGCCTGACAATGCACACCTAATCTCGTTAAACACACTCATCTCCCCTCCAATACCTTGTTTACAGAATTAGCAGGCTAAAGTAGGACATGTATCGGATGCTGCATATTAACACTGAATACAA
Source organism: Atherinomorus stipes (assembly GCA_023101725.1). NCBI lineage: Eukaryota > Metazoa > Chordata > Actinopteri > Atheriniformes > Atherinidae > Atherinomorus > Atherinomorus stipes. The sequence continues at coordinate 211,617 of JALJCO010012830.1, read as the reverse complement.
ATAAGGGGTCACATGATAATAAATTATACCAGCGTTTATCACCAAAAACACACATCCCCAACAAAAAGAAAGAAAAAAGAAAACTGCATGTGTGTTTGTGTGTGGGTGGGGAGGCTCCTATGAAAATGCATTTCATGCATTACTTTTCTATTTCTGATATTTCATGCTTTATGGATTTATTTAAATCCTCTCAGGTGAAAAGAAAAGAAGAAGAAGGGGGAAAGCAGAAGTGAGAGTTATGCAAAATAAGAGGCATCCGCTACTTGCAAATGTGCTCCCTCTTTCATCTTTTGCCTTTCTTATCCTTTCCTCTATTTTTCTTTTTCTTTTTTTTCACTGGAGGGCATTTTTCTAAAGTTATTTTCAGATATTCAACCCAAAAACCACTGTGCTAGAGAGGGAGAACAGGGGAGTGGGAGAGGGGGGAGATCGGCTGTGGATGCACGATCGACTATGAGCAAATCCTAAGATGGTGGATGGACAGTCTTGCATGTTTTAAGCCTGCTGTGGCTGAGAGACAAAGGGGCAGAAGAAGAGGACTGCTGCTGAGAAAGAAAGGGGATGTTGTGGATGAGAGGGAAGAGTTTTGTGTTATATGGTTCCACTTTCTATCTCATGTGTCCACAGATACCATGCCCCCTCTGAACAATCTCACTTAAAGACCAGAACACAGTATAAAATGTGCACCTAATCAAACCTCCAAGCAAACCTTTTTCTCTTGACTGAAAAGAGTTAGAAGGGGGCATAATGGTAAATTATGGATCATTACAATCTGCAAAAATTACAGTTAATTGCTGCCACCTGCAAGGGGCTCTGACCCACTATGGAATTTTTCCATCATAAAAAAGCCATTTGCCCATACACATTTTTGCTCTCTCTCTCATAAGCACAAATAAAATGTGCCCATTACATTGGCTTTGGCTCTACGCATGTTTCCTGATTATATGAGTGTTTTTATGGCTTTAAGTAGAAAGCCCCATATCACTCGTAAAACGGTTTGCAATAACCTGGGCTCTCCTGTACACTTTTCTTTGATTTGGAGCCTATACACACATTCTCCGCCACGGCCTAATGTGCCAGCAGCATATATGTTTGAGGAAGAAAATTGATACATTTTTTTTTCTGTAATTGTGAAGGACAAGAGAGGAAGATGAGCGGGCGGGTTTGCCAGAGTGTTGCGCCTATCACAAGAAAGAAGCCACTGAGGAATCCTAAACGAGGCGGGGGGGGGGTAAGAAAAGTGGCGTGAAGGCAACATTCCTAATGACAAGCCACATTTATGAAGGACAAAACAGCAGCACAACATCATTTCTTTGTGACGAAAAAAAAAAATTTTGAGTAACACACTTGTCTTTCGGACATTTGACAACCGGCGCTCATACCAAAAACAGTGATGATGAATATTAAGCATGCAGGCATGTTGATGGGCATCAGCAAGCCAAAGCAACGCATGCCCAAATTCACAATAATGGCAAAGAAGATATGAAAATAAGCCCACTATTGTCCTTAATAGCCATCCTCAAAGGGATGGAAGGACAGTTATTCAAAAGGATAAAAGACATTTTGACAAGGCGTTTGATGTTTTTCTTTTTTTTTTTTTTTGTCAGTATGGAGGAGAACTGCGAGGGAGGAAGGATGATCTTACAAACGAGTCTGTCCTCTAATGGAATAAAAGAGAGCTCCCACTCTTTCAGTCTGTTTCTCTCCTTCTAGTAACATAAAGTCTGTGGCGAGTTAGGGCTGGAGAGCAAGGGAGCCCGGGCTAATGCTGGATCTCCAGGTCCCTTTGAAATAGGATCAGCAGAGAGGAGAAACCACACTGACAACCCCTTAGCTGCCATTTCATGGCAGGGGCTGAAAGAAAGGTCTTTGGAAGAGTGAGGACAGAAAGTGTAAAGGAGAACTGAAAAAGCACAGAAGGAGTGAAGAAATAAAAGAACAGAGAAAAACAATATGAAGAACCACAGAGGAGACATAGAAAAGTAAACGTGGAGAGGGTTTTACAAGTCTTTCAGTGCCGTTTCAGTGTATTGCAACATAAAGCGTGAGGTGGCGATTATTGTGTTAGTAGCAAACAGCGCATTATCATCAGACAGAGTATAAGCTAGGGCTCATGGGTAAAGCAGAGGGGGCAAATTTAAGGGAGAGAGAGAAACTGTGGCACCTTAAAGGAACTTTATACCCAGAAAGCAGTGGTGATGAGACAAAGCAATGCACCGTGTCAGCGACTGAGGCGTACACTTTGCTCATGCAGATTGTTCTATTGTTAGTGGCCCAACCCCCAAACCTAGTCTCGCAATCACCACACACATGCCCAGTGTAGCCATCTCATCCCATTCCTCTTATTATCAACCAAAACATGGCTGTAAGCACAAGAAACAAGCAATGGTTGACAAGAAACTGGTGAGAACTACCCAACGACGCACTTCTTCAAACTTTCTCACCAAATATTTAAAAGTTGGCTGACTTGACTTGACCTATTTTTTTTTTCTTTGTTTGTTTGTTTGTTTTGTCCTTGACCAACCCTGATAGTGGGTTCAGGCCGTCCTGGTGCAACCATGCAGCTTTCACTGATATTGGTCATTTAGCTAATGGAGGAATGAGCTAACAGGATTAGCTCGCAGGGCTTCCAAAAAGAGAAGGAGGAGGAGGAAAGCACAGAGGAAAAAGACACGGGGGACACAACATGTCACGGCCATTTCCCAAAGTTATCAGCCGCCGTGGCTTGAGAGAGCACTCACACACACCTGAAAAGTGATTATGCTAATAGCAGGTCTTTGCTAATATTCATAAGTGTTTATAGGTGTTGGAGTGAGTGCTTTGGGAAGATGGAGGGTTGTCAATACAGTGCCTCTTAAATGTGCCTCAGCCGTAACTGCCGTTAATGTGATTACTACTCTGTTTATGTCATTAGGGTATTCACAGTCAGGCATTGGACAGGGGTGCAGGGTGAAGTAGGAGAGGTTGAGGGAAAAGGCGGGGGAGCAGCAGTGACTCACATAAGAGCGTTAACTGTACACCTTCCCTACATCCATTCTCATGGACATGACTTTCAGTTGAAGTAGGATGGAAATAAACAGAATTAACAAAAGGACTGTAAAAATTATCAGTAGCTTTAGAGAGAATAAGTGAGGGATGTCTCATCATCTCCAAGCCGCTTTGTCTATCAGCTTCTGTTCTTGCTGCTTGACCTTCTCCTTACCTCAATCTCTTTCTGGTTATCTGTTTCTCTGCCACACACAGGCTTATACACACTTCTTTGCCCTGGCCAACCCTGTTGTGGTGCAATGATCAACTGGACAGAGGGAAAGGTTTGTTTGACCAACACTTGTGCCTGAGATAAAACCGGACGCTGGAAAAAGTTGACAAAATAGAAAGGCAGTTGATGCTGGCTGGAGATGGGAAAGCTGATTGCTAACCGTGCGCTGACTTACACAAGGAAAAAACAGAATGAAAAATTGACCGAAACACAGAAAGAATCAGTAAGCAAAAGATCAAAAAGACAAGAGGGTAAAAGACAGGTGCAGCAAATTTGGAGAGAAAAGCTTGGATGGCATAAATAAGCGAGGGAAGGCAGATTTTATAATAATGATGCATAGTGGTCTTTGAGGGCCTGTGTCCAGTAGAAAGTATTTTGCAGTTTCATACATCTTTCCTCTGCTAAAAGTCTCCTAAAAGTTGATAAGAGCAAACAGAACTGATAAGAAACCATCAGAGAGCCATGCAGAGACCAATGCATGCATGCACCGCAAATAATAAACTAATAGATTTTCTTGAAGACGTCTTTCTGCAAATTAGCATTTCGGTTAGCTCAAATGACCACGTAAATGCATGTGTGTCTGTGTGCTTGGAAAACCTACATGTAAAAGCAGAATCATCCACACTGTTTCCCTCCATGACCTTACTTCCTTTGATCTCTTCTCGGTTGAACTGTGTTTGAACTGACCATGCACCGAGGCTATCTAGCCATCCGTCCATCTCTCTTTCTTTATCTATCATTCTATCCATTCATTCATCCATCCAGACTAAACCCAGCTGGACAGCTTCGTGCTTGGGTGCGGCTCGCGTCCAGCAGGCTTCATAATAGGCTGCGCCAGCCGTGTCTCTGATGCAGATCATTATTTGCTCTCTGCTTACCAGCGACAGTGGGAGGCCGCACTCTATTGTTTCTCATCCTCGCGCTAATGGCACGGTGAATAGACCTCTGGGCTTCTAAGCTTAACCAGTCTAATTAAATGGACCATCGCTTATGTAAGCGTCCACAGAGATTATTTACCGAGTTGGGATCTGCCTCGCAGGATCAAACCACCGTCAACAAAAGCCAGTCCTCGGTGGACGAGGAATTAAATAAAATAGTGGAATCAAAGAAACCGCAAACTGCCGAGTGTCACTTTAAGCACACATATCCAGGTACATAAGAAGACTTAATCAAGCAGGAGTATTTTTGGACTCGGGCAATATCCCAGATGGGCGACAAGTCTCTGAGCACTTCAGAGGGGAAATGTGAAAAGTGTTCTGTCAAAGACAAGATATGTCTCAATAACTTGCAGCTTCAGGGGAGGAGAACAGAGTGAAATATGTAAATGAAGAATATAGTCCAATATCATTTTAAGAAAATGCTACACAGCAGAATAAAATGAAATACTTGAACATTTTCCAACATTCAGATGAGTGCGTCATCCTGCTTTGAAATGCTGTGACAAGATAGCCTCCATACGACATGAGGCCAGCAGCCTGAGCTTTGCTATCTCTGCAGAGCTCAGCTTATGACAGGCTGCCGTCCCTGCAGAAAGGATGGAGGGGAACCAGGGAGGTCGGCTAGCTGCACATTTCTGCATAAATCTCCAGATAGATAGCATCAGGAGAAGAGAAACAGGGGAGGGAGATCAGCAAGCGGCGAAGGATGATAAGGCCCCCAGGGCAGGGCATTCGACACTGTCAAAACTGTTTCGTCCCTGGCTATTGGACGAGTGGAGCGCGTTATGAGCCTGCATACCATTTGCCAGGACGTGAATCGGCTTCACCGAAGCATGCAGGGCCCTGTATCTGACCTCTCCTCTTTCCCCCTTCTTGACATGCAAGGAGATGGACAGAACATCACAAACACTGCACAAAAAGGACTACGAAGATCTGAAGTAGGCACAGAGGCCTGATAAACAGCAGTTTTACTTGGCAATATGAAGAGGGAAAGATGGAATAACTTCAAGCTTTCAGGTTAACATGACAGACATTTGATAGGTCTTTCATTTTAACACAAGTTGTAGTCTTATGCAAAAATCTTTGTATTGGTAGCAAAAATGTTAATTACTGAGCAATTGCTTTGTCTTGTTGCAACTTTTTGTTTTACTACTCACATAAAAAAATCACAAAAAAATCACCCTTAGATATATGTTCTTGATTTACTCACCCAAAAGAATAACTACATTCGCTCTCTAGAAAATGAATATCAGCCAGAATCAAACTGTTAAAGACTGTTATTAGACTCCTTTCAATTCTGCACTTACTGCCTTTTCTAACACGCAAACCCAAAAACTTTCAAAAAGGAAATTTTTGTTAAGCCAAAATATTACTACTACTCCTACCACTTCTTTTATTATTATTATTATTATTATTATTATTATTATTAATAATAATAATAATAATAATAATAATAATAATAATAATAATAATAATAATAATAATAATAATAATAATAATAATAACTAATAATAATAATAATAATAATAATAATAATAATAATAATAATAATAATAATAATAATAATAATAATAATTATTATTTTTATTTAACTAATCCTGTTTGGGAAATTCAGCTCTGCTGACCAATCTGCAAATAAACCAGAGAGCAGTGGGCAGCCAATTGGTGGGGCTGAGGACCCTCTATGGGCTCAAGGGCCCACGGAGGTTCATCTAACTGCCGTGTCATCTTCTGGACCAAACCATGCGGCATTAACCATCAGGCTATCCACTCTCTAACAATAATAATAATAATGATTTTTATTATTATTATTACAAATAGCCCATACTTGTTCTGTACACCCACCTATGTCTTTGTTTTGGGTATTTAGTTATCTCTATTGCTTCTATAGGTGTGTGTATAAGTGTCTTTCTCTCTCTCTCTCTCTCTCTCTCTCTCTTTCTCTCTTTCTTCTTCTATCTCTCTCTCTCTCTCTCTATCTATCTATCTATCTATCTATCTATCAATCTATCTATCTCTTTCTCCCTTTTTCTATTATATTACCTTACATGTACTTGGTGACTGTAACAACTTCAATGGAATGTTTTGGGTGTAATATCTGCCTTCTCATAATCTGGCTAACTTTTATTTAACTTTTATTTGATATCCTTATCTATGTTCTAGATGTCTTAGATTGTAACGGCAGCACAGAAGGTGAGTTGGGAGGAGGGGGGTGTGTATATAAAAAAATCATTTGTGTAATAACTGAGATATTTGTCCATGTTTTTCTCAAATAAAAACATGTTTAAATAATAATAAGATAATGAAGATAGATAGATAGATAGATAGATAGATAGATAGATAGATAGATAGATAGATAGATAGATAGATAGATAGATAGATAGATAGATAGATAGATAGATAGATAGATAGATAGATAGATAGATAGATAGATAGATAGATAGATAGATAGATAGATAGATAGATAGATAGATAGATAGATAGGTAGGTAGGTAGGTGTTGGATGAATGAGACTGTGTCAACAGAGAGGAGACTAAAAGAAGGCCCAGGAGAGAGTAGAGGAAGTTTAATAGGAAGAGTTGACTGAGAGGGTTGGAGGCTGATCTCCTGATCAACAGGCCCAGGCCTGCAGTCGGGCCGGGGGGGGATGTGAGAGCTGATGGAGGCTTGGACAGTTACGCCCATACCCACACACTGTGATTCCCACACACATTCATAGTTACTCTGTCTGGTCTAAGTAAAGACAAGTCTTCTGTCCCTTACACAGCCTGCATGCTCCTCCATCACTTCCTCCATCATGCTATTTTCTTAACACACTCCGATGGCAGCACTGAGAGAGAGAGAGAGGTTAAAGCAGGTCTTTCACACACAAAAAACAGCTTTTTCTCCCTCACCGTTTAGCAGTGGGCTACAGCAAAGACAAACGCAGTACAACACTCAAATCCTTTCTTTAACTCCGTCTTTCCATGTAAGACTGAAGGAGATGTTTCTCAACCTGCTCCACTCACTTATTTAGTGCCACAAAGACCTGAAAGTTCACCTTTTAGGTCAGTGTGTGTAAGCCATCTTTTGCTTCTTTCCTTTAGCTAGGTTGCTCTGACACTGATAACAAGCAAAAGGGAAAATAAGGGGTGAGACAGAAAGACGTGCATGTAAAAGTATGAAGCCGGATTGGGTGAAATTTCTTTTCTTTTTGTCAGATGAACATGGATTACTGATCAAATGTGATGTCCTCGTCCTGATGCTAAAGCGGAGAAGGGTTAGAAAACAAAAATCTACGACTAATCTTGACCTGAGTTGTTTGTTTCTGAACACGCTTGCAGTTGCCCCAGAAGCTACCAAGTATGGTCATCATTTAGATACCAGTGAACAAGGGCTGTTTTAAAGATGCAGTTATTTTTCTCCTTGTCCCACCACCTCAGGGTGAGAGGACCAGGGCATGTGAGCTCGGGCCAACCATAGCAGCTCGTTATGCACAGGAGCCTCAAGGCATTGTGGAGGGACATGGCACTTTAAAACAAGAAGGCCAGTGTTAGAGTGTCCCGAGGCCCGGAGCTGTGGAGACTGAGGGTTTAACACGCGTCCCATCTGGTGTGTGTGACTGTACACACGGTGATCGAGTGGTTAAGGAAGCATCAATAGCCACTCTTTAGATCAAGGAGTCTCTCAGGGTCAAATCTAGCTGAGAAAAGGCCGTTTCTTAGAAGCAGAGAGGGTGGAAGTCAGAGAAATTACTCTGTCAAAAGTTTAGCACAAGTTTTAGAAATGTTGCCGTCACATATCCTTATTTTACTGAGCTGAATTTACAGTGATGACAAAAGCAATACACATAAAGATCTTTTAATAAGGGCAAAGCCACACAGTGAGACTTCAGGGCCACCACCCCCCCCCCATCTATCCATCCAAGCCTCCATGCTACGCTCCATTATTCATTAATCAAAGAGAAAACTGTGATGAGGGCCAAATCTTGATTAAAATTGCAAAATGACCTCCTGTTCAGCCCTATTTCAGCTCCTTCAAGACATTCTGACAGAAGAGCAGGAGGAAGTGGTCACACAGCTTAGTGACCCACATAGGTTTCATTCATCCTCTGCTCCATGTTCAAACTTTATCATGCTATTAGAACATTATAGTTTGTGATATGTTGTTCAAGACAGATGTCAAATGTAATGAGTTATGCTCAGAAGCAAACTACAGAGCAGATTATTCCTTCACATTGCAACAAAATCACACTGTAAACTCAAGGAAAAAAAAGACTGTACTGTTTAAAACCTGTTGAAGGCAGCCAGTAAATGTACATGTAACGTTTACCATCAATAACAGTCTGAAAGATGGATGGACCATATGCTTGGCAACGGCAGGCCATGCTCCACGCTATTCTTCATCTTCGAGACTTGCCGTACCAAATTCCTCCCTACTAATTGAAGACATGTGCTGTGATCAGGCTCTATAGCGAAGAAGGAACGGTTGGTTAAAATGGTGGACAATAGGAGACAAGAGTGAAGCTCATAAAGCCAACAGCCGGAACCCTATTCTGCCTCCTGCTATCATCCAACAGGAAAAATCTACTTTTATGTCAGCAGTACATTTTACTTTGTGGCACTGTGGAAGTCATTTAAAATCATGTTCAGTATTGTTGCCTGTATCTTTACAGTTAGATCTCACACTGTTAAAAAGACAGTATTTGGAGCCTTCGGCTTATTCTCCCAGGAAGTGTGTCATGAACACACATAGGTCTAAGCAGTAGTGAGAGTGATATTAATTAAGGTAGCCAACCTGTAGGTTCCTTTGTGCCCAGCTGTAGAGCATAAATCAGGCTTTTAACGAGGCTAGAGCCCTAAGATCTCAAACCGTGCTGGAATGCTACCTGCACAGCCATGCCAAAAATCTGTCTGTGTCTAGGGCTCCTATAGATCACTACATTTATAAGGAAGGCTATAGAGACCTACCCTGGGGTGGAGGGGGAGGGCAAAGCAGAGGGGCTGAAAAAGAAGGTGGCAAAAAGGGGACAAGAGCTATTCGTAATAGGTCATCAGGTTTAAGAACACACGTGTGTCGATGGCGTGTCCATGTGTGTTGTATGCAGGTGCGACACTGCAACAAACTCATTTGTTTTTTATAAAGACTATCTAAATACCAAGACAGCTACGACGATGGTCGTTTACAAGTCAAACTGGAGCAAAATGTTCAGCAACCATCTGGGATTAAAGACACAGCAAATATAAGCCTCAGATAAATATCAAAATGAGCTTTTAGACTTCAAAAACCGTTGATGAAGCGGACATGTGAAGAAAGTCTGAACGCCTTTGGTGACAGAAGGATTTATTCGCAGACAGCTGCAGGACAGGACACACGCATGAACAGAGCGACTGGCTGGATGGGTGGTTTAAAAACAGGCCGAGTTCACCTCCAAGCCATCGTTTCTGCACAGAAAAGCACCCGTCAGCTCAGACATTCCACAACAGGCAGTGGCAAGACGTTTACACACACAAAACGAATTGGAAGGCATAATGCAAATACACATATTTACACTCACAGGAGCATATGCAGTTCTTCAGCAAAACCAATGCCTTAAACTGTCCTTTTAGTCTATTTTCAAATAGAATAAATTTACCTAGACTGGGAAGATTACCAGCTATTAAGTGATGTACAAATAAATTTGCGTCACAGTGGGGGAATTGGAATAAATGGCTGATCAAAAGCTGGATAGAGCTGGTTTTTCATGCTGCACGATGCAGCCCCAGCTGAGATTTATGAGCCAGATGTTTGTGCCGCTGCTTCTCCAACAGCTACAAAACTAAAGCATTATCAGTGTGCAACAGTTTTGCTACCCTGGTGCAAACGTCACCTCATAGCCATTAGAAAAAGACATTTCTCCAATAACTACTCTTACCCACTCTTTTTTTTTTTTTCCTCCTCTCACTTCAACAACTGCAGCACTGACAGGAATGTAACTCCACTCCCTGCCAACATGAACTCAAGTTCTCAAGATCCACCCTGTCATTTTAAGAGGGGCTGACAACCCCTGACTGACACAGGGGTCGCAGGGGCAGTGACCTCATCGGACCGCTTGTGTTGCATTCCCAGAAATGAACTTTGTTTGCACAAGGTCGAACCGTAAAGGTCCTACGTGCTCATTCCATGCATGTCCAGCTGTATGGTACAGGCCAACACAAAATCCACGGAGGCCGGAAAATGCTTGCGATCAGCTGCGTAAGGACAGAATGAATAATCTTCCTTTTAAACATGTTCCTAGTTTTGTTAGTGCAGTTCCATTATTGACACAGTATTCAGGCTGAAAGCTAATGGAAAGTGAAATTACTGGCAATGAAATAATAAAGATATTGCAGCCATGATAAAAGAAAGAACATTTTTTGTATTTTTGTTTTGCTTTGTTTGCTTATTTCATTGTTTTACATAGAATGACATAATGAATCAAGTATACTGGCCGTGAACAGGTCTGTCAGTTAATTACAATCTCATTTAAAGGCCAATTTACCAACACTGTCTTTATGTGTTTCATGGAAACCAAGATCAAATGCAGAATCAGTAAAGAACATCCTCACTGCTTCAGCTAGTCAAATGCATATGACTGAAAATTACTCTAAACAAGTATAACCACTTCTATAAAACCAAACGTTCTGTCAGCTTGGTGATCTGGAGCATTCAGGTGAGTTTTAACACAAGTCGGAATGTCCCAACAAGTTCAGCAACAAGACTCGTGCTCAAAGAAACTGCGAGAAAAAAAAAAGCTACGTGTCAGGACTCAGTTATCATGTAAAATGTTAAAGTTCACAGTTAGAAAAAAATGAACAAGTATGGCTTCTTTGGAAGGGTTGAAGGACAACCTCCAATATTAGGAAAATGGCCGCATGTCTTATGTTCAGCAAATTTGCATCTGAGTAATTCACAACACTTATAGAACAATGTCCCTCCGAAGAACAATACCAAAATGGAGATCTTAGGCCATAAAGTGCAGTTTACATTTGAAAATCCAAACAGCATAACAGCACAAACATCTCATAGCAACTGCTAAGCAGTGGTGGAGGTGGGATGATTTGGGCTTGTTTTGCGGCTGTTTTGCAGGAACCTGGGCACCTTGCAGTCAGTAAGTGGACCATGAACTCTGACTCTAGAAAACTTTGGTACATAATCTGTCAAACAACTAGAGCTTGACTAAAACAAGCTCATGCAACAGGACAATGCTCCCAAACACAGCAGCAGATCTTAAGACTGGGTGATATAGACCAAATATCACAATATAGTTATTTTTAGATGATGATATACGATATATACCGGTACTTTTACCCTAATTTGTCTGAAAGTTTAATTTCATATTAAACACTTGTTTTTTAGTATTGAAACATGTTTAGCTTAAAGGTATCGCGTCACTTCAGTGATGGAGCTGACAAAACATTGGTTAGAAATGTTTGTTAAATTGAAGTAATTAAAGACAGTTGGCTGTTTTTTTATGATGTCTTTATAAAAGTCTTGGGGAGGATTTTCTTCCCTGCAGTTTAAATAATAGGGGTGGGAAAAAATACTGATACACTGAAATATCGCAATATTTCCATATGCCGATACCTTCTATATTTAAAAACGCAGTATCAATCTATTTTACTACTGAAATCTCGCGAGATATCATCGTTTTATTATGAAATCTCATGAGATTTCATGAAATACTGCGAGGTTTCATTGTTCTGTTGCGAAATCTCACAGTATTTTGTGAACTCTCATGAGATTTAGTGACAAAACGATGATATCTCGCAAGATTTCATTAGTAAGATAGATCGATACCGCCTTTTTAAAGATAGATACGGTATCAGCATATGAAAATATTGCCGTATTTCAGTGAATTGATATTTTTTACCACCCTTATTGAATAATCAGGTGGCCCCTTTGTAGTCAGTCGAGGTGCAGCCAGATCATTAAGAAAAAATAAAGCAAAAAAAATTTGCAAAACTAATACCAGGATATAAGGATATGTGTAAACATCACATCTCTCTCATGTAAATATCATATCACGATATCATATCAGTGTATTGCACAGCCCTAGCAGATCTACAGCATGAAAAGGAGAGAAAAGGCGAAGGTGTGGATATGGTCCAGTCAAAGTCCAGACCTCAATCAGGATGTAAAGAGAACTGCTGCAAACTTAACAGAATGAACTGTGAATCAAATTCTTCTATAAAAACACTGCTAAAGGTGGTTTACAAGCGACAGAATCATGGGTTCTTCTAGTCTACTGCATTTTGGCTTAGTTTTATTTAAAGAAATAAAGACGCAGTAAAAAATGAAATACAGTTTTTTTCATCTGAGGTTGTATTTACTTTATTTTGAGACCTGCAAATGGATTTTTTATTATGTCCTGATCAGTGAAACCATAGACGTAAAAGACCATGCATGTCCTTTTTTTCACAACTGTATCTGAAGATGAAAGGATGAAGCTGAATGGTGACAAGAATGGCATGGAGGAGAAGGTAAAAACAAAAGAGTGGTGGACAGCTTTACACTGCAGCACCCCATTCTAGATTACATTAGTGGCAGCTGCTTCTTTTGTGCAGTTTTATGGCCTGGCCCCAAGAAAAAGCTGCTAAAATTTCATTTAATCTGCTGCAGAAACTCAAGTATCTGTCAGCCACTCAAACAAGGGAGACTAAAAGCACCGTGCTCATATAACTGAGGCAAAATAACACTAATAATATCTCTCTGCAGCATACAGGCCCACATTTTGTGTAACCAAAGAGGGCTTTCCTGTGTCGCCGGTGCATGGGAAACTGGCCTGCTCTCCCAGTCCAGGGGCATGTCCTTAATGGTGGGTATGGGAGCCAGACAACGTCCTCCTTCTTCTTTCCATCTCTGCCCCCTTTATCCTCACCTCCTGTTCATCCTTTCAAGTCATTAGCTTATGTTAATCACTTTAAACTACCAAGGGTAAGCCCAAATTCCATTTAGTATACCCCTAACCAAAAAGCAGATGAATATGCGGTTACAGCTGATAAATGAAGGTAAAATTATATGAATGAACTCATGTTTTGTGCTGATTAGTAGGAACTAATTGTTCTTCAACACGTTTGTGAAATAAGATTAAAAATTTTCTTTATTTTCAGTGTACATTAGAAATCTATTTTAAAGGGATACTATGCAATTTTTGACCCAAACATTGGTCTGATGTAAGTAATATTAGATGATTTCTGGGTCAATATACAGCACTTGACACATGTCGATGCTTCAAAACCAGACACTGTAACTGCAGAAGTGGATCCATCTCTCATTGGATCATGTGACCAAAAGCGCTTTGCTCGCTATCCGCTATCCGCTGATCCAAGTGGTCTGCAAACATGATTCCAAAATACGGATAGAGACTGTTAAATTGCGACAGTTGTGTGGCCTGTGGGAGGCTACAGGTCTAGTGCCCCAAGCAGTGGCCAAAAGTTACACAGTCTCCCCTTTAAATCCAGTTTAGCGATTCAACACAATTTGCATGCTTTTCTACATGTTTTTTTTTTTTTTTTTTTTTTGTGATCAAGTTTTTATTGGTTTGTGCATCACAGGCTCCAGTGTTTTTCAGATACAGATTCCATCGCATGCACACATTTTTTTTCCACCGTATGTAGCAATGGGTCTTCAATTATTTTTCTACAGGATGTTACATGATGTTAAATAAGCCTTATAAAAGCAACATTTGTACCCTACAAGTTCTTAATAAAGGATATTTATCAACTTTCACCGAGAAGTGAAAGCTACGAACAGGCCTTGAGTCTAAATAGAACCAAAATTTTGAATTAAACAAACTCTGAAGAATGAAAAAACATTTCATTTCCAGTATTTATCCTTTCAACGATTCACCTCAACTAGACACTAAATATCCTCCTCCCTGAGCCACCACAGTTCACCAACACATCACATTCAGCTGAGCTAGCCTGACGCAGGGATGGAGCTCTGACTGCGAAGCTAACGGACAGAAATAAGCAGCACAGGCAGCGGTTAGGGCCAACTTCCTTCCTGATCCTTGGGTTCACCAGCCAACACATCATGCATCATATTGAGATAAACCGAAGAGAGGTGGGGGCGCTGTTTCACCCTCTACTACCACCTCCGGAGCTTAAGGCAAAATGAAGAAAAAGGGGGGGGGGAAAGGGGTGCAAGGGGCCCCTTTTCTTTAACTTCTGAGATGAAAAAAAAAAAAAGATGGCAGAGGTGAGGAGAACTGGGGGAGAATGAATAAACCGAGAGGATAGAGAAAACAACCAGAAGACCAAGAAGAGAAACTCCAGGGGGTCTTATAACAGCCTGTCTGGTTGAGATCTCCTCTCCATCTGTTTGAATGGCATGTATCACAGAGGACGAGAGAAAGCCTGTGACTTTCTATCCCACTGGAGCAGGTCTCACTTGCACACTGCTCATCCAGTCAGGATCAGCTTCAGCCTAAGACTGACATCACAGTGAAGTATGGCCACATAAATGGAAAAAGTTGTTGACCTTTGTCCTTGTCTTCCACGACAAGCAGGTGTTTCTTCTCACTGTCAAACTCACACAAATCATAGAATTACAGTAATGCTGAACATGTGCCTGACACGTTTTTCCTTTACCTGTCCAACTTACTGGGAGTTAACTGTCGTTTTTACAAATCAAGAAGCTTTAAGGGTGTGTAGCAGCTTTGACTTCTCCGGTGGCTGCACCTAGAAAATGTGTAACCAACACGCTTTTGCTGCAGGAATCCTTTCACATTTCTAAAAACTTACAATTCAAGCCAAAATAGGATTTCATTTTGGCTGAAAGCAATTTGATGTAATGGCAAAGGACTTTTCCTACAAGAGCATCTAAAGCTCAGTGATTTCACAACAAATAACACTGACTTGGAGTCTCTCTGCTTACAGGAATAATAGGAGTTTCATTGTCACCCCACAGTTTATATTCTCAGCCATGCCAAGGACGGTAGTTTTAATTTTCCTATCTACTTTGAAAGAAAAAAAGATAAATCCATTTTCAAAATATCAAGTTATTCTTTTAATCTCCTGCTTATTCTAAAAAGACTGGTCATTTGAATCGAAGTGATACTGAATAGAAAGCAGAGTGAACAAAAAAAGGGCTCATTCGAACATGAATTGTTTGGGTGTTCAAAATAGCCCTTTGAAGCCATTAAATTAATTTAATAAAGACGGTGGCTTGAATAAATGCTAATGGACGTTCACCCTTACCTCGTTTGCTTGAAAAATAGGCATAAAAGCCAACTGATATTAGAAAGAAAGGATAAAAATGCAAGGGACAGCAACACAGACACAAATGAGTGCTAATGAAGACATGGAAAGCAAAGTGGGGTGGGGGTAGTGGGGGGGGGGGGGTGGATGCACGAGGGCAAATTAACCTTTTTAATTGGAGAGTGGTAGCCCTCTTTGGACCCTGCAGTTGGATCCAGAGTGCTGACAGATGATGAGAGGAAAATGGCAGGCCTATTACAGGCAATCTGGCCCTGCAACTTGGCAGACCACTGCAGTACCAGAGCCTGGGGAGAACAGGGCACATCCAGCATGGAAAGCACTCCCTGCCAGACCGCTCACTGGCAGAGAGGAGCTTGCCTCAATAAAGGTATAAATAGAGAATGGTTATCTTGGCACTTTGAACTACAGGGTAAAGGGTTGTCATAAGGGAGTCTGGTTTCTTCTGTGATAACAAAATACTACCTGGTCAAGAAAAAGGAGAAGGGCTTTGCTTTAATGAAAGGGAGACAGAACCAGTCTGACAGGTATGAGAGAAGAGAAGGGCCAGAGAGGGAGGCGTGGGGTGAGGAAACGCACACAGAGAAATTTACACACCATCTGAGTTAACCTGACTTTGTTCTCATGCACACAATGCACGTTCAAACCCAACGTATCTGCCCCATGTTCACAGAGGAGCCAGATGCAAGAGAGAAAACATCAGAGGGGATCACTTCCTGTCTGTCTGTGTGTCTGGATGTGAGAGCCGTGTTTATGTCTGGGGAAACAAGGAAAACAAACATCAAGGTCAGAGAAGCTGGAGTCTGTCCAAGCAATAGATAGCCCCTTCTTAACACGGCTGCAGGCCTGGGTTAACATATATACCCTCAGAGGGACAAGGCACAACCCTTAGACATCATTTCATTTTGAATGTATGGACCCTTACACTTGAAGAACTATTCCCCAAGCTCAATGCTCTCCACCAGACATCCCAGAGACATTCAAAGCCAACAGTGCAAAGTCAGAGCAGAAAAAGTTCTCAACTCCTCCAAAACATAAAAAGCAAAATGTTCTGCCACGTTCTCCTCAATCGATGCCCACCTTACTGTACATTGTCTCACCGTCCAGCAGACAGTTGGAGTAAACATAATCCCGATGCCCGCTCTTTAGCGCTGACCTCATTAGCCAGACGTCCGCGGGCATCTCTAGGTCATCTACACTAAAACAAAGAGTAGCCAGTCATTATCTTTGCGCTGCTATCCCTTCCCTTTTTATCCCTTTGCCACTCCAACCATCAATCCTCTCATTCTCTTGTTCCATCCATTTCCGATTCTGTCCATCTGTCTTGAATTATGTATCCAGATGCATTTACAGGACAAAGTGACAGACCACACTGGGCTACTTTTAGTCGCGTCAAATGTCGTCATCCGAAGGATGACAAGAAAGAACAGAGTGTCACACTCCTCATAAGCATGCATATTCATTTTATACATACACAAGCATCATCTGCCTTAATCTCATGCGTGCAACTCTCACTTGCAAATTTTTCAATCACTCTCTCTTGTCTTTGTATCAGCCTCCATCTCCATCCATAATACACACACATACACACACATACACCAGACACATGGCCGGAGAGAGCAGACTACCATCTGGGTGTAGTGACCGGCTTTGTCTGGGGTGGGGGCAAGTGAAAGCACCAACAAGACCTCCCTTAATACACACACACACAAACCGTACACACAACCCTTGCAACAGCCCCCGTCATCCTCCTCATCCAACTGCTCTAAGTGTGAGAGCTCTTCTCATACAATCTGCACATATACATATGCAAATTAGCAGGGGGCATTATAAAAACAGCCATCATCTCACACACACATGCACACACGCATGGAAGCAAGATTTTTAGTTGGCCTCTGAACCAAAGTAACCATACAAGTGTTTTGAAAGGAGAAAACACACATTTCTCATATATAAAGCAGGAACTGGAAGGCTAGGAGAAAAGTGGGAAGATAAAAAGAAAAAAAAAATCGTCTGTACAAATAATAAACTAATCTGGGCATGTGTGAAATACATGCAAATGGGATTGCATGCATTTACATGGAGACACACACCAACTTGCACACACATACAAGGAAACATACATTATCCATGTTTACCCTGCAGCATGCATATGATTTATACATAAAGACTTTCCATCCATTGGCACAAGATGTCAGAACATCTGTCCACTGTCTTCGTGTTAAACAACACACACACTTTTATCCGTGACACCGTTTTGGAATTCTGATGTCAAAATTTGAAGACATTTCTACATTCATCGGGCATTTGTGTTCATAAGCATATTCAGTTTTACAAAAGAGAGAGACTGAGATAAAGGTGGAAGATGAGCTGAGTTCTACCTGACTGCTCTTGAACTTTTAATTCTTTTGTCCGCCGCCCTTTTGTCATTATCAAAGACTTCAAAGCCCAAAGCGAATTCAGAAAAACAGAGTAGGAGAAAAAGATTAGTGCAAAGAAATAGGGAGAGACACATCGTGACACAGTGACCATGTGCTGACTGAAACTGTAAAAGTATCACAGAGAGCATTAAATGAAGAAGACAAATAAATGGAGGCTGTAAAATTCTGCAATCCTGCATTCATAAACTAATTTTTTCCCATTCAGATCTTCATTTTTTGACAAAAACTCCCGATGTACAGTGTGGGACTCAAAGCACATGAAGCATAATAGTGAGCAGCTCGGAGGAATCCATCTGAGTCGCCATTATGAATGAAACAGTGTCCATATTTTACCGCCTTCGCAAACACAAACTCTTCACATACATGATTTCCATTCCTGAAACAAATTAAATTACAGTATGAGAGATTTGGTTTCGAGCAGAGCTGACACGTGTAAAAGCTTTCTCCCTCACACAGCACGGCCGTCTATTATGTGCATCTTCAATATCAAATTCTTTCTCCCAGTTCTTTGACACTCTCATGTTTGCTGTAATGTTTTCAGTACACAATAGCTGCAGTGGCGTTAAGCTCATGTTGCCCCATCAAAAGTACATCACCAACAACAACCAAACACTTTCCCCTGCTCTTCCCACCCTGTTTACAACCAGATCCACTAGTCTCTCACTTTGTTCCCACGCTCCCTCGTTTCTTTCTTCTCTCCTCTGCATTGTCCTGTGCCCTCAGGTTAGAGGTTCTCTCTGTTTCCTCCACTAAAGCCTGGAAAACAGAGGAGGAGGACGAGAGGAGGAGAGCTGGAGGGCGAGGCGAGTGAGAGTGAGAGGAGGGCCGGGCAACGAGGCCTGTCCGTCTGCCTCCTTCGGCCTGGCTGGCTCGCTAACCAGTCTGAACTGGTTCTGACATAGGTGAACCAGAGACGTGTCCTCTTTCGCCTCTGGACAAAAAAGAACCATGGTGGCATTCCATCCATAGTCAGCAGGTACCGGGGAAGCATGCATCTGTGTGTGTGTGTGTGTACGCGCATGTGTGTGTGTGCCTGTCTCCCAAGACCTTTGAGGCCTGGATCATTGCCAAGTTCATCTGTTAATGGACAGCTACGAGTAGAGCTGCCCCATCCCCCTCTTTCCCTCCTTGCCGTCTCTTCAGCAGCCGTGCCTGCTCACGACCCCCCCTTAACCTCCCCAACCCCCATCCAGGCCTGCACAGATACTGGCCCACACTCTCCCTCTTCCTCCACTCCTTTTCTCTCCCTTCCCCTGAAAGCTATATCATTCCCTTTCTCCCTCTCCTCCTCCTCCTCCTCTTTGCTGGCCCCCCAATGCTCTGTGCTTCTCCTATTCAAGATAAACAGAGTGCTTCAAGTTCAGGGGACACCCTGGGACCCTTTAACAAAGCCATCTATCATGCTGTCTGCCTTCGACTCCTTTGGCCATAGCGGGCTCTGCTGCTGCTTCTACGTCTGTCTCTGAGTCTGTATATGTGAGTGTGAGCACCCAGAGGCTGGACAGAGACCAGCCAGCCGTCCAGCTAACTCCAACTAGCTGATCCTGAGCTGGACAATTTCCCCATTGTGTCCGTGGCCCCTCCTGGCTCCTCCGAAGCCACAGCAAAGATAGAGAGAACACCCCCCACCCCCCACCAGCCTTAAAAGAGATGAACTCTCAACATGAGCACGGAGAAGGAACAGCACGTGCATGTAAACCTCCCCACCTTGGAGATGGACTCTGCTGACCTCTCACTCATTCCCCTCCAGTCAAACTGCGGGACGATTAACCAAACTGTCAACAGCTTAATAGTCTGGGAATAAGAGACTGACAGTAGGCCTTGAAGCTGTGTGTAAACTCTGCAGAGATCCTGAGCAGTACACAAGAGAAAGAAAATAGAAAAAGGGAATTCCTGTCTGCAGCACGCTCTATTCTATGCATGTTTTTTTTTTTACTAAAATGGTTGCAATGAAACTGCAGCAAGAATTCCGCATATCAAAATAATATACATTCTGTTTTTGTTGCTTTATTTCCAAAGCTTTGGCCCTGCCTAGACTGGTGACCTGTCCAGGGTGTACCTTGCTTCTCGCCTGCAAGCTGCTGGGATAGGCTCCACCTTCCCTGCAACCACAACTGGAATAAGCATTATGGAAAATGAATGGATGGATGTGAAGCTTTCAGCAGGTATGCTGTATTTCCAGGGCATTCTGTATGCATATACAACAACAACTCCTGTTTCTACAAAGAACCGATGAGAACTATTACAGAAATCTCATTCTAGGCACGGACACTGGTCATCCAAACAGTTTCTTTCTGTCTTCCTTCCCCGTTTACACCCTCTGTTATCCCTCTTTCTGTCCTCCTGCTTCACTCCGACAAACAGCCACCCCATCATCCCCAAAGCCTCAGCAGCTGCTGTCCTCTCCAGGCTGCTAGAAAAGGGGGGGGGGGGGGGGGACTGGCCTGCAGGTTTTAGAGCGCTAAATAATCCATTAGATGTTATCAAGTTGTAGCAGGGCAATGCCATTCTGCTGGGAAGCATCAATCTTTCATAAGTCCCAGACACAGCATGCATTGGGATGCACTACCAGAATCTCTCTACTTCCAGCCCTCCGTCCATCCCACCCAACAAACAGAACTGCACGCAAACTTGGATATGTACATACAGTTAGGCTGACATCCCCACACACAGTCAACAAATACCCATGCTGACATAAATGCAGTGAGGTACATGCTCTTGCACTCAAGCTTTGCTGAAACAACTAGAACAGACTTTGTTTATAGAACATCCAAGTCTACAGTCATCATGCTGCAGCTTTTACCCCATTTCCCTTTCTGAAACATTTTCATCCTCAAAATTAGCACAGCCTAGCATGTGCTGCATTACAATCACCAACATGCCGGCTTTCCTTGAACACTCTCCCTCCCTCCCTTTACTTCTTGCTGTGGCCTGGCAGGCAGGCAGGGCAGACATGTTCAGAATGTGCTCCGGTAATGGGCTAATCAAAAATGCAAAACAATTGGCAATTACCGTGCAGGGCCCTAATGGTCATTAGAATTTACAACAAGGTAATGAACTGAGAGTCAGCTCAGTCCATGCATATTCATAAAGCAATCAGGCCTTTGAAGATTAAAGAAGCGCTTCAAATTTAAATGAGGGCGCCAGCATGTTATCAGTGAGATTCAGACTGCAAAAGTAAAGGGTGCCTGGGACAGGAGTGTGCATGTATGAGTGTGTGTGCATGTGTGAAATGAAGGCTGGGGGTCAGTTTGGCATGGGGGATGGAGTGGAGGTGTGAGTATGTGTGCACATGCATGCATCCGTGCATAAGTGATCACCATCACTATGCGTGCCAGTCTGGCTTTTATGCCAGCCTGTGACTGGATGCTTTCTGTGGAAAGCAAACCGCACCAATACCATCTTCCAGCCTGAAGTGATTCTAATGACTAAATTAAGACTCTTTCAAATATAAATGAATGGATGTTATCTTCTGATCAACATTTAAAAGATGTGGGATTTGAATTTAAGATCAAATGTACACTTAACTTGAACTATTAGGAGGCGATGAGCTTTTGAAAACCCCTGAGGATGAAGATCCCAATTAGTATACATTTATGAAAAACTGCAGCAGCAGACATTCATTGCTTGGTAAAACACTGAGATTTTCACACAGAAATGCGCACACATAGATGGCAGTGAGGCTGAACAAGTGTAACGTCAGTCGCAGGGGCCCCCTATGTCCTGTATCTTTATGGTTGAGATAAGGCGGGTGAGACACAGCTGCAGTTGACCACCCACCCTCATACAAATGGTACAAGCAGACTCACACAAAATGACACATGATTCTGGCAGGCCGAGTCCAACGTAGAAAGTGGAAACACCGGAGAGGATGAGAGTGAGCAGGATCAGTGGCTTCAGACTAAAACGACGCCCTCGTCACTGCGGCTTTCACATGGCCTTAGCATTATCTCTGTGGGTGTCAGGAAGACAAAGCAACTGTGCTACAGCGCTGCGGCCTTAAACACCCCAGTCACAACAGGCATAGCAGAGGTTGAGATGACATCCTGAATGATGACACAGGCTGGAAATGTGATAAAGACACAACCTAAATGAATATTTGCTGGATTATTTTTCCTTTTAGGAAAGCATCAAAGGAAAATCAACCTTGTCAAATTCTGTTCCCATTCTCGGCCAAAACTCATCTGCCTCCTTCTTAAAATATCGTGTCTGCCGTTCTGTTCTGATTTGTCACTTCCTGAGCTACAGCTGTATCAAAGCCACTTTTCTTCTCTGTTTCTGTTCTGTCTAAAAATAAAGTCATTAACCTGCAGGTGGTGAAGCCGGCGGCTGGCGTGACAAGCCCTGACGCTGTCAGATGACCCCCTGACCCGGAGATGTGACTGCCTGCCACGCTATTGACAGGGCAGCAGCAAGACACGCCGATTTCTGAGGATGCTTTTTCATCCAGCGTGACGTGGCTGTGGACAAACAAGGTTGTTTCTGTCGTATAGCTTGGTCTGACAGTAGGTAGGAGGATAGTAAAGAGGCGGCGCATGTGTGTCCAACTCCCTCCGCAGCCAAATCTGCGAGAGTGAGAATGAGCTCTGGAGTGGATGTTGGAAGCCTTTAAGAGGTGCAGACACGCTAATGTAGCCAAAACTTTCAGTTTCCAGCTCCTTGAGGCAAACCACTGGAGCAATGCATGGAGAGGAGAACACGAGTGAGAGATAGAAGGGGAGGGGGCTAAAATAAGGATCATATGTTTCTGACAGATCTCATCAACTCCCAACACATCATGGGGCCTCTCCCACAACACATTTATTCCAGACAAAACACAGGTTCACAGGAGGGAGTTTGCAGCATGTGTATAACTGTCAAGGAGCGGGGTTCATTGTCGTGCTCATAAAAAGCTTTGTGTGTGTGTTTGTGCACGGTTGTGTGCACTCTGTGTTTGTGTGTGTGTGTCTGTGTTTGTGTGCATACTTCAACAAGCCTCCACCTGAATGGCCCGAGGCTGTAATGCTGGGGTTGTTAGAAGACAAACAGAGACACAGGAAGCCTGAGCCAGGAGCCCCTGAGGACAGCACACACACACGTTCACACACACACACTATACTGCTACCCATAAGTACACACATGCACTCCTGCTGTCAGTCACACACACAAAACCGCCACCTCACTGTACATTTTGCCTCATGAACTCACAAAATAGATACTCCTACTCATAGTTGCTGTTACACACACGCACACACACACACACAGGTTTAAGCTCAGCCTGTCTTTCAGGCCCACCAGTGTGTGCCAAGTCTGGCCTGGCATGGTCCACAGAGGGGTGTCCTCAGGCGAAGCTTGCCAAGTCAAAGACTCTTTCATGTTCAGCCTGCACGCCCAGGGTAGTAAAAGCTTTAACAAACAGCACCACGCACACACTCTTTCTCTCTCACACACACACACACATAGAAGGCTATAAACCATTTAAGTGGTCAAAACCACACTCATACACACATATGACCATACACATATACACATGCATTAACACCACATCCGCAGTCAAGATGTAAACATTCACTAGTCTTCAGCTCTTGAATGCAGTCAGAGCCACTAACATTTAATCCAACAACAAAGGCTGACAAATCTCCTCCGACAACATTTGTGGGTGTTTGAAGCTTGGCTTCGGAATACAAAAATGTCCTCTATGAAAAATTCATCCTTAAAACCATTCCTGTTCACCTTCATTAAAACTTAGTGGAGCCCACTGCCAAAAATAGGACTGATTTTATCAGAGCCCAAAGCGACTGTACCATCAAATTAGAGTCAGTTTTCACAGACAATGGAGTGCTTATGTTAAAGTATTAGCCAGTGTCCAATAATTACCGCAGCATGCATCTGTGCCTTTTCAGTATCAATTAAAGTGATCACAGAAACAAAGGCACAGCGTATGACTGCACACCCATATGCACGCTGGACACTGGACAAGATATCAGGACCAAAGAGGCCCTGCACCCCAACCCAGCATTACACACGCGCCCTTCTCCCCCCTCCCAGTTCTGCATGATAGATACCCACTGTGTATATATGTCTATGAGGGTGTGGGGGGTGGTGAAAGGTGGCAAAGTGCCAGCACAGAGACTGCTAAACACCTTTGTCCCCACAACACACAGGAGAAAAAACAGGACAGGCAAGCTAGCGCAGAAAAACACGCCGCAGCCAGAGAGGTGTTACAAGAAATATTGCTCTGTTGTTAGGATGTTTTCCTCCTCACGGAGAAAAAAAAAGGGGGAAAGGTGGCTGCCATAATTGACTCAGTATTGATTCGGAGTCCTGGTTACAATGGAGGCAGAGCGCTGGAAAGAAGCAAAAGTGTGAGATGGTGGTCGATTTGCGCAGCGACAATAGGCTCATTAACACATGTGGCTATGCTGGGCGAAATGGAAAAGTTGCTAATGCTGGATGAAGAAGGATGGAGCCAAAATGATGGGACAATGCGAGCACAAAAGCAAGGTGCTGAGTCAGGGATAAATGATTTCTGGTATAATTATAGTATACAGGGCATATCCATACATATCAAATTCTATGTCATAACTGTGAAAGGAATTTTCCTCCAATTACTCAGCACTGAAAGGCCAAGCAGTCATTTACCGTCCTAACAATCAGTCCATGAAATAATCGAAGAGAATATGAATTAAAAAAGATCATTCCAGCAGTATGCCTCTTTAACACTGATTATAGGTTGAGAAACCATCATCTGCTTTCTTTCTGGGCCATCCATAATCTGTAGACAAGCCTCCATGTCCCTATGCATATCTTAAATTGTTTATCATGCAAATGACGGCACGCATGCTGCCCTTCCCTCTCCTAACGGCCCACAGCTCCAGACAGCAGACCCCAACCCCAGCTGCAGTCATGAGACTCCCAGACGGCCTCAGCTGTCCCTCAGACCCAAAGGCGCAGCTTCATCTACAGCTCCGGGTCTATTACGGACTGCCCCCTCATCCCTCCTCCCCTTTCCCCCCATCTCTCCCACCTTCAAGTTCAACCATCCTGGGTGTCACCCCCCTCTCTAGTCCAGCACCTTCTTTCCTTAACCCAGCCCGAGCCTTTGCTTTCACAAACTGCTGTCCGTATGGAAATCCATCTGTGTCAAATGATAGTTCAGGAGGGTGGGGAGGCGAGGGGCCACTTTCAAGTGCTGGGCTGTAACATATAATATTCTCCCTTGGAATGGAGAGGGAATGAAGCAAGTGTAGGAACAGTATGTATTGAGATGCCTGAGCACAGTGTTAGCCTCTGACTGAGCAGGGTGAAAGAACATGGCAGCTAGCATATGGAGTACGGGGTGGCTCACTGGCACTGCCAACCTGGATCCATCAGTCTTGGATGCAGAAAACAGAGGCCGGGGAGGCTGGCTCATGCCCACGTGTGACTGATGCGTACGCTTGTCCTGCACAGAAGCCGCATCTCCTGTTTGACCTGAAAATCTCTTCCAGGTTTATTTATTTGCTGCTCTGCAAAATACTGACCGCAGATGTTGCAACGGAGTTATAATGAAATCAGATGAGGTCTCACTTCCACATACAACCGAGTTAATCTATCCATCATTACCCCAAGCAAATCCTGACTGTTACACAAAGTCCAGAGACTTAGGGTCTATAAATAAAGCTCTGCTCACAATGCCACTGACCTTATGATATCATGTGAACTCCACTGCATGATGATCTAAATGAGCAAAGAAAAGCATGTTTGAACAGCTGACAAGGCCAAGAGGCATGTCAGATGTGTATATGTGTGTGTGTTTAAGGATGCATGTGTGTATATATTTATATCCATGTGTATATGTATACACAGATGTTCAACAAACTGTACAATAATGGATGACAGCTCTTCTGTATCACAGGGGGCTAACAAACCAATGAGGAGAGTAGTAGTATACAATAGGGATCAACCGATACAGATTTTTTTAGGGCCAATACTAGAGATGCACCAATACATTTTTTTCCGATTCAGTCCAATACTGATACCTGGGCTGAGCATATTGGCTGATACCTGATACCGATCCAAAACTACTGTTGAATGAATTAACTGTACGCCTTCCCATGAGTGTGAAGGCATCAGGCTTGACATAAACATTCAGCCTTGTTTTTAAAAAAAAGTTAAATTAACGCAGATATAAACGTGCTTAATATTATTAATAACATAGTGTAAATTTATTATGATATTGCAAAAAAAAAAAAAAAAAAGTAATGACTAGAGCGGCCTCATTCATCCGATATCCGACCCAGCTAATTAATCAATATCAGAGCCAATATCCGATCCGGGTATCGGATAGATGCACCTTTAGCTGATACCTATACCAATATTTTCTCATCAGCCTCAGCCGATGGCCAATACAACTTGCCGATATTTGGGGCCGATACTGCATTTGACTCCCAAATTATTATAATAGATATAGTGAAAAATAATTTTACATCTCTTTTAATATAAAGAAGAATAAAGCAAAAATCTGAAAAAAGAAACAGTGCACTTGTAAACAAATATTAAGTAGAAACATTAAACTTGTAATAAATTTATATATATATATATATATATATATATATATATATATATATATATATATATATATATATTTAAGTATGTAATTTATGTAGAGGGAGGTATCAGCCAACACACCCAACATATCAGCCGATGCTGATACCAGCAAAAAATGCAAATATCGGCCGAAAATATCGTCCGACCGACGTATCGGTCTATCCTTAGCATACAATGCCATAAGCAAAGCTGCAGCACTAATACAGTACTGTAGTGCAAATGAACTAGTATTCTCTACGTGTTTAGTCTGAATTGGCTTCAAATTAAATCCCAATCTGGCACATGCTATTGGCTCTGTTAAAGGAAAGGAGCAAACACTGAAATGGGCTGGTCAAAAATCAAACCCCACTCTATAAAAGCAGCCATGAGGGACCAGCGCTTGTTTGCACAGAGACTCATGTTTTCACTGCAGCCTCATTTAGCCCCCGTGGACAACCAACAAACCAACTAGCCGCCTTAAGAAGTCCTTAATTACTCAAATCAAGAAAAAAACTGACAATTAGTGGCTGTAGACTTCCTCAAATAAACACTTCTTTGCTGACAGATAATTACATTCTTCTGTATCGCTTTTTAATTTTAGCATCAGAGTGAGTCTTTACAGGCGCATATTTGAGGGCAGAAGAGATACTGTATGACAGTGTAATAAGCCAGTGAGGGATAGAGATACATCTCTGAACACCACATGAGAGAGAATTTGAAGTCTGCAGGATCTAAGCACATGTGTGATGCAGGACAGACCAAAAAAACATCTCTCTCTTTGTTTCTTTCTCTTTTTATCTGCCCCTTCATCTGTCTGCGTATTTTTCACTGTCTAAATGTTACTTTTCTCACAATCGCTTTCAAAACGGATGGTCTTCATTTGGGTTCATGACTCAGCTGAGGGAAATGTGCAGCTCCTAAATGTAGCAGCAGACATTTCACACCGTGGTTGTGCAGATTGGATGCATCCCCACTACCAGAAGCAAACTGAGTACATCTCAGGGAGTGTCTGTTTCGCTCTGGGATAAACTCCCCATGAACCTTGGGGAAGTGTGACCCGCTCCACACACCTTTAGACCTTTTAAAGTCTCACTTCACACATCTTCCTCCCTGCTCATCTGTGTACTCTTGCATGGCAGCCATTTTAAGCTGCTAGTGTGTGTGTTTTCTTTTTTTTTTGTTACCTGTGACATTCTCCTGCTTGGGGATTATTCCTTGCAAGGGTGCAGATAAACAATCCTCATCCTGTGGCGACACCTGAACAGCCACCTCCACAGGTTGATGCCCCCTCCTCGGGTGCTGATGCTGGGTTCGTGAGTGTGAGGAGGACGTGGAGACGGGCGAGGCGAGGGGCGAGGACGGCGGCCTGTCCAGAGGTTTGTCCGCACAGAGGCTACCGTGGCACTGCCTCCGTTTGTGTTCAATGAACAGCAGGATGTCGGCGAGGGGAAAACGGGAGTGGCATTGGCCGCAGGTTAGCAGGTCCTGGTCCCCTTTTAGGGGCTCGCCCTGGGCCACTCCCAGCCTGGGGGAGTCCTGAGAGTCTTCTTCTGGTAAAACACCTGACAGCGGTTCAGCTGCATGAACAGAGAAGAGGAGAAGGCATTGATTTAAAGGGCTGTGAGAGGCAGAAGCTTTGTGAAACTTGTAAACAAATGGGTCAGAGGAGGCAATGCTTGAGCATATTAATGAGTTTTGCACAACAAAATACATTTTTACAGTTCTACAAGAATAAGGTCAAGTTCTAAAGGGTGTGTATGACATTTTTAGAAAAGAAAGAAGAGAGAAAGACAGCGCACTGACAGCTTCGATAAGGACTGACATGTTCAGCTTGCAGGCAGCAGTCAAACGATTAAGTTGCTTGACCCTCTTTATTGTGCTGCCAATCTCGCTTTTTTAATGAACCTAACACCTCTGAGAATCAAAAAATAGATTCTAATTTGAGTTCAAGATGATTGGACCCCATTTCGTTAAAAGTGCTGGGATCTCGTGAACCAAGGTTAGACATTGAGGGGTTGGATGTGGAGTAGGTCCCTGAAGTGCCGACAGAGAGAGAGAAGAGAGGAGAGAAGAGAGAGAGGGAGCATTTTAAAAGAAGTAATCTAGCCACACAGTAAACGACATCGGGCACCCCGACTGGGATGCTGAGATAAGATGTGATGAATTCTTGCCGCCGGTACAACCTTTAATTCTGCATCAGGTCAGATGAGACGGTGGTGAGGGACTATGCAAGATAGGCCCTGTTACTTATATGTTCAACTGCATTAAAGATGAAGGAATGCAGCCCTATTTTACTGCAGCTTATCTTAACCAGCTTATGCAATGGACACAGGCAAGGTGTGTGAGGTTGGGTTAGGTGGAAAGATTTTCTTCAAACCTAATAATCTCATTTTGATGCCAAGCAAGAGTGATGTGAATAACTTTGAAAACTAAAATATAATCCCGTTTTTCAGACATCTGACTGCCAGAATTTTAAGTATTTGAGGCCAAACTGTCCCACTGGGCTCCTATGCCTGTTCTGCAATCAGGAAAATCATTTGGAGTCTCTACATCTGTCTTTTTAGTCTAATATAAATCCTTGAAAAAGCAGAAGATCAATAACTTCATTTCTCTCACTACCTGAATATATATATAGATAAATAGATAGATATAGATATAGATATAGATATAGATATAGATATAGATATAGATATAGATATAGATAATATATACATTCTTTGAAAGCAGGCCTTCAGCTTCTAACTGAACACTTTTTAAATATGTTTAACTTTGTTTTTCTTTCCTGGAAAAGAAAATCAACATAATGAACATCACAGGGAACATCAAATATGCAATCACTTATTTCTGCTAAAACGATTCTCTGCGTGCGCTTGGTTAAGCAACACAGGGATAAAGTGGATCAAGTTCATGTTCATAAGTGGCCTCTATAGGACCACAATCATAGTGCGCCCCCCACTGGCAACGCTTCTTAAAATTATCCGACAAATGAGGGAGTTCATGTTGCGAGATCATAATTGGTTTCGACGGAAATTTGAACAGCATGCAGAGACACATTTACAGCTAGAATAGCCTAATTAAGGTCAAAATAAATGTGCTGGCTCTCATCTGCGCCATCAACTCTGGCGATATTAGAACAAGCTGTATTTGTTGGAGATGTCTCCGCGTCCACTGACGCGCAAAGAGTAAAGCGCTGATAAAAACCAGCGACTGGCTTTCTGCTGTCATTCGTCTAACTGGGGAAATAATTCTCCTGCATTCATGAATGTATCTGTGCTGTATGTAAAAGCTGATGTGCAGCCTGAACGAATTCCCTGCGTTTTTATCACACACGTGCGTAAACCGACTTCCCCTGCTTTTCTCCCACGTTATCAAACCGAACTGGCCAGGACCATTTATCTGTTCTATTAAAGAAACATTTTTGCGTTGATTACACAACTCACACTACCATACACTGAGTATACGGTGCTTAAATATCAGCGGCGATTCATTTAATGCAAAGAAACTGCCTTCGTTTGAAGTAACGCACACGATGTCCCAGCGCCGTGGACAAGTGGGCATGTAAACACTACTTCCCTGTCTCCAAATCAGCACAAACATCTGTAAATGGACCCTTAAAGCAAAAAATAACAGTCAGGCGTTATAATGGACCGGGTCTCCGAGCAGCACATGTGAACTTCGACGTGAATACCCGCAGCTGTGAGTCTGCGCTGCCTTCACATATAGGCAAAGGTCTCTGACCATAAAGCTCGTGCATGCCCTTTAATGGCGAAAGAAACCTTGAAGGCTGTGTTATACAACACTTAAACTAACTCAAGTTCCCTCTCACACTGTTTCAAAAACTTTCGTCAGGAGAATCAACATTCATTTAAAGACATCCTGTGTCCTGGATATGTTTGGGGTTTGTAATTTCGCTCTGGGCAGCGGAGGGTCCGTCCGTACCCACCTATTAAAATCCCTCTAATGAAGTTGCCCCAAACGAAAAACAATACAAGATGGAAAACCAAAGCAATTAAAAACCAAGAGGCGATTTGACTCCACTTACGCGAAAACTCCCGTTTGCTCAAGTGCTGGGGTTTGCCTTGCTTGCGGCGAGACATGGTTTGCTTAGTGGCGGCTTTTCAGCTGAGTTCACATTGGGAAATCCGTTCCTACAAGGTAGACTCCAAATGAAATATCTTCATTGATGCGTCTGTCATCCAGATGGAGGGAAGAAAAAAGAAACCGAGCTGCGGATCACACAGAGCGTGATGCGTAACGCGCTACGGGCTGAGTGGAGCTCTTCATGACTTTTTCGCGAAGAGAGAGTGATGGGGGTACATCGAAGCCCCCTGAGCTGCAAGTTCAAGTGCGGACGTGACGTTCTTGCGAACTTGAACGTCAGGCGGTGGACGGACTGAGACATACAAAACATGGGCAGGGCGAAGCCGGCCAGTGGGAGGGGGCCAAGCCTTAATAAAAGCCAATGGACACTCATTATGGACTACCTATGGACGGAGAAGAAAAAAAGAGACACCCCAAAGACACCAATGGACGAAGGGGATCAAGGGGGCCGGGCTACGACAGAGAGGCAGAGAGACTACTGGTTGTTGGAGACGAGCACAAAGCGCGTGGTGGAGGATAGTGGAGGGTGAACCAGCCCTGGTATTGTGCTCATATGAATATGCAGTGCGTATGTAAATTTATGTAGAGATTGGATTCCGCCTTTTAACTAAAGATCGGAGGAAAGAAGAGAATCGTGTGTATTTTATTTTAACTTAATTAGATCTTATAGCCACCCATAACAGGATATTTGGCCTGAATTTCCTTCTTCTACTTTCATTTTGATGTCTTTTTAAGACCAAAAATAAATGTCGTTCCTCTGGATTTTGATGAGTTCATTTTAGTTGAAGCCTAAATAAAAATGAAATTAAAAAGAATAAGTCGTCTACAAGAAAGAAACATGAAACTGAAACTGACTCAGTGATCATGAAAGATGGAGAAAATGCAACTAAAGAAAAGGATGCCAAACAGCAATCCACCGACAGATTAAATGTAAACAAAATTGTTTGTTTGTGTTCTTACACCAGCCTTCGCTGTGTGTGCAATACGCAAGTATTTTAAACAATTGTTTCTTTTTTTCTTTCTTTTTTCTTATTTTGACTTGGCAAGATTTATAACAGAGCCACAGAAACATTTCTTTAACCAACAACCGAAAACGTCTCCAAAGAAAAAACGTGGTAAACGCTAAAAGACTCCTGTGATAGAATTATTGTATGTTGTATGTCCTTTAGATAATAGAAGTTTTTCATAAGTGTTTTCTTTCCTAATATTAGTATCTACAGTCAAATAGCAAATTTGAAACTGACAATTAGAAATTAAAACAAAGAAATTTGTAAAAGTTTTATGAACATCGTTTAAAAAAATGTAATTTATTTTTTTATTTTTTTATTTTTCTTTTTTGTATTGTTTAATTGCTTGTGGGATTATGTTCCAATTTATGACACCTATATAAACACAAATATAAAAGAAAAACTGCACCGCTTCAAAGACTTGGGGAGCCACACAGTGTTTCTCTGCAGTGGTAAGTCCCCATGACTGTTTGATAATTACTGAGTAATAAAATCTCGGGGGTGCGTTCAGCTGTTACAGTAAATATTATTTAGCAGATTAGTTTAAGGAACAAGCTTGTGAACAACCTCATAAACATGAAAGCTGAGAATAAACTGTTATTATTGCGTTTTTTATTGCGACACAGCTTCGAAACAAAGTAATGATGAATGAGTAAAAAAAAACATGTGTCACATATAAGCTGAAAAAGTTAAAGCTCTAAAATTTCAAAGATGAAGTGCAAACATTTTGGCTACAGAACGTTTAACAATAGATCTCCATGTATCCTGGCTATAATACATTTTGAGCTGGTTTTCTTAGCAGATTTATTTAATCATTTATTTATAAAGGCATGTAATTTGAATAGATTTTAAATATATGTGGCAGGTTAGCCTCATAAATAAGCCTCAACACCATCACTTGAGTAATCCTCCTCATCTCAGCTCAGTATTTTGGCGCCATCTAGTGTCGGATTAACTGCACATGCAGCGATAAGTCAGGTCAAAATTATACAGCACATTTAAAAACAACCTCAGTCGACCAAAGTGCTATCTACACAAAAACAATAAATCAGAAAGTCCCAAGTCTTCATTGGCACTGAGCTGGACGACACAAAATATCATAAGATTGACAGTCTTGCTCTAGTGTCAAACTCAGGATTTAGTAAAAAAGGTGGAGCAATAATATTTGCAGACTGAGTTATAGCTTCTTTAAAAAATGGATGCTTGCAGTTACCCAGAAAAGCTAGCATTTTACTACACTGACAATTAAAACATTCTTTCATAACATACTATTATATGTGTTCATGCATACAGTTAAATGTAAGACATGTTTTCCAGGAGCATTTTTTACTATAGCCTATTGCATAAAATGCCCTTCACATACTGAATGCAGCCATTTAACTAAATGCTCTAACACAACAATAATAATAATAATAATAACAACAATAATATTAATATTAATATTAATACTAATATTAATATTAATATTAATATTAGTAATTAATTATAATAATATTTTTTAAAAGGAGGTTAGTTCCCTGTTAGCTCCCAGACAGGACTGAAAAAACACCATCCATTCAATTCAAACAACCCTTTCTAGAAGTTTGAAGGAATGTCTGTCAAACTCAGCTGCCATTTTTTTCCTTCTGCCTCATAGTAAGGCAACATAGTAAGGCTGGAGACACATTATACCCCTTTCAAAGCCTTCTGCGATTTTAGAAAAAACTAGGAACACACATTACCAGACTGGCATCGCAGGTTTTTTATGATAATGCAAAGGAGCAATAAGTGATAATTCATCATTTCCAGGTGGAAGGAATGCAATGTGAAGCTCTAGTTGTGGAAGTCCAACTGGAGCATAACATGATGTCACACACCATCTCTCTGAGTTGATATCGAGCCTCTTGTTTACAAGGGTGGTCTGCCCTCGCGTGCATGTTCGTGCATGTGAATCTGCCCTGAACTGAGAGTAGGCCAGATAGAATTTGCCATTAGTTTAGTCAAATATAGCCAAGTAGGGGCGGTGATTAGCTCAGTTGGTTGAGCAGCCGTCCCATGAACAGAGGCACAGTTCCTCAGTGCAGTCGGCCCCGGTTCGATTCCCGGTCCAGGTCCCTTTGCTGCATGTCACTCCCCACTCTCTCTGTCCCCTTCCTGTCGCTACCCACTTCATATAAAGCCACTAGTGCCCAAAAAACCTTAAAAAAAAAAAAAAAAAAAAAAATATAGCCAAGTATACTGGCTTCTCTGCAGCCATCGGCTACCGGAGTACACTACTACGTACTCTGACACAAGAACTTTGTTCTTATTTCAATCCCAGACCAACTGAGCCCAATTGACGGCATCAAACTCATGCAAAAACTCTGTGAACTGTCTGAGGACTCAGATTGTAAAAAAAACAAACATGGATGACAGACAGACATGCAGGCAGCTATTTGCTGTGACAAATCCACCAAAAAGGAAAAAATAGGGATGTGGATCAACTCCTGGAGGTGTCAACGTTTGCAGCGTGAACTTTTTACACTGCAGAAGAAGGTGAACCAATTAAATACCTTTAGGGAACAGGGTTCATCAGCTGTGTAAGCTATCAGGCTGTCCGGTCAACTGTTTCCTGTCATGTTCATCGTCAGTCTTCGTCTCCATTTTCAGAAATGTGGGCATTTCTTTTGTTTCTTTTATTTTTAAGATAACACTGGCCTACAGTATCTTTATGCATTTTTTTTACTCTGCCTGTCACAAAGACATAGGCTAATTTCTTCCAATTCTGTATCTATGAACCTGCCAAAGATAACATCTACCCAGACTTGAAATGGACCAACAAAAGAAGTAAACTGGGCAAAAATCTGGCATATCAAAGCATACCCTGGAGTGTGTCCTTAAAATCTAGGAAAACTGAACAAGTATAGGACAAAAGAAGACATAAATATAGTTATAGATACAGTAGATCAATCATATCAGAAAGTCATGTCCTTAAATAGTAGAAAAATATAGAGAAAGAAATGAGCAAAAACTTGACATAGAACCTGAGACACCTGAACCTTCACTTGATTCATCTACTGTTCGATAAAACCTCATCAGAAATGCCCTCCCAGGAAGCATGGCTGTCAAACTGACATTTTTTAGGAAGAGAAACAGGCTGGGTTATGTCTCATGTCACAAGAACTGGAGTGAAAATCAGTGGCAACAGGTTTTACAGAGAAAATCCTCAGAGCCCAGACCACATATAGAAACAATGCGGGATCATCTTGACAGAGAACAGAACAAAAGGCAGCCAACATCCAACGAAGAGCTTTGGATGTCTTTTAAGAAGCTTTAAGAGCTATTCCTAAAGACTTGGCTAAAGAAATAACGAGGCAACTCAACCCATTAAGGCTGTGCTGAAGAATAAAGCTTCACATACTAAATATTGACTTTCAAACTTATTATGAATTTAACTGCATCTGCTTTTGCCTCTTACCATACTTACTTTTTGTTTACTCATGTTTCTCTAATTGCTGCAACTGTTTCTTGTTTTTCTAATAGTAAAGAAAAGATACAGTACTCTTCACAAATAGACATTTGAAAAAAAAAAACAAACATAAAAATAGCTCAATTTACAGTGACAACTTTATTGTTCCAATAAAAAGTGCTGGGTGGGCTTTTACCCCACCTGTAGCTGCAGAGTGAAGGCAAACCATAAATTCCCCATATACAAATAAAATTCAGCCATACAAGCAGCAGCAGATGCACTGAAGTGAATAAACCGTAATGTACAAGATAGATAGATAGATAGATAGATAGATAGATAGATAGATAGATAGATAGATAGATAGATAGATAGATAGATAGATAGATAGATAGATAGATAGATAGATAGATAGATAGATAGATAGATAGATAGACAGACAGACAGACAGACAGACAGACAGACAGACAGACAGACAGATAGATAGATAGATAGATAGATAGATAGATAGATAGATAGATAGATAGATAGATAGATAGATAGATAGATAGATAGATAGATAGATAGATAGATAGATAGATAGATAGATAGATAGATAGATAGAGTGTATGTAAAAATAAATAAAAACACTGACCTTAATTATATTTAAAAGCAATTTTCTAGAAATAAAACAAGTCAGTAGTGCATATTAACATGGGACCTCATGATATGCCGTCGGTTGAGTAGCCTTGCACATTACATAAGCCCATGTTGTCCTTCTACATGCACGCGCAGCGCCACCGCGAGGCCAAGACGCAGCAAGGCGGCAGGAACAGGGCTGGGCAGCGGGCTGACAGGAGCAGCAGCACCGCTCTTCATAATCCTCCCCATATCGGATTCTGGTTGTCCATTGAACACTTGGTGAGAGACTTTTATGTTACTGTGTGTTTGCTGATGTCACGACCAGGCTGCTCCGGCGGCGTTTGCTGCCTCCTCAGCTGTTAGGATGAAGGCGGTGAAAAGAGCATCGCTGTTTGTGCGACAAATAGACGCCGTCCATGATGGTGAGATCCTGAGATGCACAACAGCAGAAAGCCTCGACAACACTGTTTATTCCTCTTCAAAACGAAGAGAACGATCATCGTAAATCAGTGTGAGGTGGCCTGCATTTGGTGCGCGTGAAGGGATGATAAGCTACTGAACGTGACAATTACGCGCAGATGACAAGTCGGTAATTAACGGTAGCCCCACTGTAGCTACATGGCACTTGTGTAGAAGTGTATCACCTTTTTGGTAATCTGGTTATTTCAGCTGTTTATTTCTGGGGTCGGTGTTAAATGGCTTGACGGGAAGCGCCGGACTGAGACTTGGCCTAACTGGGCTCATTTTCAGGCTCTGCCATTGGCCGACTTAACCCATCAGCTGCGGCCGCCTTCAAGCTCAGTTGATGTGTTGTCATTTGGAAGAGCATCTATGCCTCAGATTGGGTGAAGCCGTGTGTGGTCAAGCGTCTTATGAGGAAATCTGGGCCACTGGGAGCCAGGCTACTGAAAACCCTCCACAGGGAATGAGGGGGGCTGTCGGTTACCATTGGGACTGA
Source organism: Atherinomorus stipes (assembly GCA_023101725.1). NCBI lineage: Eukaryota > Metazoa > Chordata > Actinopteri > Atheriniformes > Atherinidae > Atherinomorus > Atherinomorus stipes. Next base: position 175,102 of record JALJCO010012830.1, on the reverse strand, counting down.
GCTGATGCTCTAACAGGAGCTTCAGATATGACAAAGTATGTGTATTAAAATCCCACAGTTTCACTTAAGGCTTTTCCAGAGCATGAGTCAGCAAGGCCCGTGTGTTGATGGTGATGCTGCGGAGTGAAAAGAGCTGTTGTCCTGTTTTATTTGCAGAGGAATTCTGATTGCTGCATGGAAATCATATGAGATCATGGAGAGCTGGGATGTGGGTTTGCAGGGAAAATGATTATTGCTCTGACTCCAGGCCTCTTTCTGGTACAACTGCTTTGCGTTTGTATGCAGATCAGCCTGACTGGATTGAATTATCTGCCTTAATGCACATATTATCTCCGTCTTCCTGGATGCCTGTAATATGCCCCGCACCATCACTCCTCCCTTTCTTTTGCTCAATGTCTGACTATTTCCTCTTTTTTTTTTCAGCAGCGTGATTTCTGGAGTTGGTCACAGGGTGACTCTGCTCAGGATTTCATAGAAAATGCCTGGGATTGTGTAAGCCCCCACTTAATTTTATAATTTTATTTTAACTGCACCACATGGAGATTCGGGCATGTCAGTGTCCTCTGAAAAAGCTGCTTTACATATGATGCACTTGCACAGATGCTGAGGTAATTGGCTTCTTGTGACTGTTTGAAACAGCTTGCCTCATTCACACTTGGTTTGAGCAGCAAGTATTCATCTTTTTGCTGATCAGAATATGCTCAAAAACAGCCTTTTTTCAGTAGATAAACAACAGCACACTGCGTTCTAACGCTCTCCTCATTTTCAGGGTGATGCATTAAAGATCAAAGGTGAGCTTGCGAGGCAGAAATGAGTCTGACTTCCTGGTTTTTGGTGAGCGGTGGGGGGGACGCGCCATCGTCTTCCCAGGGAGATGATCTTTGTGGGGAGGGATGACTGTGAGCTCATGTTGCAGGTACATCTCCACCAGATTCCCTTCTTACTGTCTGGCCACGAAATAATCCGAATCACAGCATGGACCGCAATGAATGACTGGATTTTGTGTGATTCAGTCTCGCAGTGTGGACAAACAACACGCTGTCATCAACTATGAGCCAAACACGGATGAACATAAAGTAAAGGACTTGGGCAGCTTAAATGGGGTGAGTGTCTCATTTATTTACTAGTTTGTGTCTTAAAGGAGCCTCTGCCCCCTTTTTTAAAAGAAAATAATTCCTGTTGACTGTTTAAAGAAGAGCTTAAACTCTGCTGACAGCCGTCATCTCTTAGCTGGAACAAGTGATGTCTATTCAGGCTTAAAAAATCTGTGTTCAAAACAAGGGGAGAGTCCTCAGACTGAACAGAGCTATTTTGTTGCATCATGGGAAATGTAGGTTATTTAGTTTGAAGCTGTGGCTCATAGAAGCCAGAAAAATTTTCACTTCTGGTGTGTCAGTCTCAAACATTTCTAACATTTTTCTCTTCTCTTTAGTCTTTTAACTAAATGAAAGTGCACTAAATCAAATAAAATACTGAAATTCCCTTTAACTGCATCATGTGTTTAGTGTTTAGAAAATTAGTCATGAACTTGTACTCAGTGATCATGATTAGTTTACCCGTTGGACTGAAAGTGGTTCTAGAGGAGGAAGATAATAAGATTAGAATCATTCTCCGTCCAAATATAGATGTCATTCATGGGCTTTGATGCAGAAATACGTCTTTATTAGCACTTTGTTAAGCTGAGTATGAACAAACAGTATGTTATAATAATGTAATGTAAGTAACTTCTTTAAACTTCCATGTAAAGAAATCATCTAGTTCAGCCGCTCCAAACAACTTTGTGTTCGAAGCATTTGAGAGAATTTTGAGACCCAGTAAATAACCTATACACGAAAGCTATGTTACATTTCGACTGTAATATTCAATTAAATTAGTACAAATATTTGACAAATGATTAAAGTGCAGGAGAATTCAGAGAGCTGATGTTATTCAGTCTGGTTTGACAGAAGCAAAACGCCAGTCATGCCACTTTTGTTCTAGCCACAGTCATATGAAGCAACCTTTTAGCAAGTGTGCTTAAAAATTTTCAGGAGAAAAATGGTACAAGTTGAGTTTTTATGACAAATATAGCCAAACCAAACTCAGAGTTCCAGAGAGGAAAGGCTGCATTTATATAAAATGTCCACACAAGAGATTTGCATAAATAACAGCGTTAGATAAGCGGTTTGGAAAAATTTGATTGGAAAATATCTAAATAAAGAAATTTGAACTCTGCCTGGGTTAGCTTTGGTGCAGAGTTTGTAGCCGGGGGCAATGTTGCAGAAATACTTCTGAGTGAGTTTAAAAAGAGCAGATAGACTTATTTTTGAACCAGGCTAATGAAATGTTTTTCTTAACCTCATTTTTTTGCATTTATTTGCAGACATTTGTCAACGATGTGAGAATACAGGAGCAAATCTATGTCACGCTGAAAATTGATGACAAATTGAGGTTTGGATATGATATCCTTCAAATATTATCTGCAAAACCAGTGACACTCAGGATGTGGCAACGCTGTAACTTTATCTGTTCTTGAATTGCTGTGAATGCTTATTGTACTCTGCCTGCTGTATAATGGATGAGGCTACCAGTGCACGTTTCTCACCCTTGCCTTTTTACCTTAACCTTCCCTTACATACCAACCTGTTCACTGTGGTTCGAGGAGAGCTTCATATTCCTGAAGAGGCCCTCAAGGTTAGATGGCATGTTATGCAGTGATGAAAAAAAGAAAAATAAAGGAAAATAACAAGTAACTGCAGTGTATATGTTCCAGACAGAGGAGATATGCTTGCTCAGAACAGGATAGGATAGTTTTTATTACTTCTCTGTCACAGGAATCAAAGAGATGTGTTTAATCAATGTGCTTTTTCACCAAACAGCCCAGGTTGCTGCAGAAAAGAAGATTTTATCTGAATGATCCAGATTAATTTAGATTATTATTGTTTAAACAAATGGAAAAAAAAATATTTGAGGCTCAGAAAAGAAACAAAATCTTTGTTAACTTCTATTCGTTAGCTTGATACAGCTGTTTAGATTCTCCATCCTTAAACTCACTCTCATCCGTCAGCACGAGAAACTGAGCAGCCAGCTTCAGCTGAACCAGAAGAAACCTTCGGCGGCAGACTCGTCCAAATCTGAGACAAAACCTTCAGAAGCAGCGGCGGCCTCCTCTAACACTGGTGCTCCTGCAGCCTCAGAGGTCGGCAGGTCAGAAGAAAAGACATCAGGTAAGCTTAAATATTGATACACTGCACAGAAGTCGGACACATTTTATGTTGTTAGAGTTCTCGTGATTTTAAAAATATATTACACATTGGATAGTGGGATGATGAAAGAAAATGAGATGAAAGATCAATGCCAAATAACATGCAACACCTGTAGTCATGTTGCATTTTAGTAGGCTGTTTTCATGCGTACGCTAGCTATGATATTGTCCAGTGATGCTCTGGTGGGGATGCATGTGAAAGTGTAGATATCAACAACCATTTCAGAATAATGCAAAGTTTAACCAGCTGGCTACCTGACAAGAAGATGAACAGAGAAAATAATAGAACTAAAAAGATGATGCAATTAGTGATGCACAATATGAAAAATTTCAACTGATACCCATTGACCGATAATTTTTTGCTTCTCATGGCTGAATACTGATATTAAAGCTAAAAATGATGTAATATTCATTCCTTGTGCAAAATTAGGAAATACTTCTTCTGCATCTGCAGCAGATCCTAGTTGCCGGTGGCGTCATAATGTTGCACAGTGGAAGCGGCCTTACGTTGTTCCCATGCCCCATGGATTTAAAAAAAGAAACACAAACAAAAACAAAAATAGCATTCCGCAGGTTTCCCACCAAACAGCACCTGTTATATATCGTAAATTATATTGATAATTCTTTCATTGACAGTTTGATATTTCTGTATTTCCTCATTTCAGGGAGCCTTTTAAGATCTGGCTAGGGACAGCAGATGAAAAGTAGCCTTTTGGTTTAAACCAGGGGTGGGGAACCTTGGCCCTCATCCTGCAGGTCTTCCACTTGTCCTAGCTCCTGATTCAAATCAGTGAGTCTGATTGGCTGTTAGAGCCATTTGATTTGAATCAGGTGTGCTGGAGTGGGGAGGAATGGAAAGCCTGAAGGGACACCAGCCCTTGAGGACCAGGGTTCCCCACCGCTGGTTTAAACTGATTAACTTTTTGTTTGTTTGTTTTTGATATGCTCTGTCCCTTAAAATAAACAAAATTTTGAAAAATATCAGACAATATTGTGTCAATATCGCCAATATTGATATTCACTTTTAAAGCCAATATCAGCCAATACCGATTTCGCGCCAGTTGGTGTGTGTTGGCTGAAATGATTTTACATACTAGGCCATATCATCGATACCTATAAATACTTGTGTTTGTATCAGTGTTAAAAAAAGACATCATTACATATATGGGGAACTTCATCCACTAGCCAGGGTTCCCCAATTCAGTCCTATGAGGGCTGCAATCCTGCTTTCAATGTGTCCCTGCTCAAACACACCTGACTCAAATTAATGAGTCATTGTCCTGAACATCATAGGCTGTTTGGCCATTTAATTTGAGTCAGATGCGTTTGAGCAGGGAGACATTGAAAACCTGCAGGATTGCGGCTCTCATATGACCGGATTGGGGAACCCTGCACTTTGCTAACGCTGTTAATAAAACCGTGCCATTTCTACAGTGTACCCTCTGCATCATTCGCTGCATTAACATGGAGCACTTTTGATTAGAAACAAACATCCAGTTGGAATAAAAATGTGCCATGTATACACCTCAGCATATCTGATTAACCTTGATGGGATGGAATTTCAATCCCATCGAGAGGGGGTGGTTTAAACTGTTGCATGATCTGATCAACAGTAAAATGTTACCATCTATGCACTCATTCATACCGTTTCTGTGGTAAATGTTTCTGTGTATGCTGTAGGTGTGTATTACAGCGTAAAGATTAACATACCAATTGATTTTGCCAGGAGACACAACAGTATTCCACCGGGGTACCCCCCTTTATGGCCAGCCTGCCTGGTGGGGAGATGGAGACACCAATGACCAGCATCCAGGAAGGCCCGAGGAGAAGAGCTCAGACCGGAAGAGAGAAAAGGCTGAAACAGGCATGAATAATGTTTTGTAAATGCTACAAGACAGATACCACAATCTGATCTTGTACCGTACTGTAGTTAAGCCATTAATAAGTTAAGAATTAGGTAAATAAAATGTTGTGATCACTTCAACTTTGGAAATTTATTTAGGTAGATATTTGCATTTTGTTTAATTTTATGTCACCAAATTCATGCTTTTGTTTAAATTCTGACAGAACCCAAAAGAAGTGCAGAGATTCCGAGGTCTCCCCCGCAAACAGCCCCCAATCAAGAGCCGAGCTACTTTGAAATCCCAACGAAGGATACACAGTCTTCAAGTAAAGTGAGTGGTGAACCTCCGTCACAAGAACAAGAAAGTTGTGCTTCTGCTGCCGCAGAGCCCGTTCATGGCCACGCCTCCTTTACCATTGAGTTTGATCCCGGGGCATCGGGTAAAGTGACCGTGAAAGATCGAGTGGCAAAAGTAGGACCAGAGACCCGACCACGTCCTAAAAGGGCAGGTGGGGAAGAGCTGAGTCCACTTCAAACAGCCATGGTAGCAGCAGAGGTTAAAGTTGCCGATTGGTTGGCTCAGAATGAGCTGCCACTGGCTCTCAAAGAGACGGCTGCAGAAGATGATGGAGAAAGTGTAAAGAGTGACGTTCCTGTGCAGATGAGGAGTCTCAAAGGTATTCAGCAGGATACGGTGTTCAACTATTTGGTGCGTCTCTCTTTCTCCATATTCTGACCCATTTCCTTTGTCTCTGTCTTACATATGCCAGGCAGCAAACATGAGGATGGTACTCAGAGTGATTCTGAGAATGCACTCGCAGAGCAACGCAGGGCTGCAGCTCTGGAGGACCGCTCGTGGGGTCTTTGGGGCAGCAGTGGGATGAAGATCAGAGAAGGCCGTGCAAATGTACCAGAGGGTCTCTTTGCAGAGGAGGACAGTCCAGCACGCCGTCGCAAGTCATCAACTTCCAAAGTAGTGAGTGGACTGGCAGATAAGCGGCGTGGCTCAGCATCGCATCAGCAGAGTGGGCGTGATGAGTGTCAGCGTCGTGGAGAGGACTTCAGTGACAGAAGGACTTACATCATTGAGCTGGAGAATGGAGATAATGAAGAGGAGGAGGCTAGGAAACTAATTGACAAGGTAAGGAAGAATTATCAAGTTCCATTTGTATCTGGAGGTCTTTTGTACAACTGAGTATTACGGCCACATTAAGAAAAAAAAAATTAGATTTTGAGAATAAAGTTGTATTATTACAAGAAAAAGGATACTATTTTAAGAGAAAAATGTTATTTTACAAGAATAAAGTTGTAAATTTATAAGAATAAAGTTGCAAATTTACAAAAATAAAGTCGTAAGTTTACAAGAAGTCTTAATATTTCAAATTTAGAAGAGAGAAGTTAATAGAAATGATAGAAATAATAGAATGATAGAAATGAAATCGTGGAGCATTTCATAATGTACTTCAGTATTCTGTAGGTTTTACAAACCAGGAGATACTTAATATCTTGGCACATCAGCACGGCATTGTCATTAGTATCAGGACTTTGAGGAGATCGCTGCTTTTGTGGAGGGGGACATGGCTGGTACCAGTCGACTGCAGGGTTATCCAGGATGCATCAGCGAGCAATTCAGAGGTCCCTCTGTAACTATACCTAAAAATTAGGGGTGTAATGGTTCGGATAAACAACGATTCGATTCATAACACAATTCATGGTTTCTGATTGGATTTGAAGTCACTGAATTGAATCTGATCTTATCGTTCTAAATCAACCAATATCATCCATGAATCAAATCAGAACCCATGAATCGTGAGATGAATCGAATTGTTAACCAAATCAATACTTCCCTACTAAAAATTGTTCAATGGCTCGAAAAGTTTAAACGTGCATGACATTAACTTAACCCAGTGTTGCACACTTGTGTGTTTCCATTGTCCACTTACTAGTACAATTACAACTTTATTCTCATAAATTACTTTATTCTTGTAAAATTATGACTTATTTCTTGTAAATTTCCGACTTGATTCTCATAAATTTACTTCAGTCTCGTAACTTTATGACTTTGTTCTCGTAAAGTTGACATTATCCTCGTAAATTTACAACTTTATTCTTGAGAAATTATGACTTTTTATCTTGTGAAATTACAACTTTTTTCTAGTAATATCACAACTTTCTTCTCAAAGTCTGTAAAAAGAAAAAAATTCTTAATGTGGCCCGAATTCTCCATCATACGTTTGATTTTGTATCAACTATTTTATATTTCTTATTTGTGTGTCTGTGTTTGAGGTGTTTGGTGTGGATGAGCAGTGTGTTTCCAGGTTAGGGGGCCATGACCAAAGAGAGAGGCTCGCTTCCCAGAGGTCTGGTACTGGAGACAAAGGAAAGCCAGGACGCTTGGAGACAGAGGTGCAAATGCCTCCCAGGATCTTTCATAAACTACAACATTGTTTCTCCTATTCATCTTGTTTTTCTTGGTTCAGATTTTGTCTGAAGAGTTGATGGTGGGTGGTCCTCGCTGGGTGTCACAGTGGGCCACTCTGGCTGCCAACCACATCAGGACAGATCCTGAGGGTTCAGGAGGGGACAGCCATATCATGGTCACAGAGGATAGAGGTACTCAGCTTGGTTTTCTCAAGCTTTGGCACACATTGTCATGCCATAAACTATGTCTCTTTTCATGAGTTCAGATTAAAACCTGTCTTTATGTTTCAGGAATATATTCATACAAAACTTAGTTCACTCTCTGCTAAGTCAAAATTGGCAAGAAAAGAAAAAGTGTGATTGCAAGACAGCCAACTGAGCACAGATTAGCTAAGATAAGCCAACAAGCTAATGAATACACAAAAGCAAAAATGTTCCCACAAACATATGTAGCTGCTTTAAATGTTTACCCCAAATGACTCTATAATAACCTGAGGGAAAATGTACTAATATAACATTTCATGAGAGAAGACAATAATATTTTACTGTGCTGGAGTACGAGGTGATTTGTAGCCAGCATCTTGCATCACATGTTCTACTTTCCTATATTTACAACCACAGATCTTCCGCAGCATGCGATGTAGGAACTCCCGGGAGGGTAGAGAGGGCTGGGGGTGTTGGTGGTGTTCTCCCACGGGTCGGTAGGGACCTAAGGCACCCTTTAAATAAAAAATGATGAAATGAATAAATAAACCTCAATTTCATATGAGATATACTGTACCTATCCATCCTTCTCCATACTCCCATGATGCTATTAATGATTATTACTATCTATCTATCTATCTATCTATCTATCTATCTATCTATCTATCTATCTATCTATCTATCTATCTATCTATCTATCTATCTATCTATCTATCTATCTATCTATCTATCTATCTATCTATCTATCTATCTATCTATCTATCTATCTATCTCTATCTATCTACAGTATCTATCTATCTATCTATCTATCTATCTATCTATCTATCTATCTATCTATCTATCTCTTATCTATTGATTTCAGTTCACTCAAAACTCAACTCACACACACACACACACGTAAAATCACCAATGTTGTTTATTGTCGTTCAGTTTGTCTGTATGTCCGTGTCACTGTATTGTCTTTTCGCATAATGAAAAAAAAAATATATATAACTACAGATCGCTCTAACATCCTTACAATCAGCACCATCAATATCAGACCTAAGCTTAAGTGAATAAAGTAAACATAACAAGAGGGGAATATTTAAATTTAGAGTTGTTTCTTTGTTTTTTTGTTTGTTTGTTTTATGTCACATGGATTTCTTTATTTACTGCTTTCTTCCTAAACAAGAACCAGATGCACTTCTGTGATTACAGCGTCTGCATATAGCCAGAGATTTTGCCCCTGATTCACTGACTTAAACAAACAGCAAATACTTTTAAACCACATGATATTTAATTGCAGAATCAGACTTCATTTTACTAGGAGTTTAAATTTATCACTGAACACTCATCTGTCAGCATCATTGGCAGTTGAATTCCAATTGTTTGCTTCTCCAAATTCTCCAAGTGTCTGAAAATTTATTTTTGACAACACACTACTTCTGTAATGAGTCGAGCACATTTTCCATTAACTGTCCAGTTAAGCTAAAGTTTTAGTTCAAGAATATGTTGGTTTTTTAGCAGATGTATGTTTTTGTTGAAGTTGTATAGATTTTTTTTGTTGTTGTTGTTTTTATAATCAAACTCCATCTTTATAGGTGTTAGCTACAAGTTTAATTCCTCCCTACCAGTAGGTGGAACATTAACACTCGCTTACTCAGTTAGCATTAGCAAAATTATATAACAAGCTAACCATTAATTAGCATTAGCAAATGTTTAATTTACATGCCCAAGAGGAAGGTGACAACCTTCACAGGGCTTTTGAGCCCCTTTGCTACATTTACCCTCATGCTTCTTTAATTTTTGTCCTTGTCCTTTGTCGCTTGAATGTGATCTTAAAACATATTAATTGAATTAACAATTCTGGAGCTAATGCTAACGGTTAAGAATCCCAGTGTTGGCATGGTAATCAGATGTGAATATTTACTTTTTTTTTAAAACAATTATCTATATGCTATAAAAATTTGTGGGTAAAATAAATACTTTTATTCTGCACCCTTCAAGATATTCTGTGAATGTAATATTTGTTTGAAAAAATATTGTTTTGATGAAAAAAATTGTTGCTATCACTTTTAAGATATTGCCCCATTCAGTGAATTATTTTCATATATTTGGTTTGTTTCTTTTCTCAGGTCGATTAGTGCATCTTCTGATTCTTTTTCTTACCTTAAGCTTCTAGATTGAGGTGCATTCATTCACACCATAGTCTGCTAGACTTGGTCCGATTGTGTACTTGGCACAGTTAGTGGGTGGGGGTGATCTCCCAGACTGAAATCACGTCGCTGCACTTTAGCTAAACGAGCCAAACGAGTTTCATCGCCTGTGTGATATACTTATTTGAAGCATATCACATACATGTAGGCTATTTTATAATGTTGACATAGTTTTGGGGAGGGTTTTTGTTCTTTTTACTTTTGTACGGCACTTTTCTACTATGGTGCGGGCATATCCCAGAGCCCCCATTTTACAGCTAATTAGGCTACTTTAAAAACTGCATTATCTTTGTTAAAGCTTTCACTTTGTCGTCACTCCACCACAAGCCATTTCTAAAGAAGTCCCATGTGTGTGGGTTTTTTTTGGTAGCATTTACCAACAATGCCCAGTGTTTTACCCCTAATTTGATGCCAAACCAAATGCAGGAAGTGGCAGTTGTAGTCCGTTTCCTGGATTTGGTCCACTTGAAACGGGCCAAGTCCTGTGTTTGTGGGCAGACTAAGTCCGCTTGTTTGGTCTGAATCAGAGTTCATTTGCGCACTCACAATTCACCAAATGGAGTTGACTTTCTTTGCACACGGACTCTGATCTGAATCAAAAAGGCTGGTATGAATGTGCCCTAATTACCATACTTGTTTCAAGTCTTTTTGTGTTACACGTTTTTAGCTCTTATTAACATGGGAAATAGTTCTAGATAATTTATCTAAGTGAAAAAAAATAACCAATGGCCTGAAACCATGTGTTATGGTCACTGATGTCTGATGCACATTCTTATAAGACTTTCTCTCCTTTCAGCTGAAATAAGTGAATCCAGCCATTCAGCCTCTGTTGCCTCCTCTGGGTACACAGAGCGTAAGAGGAGAACCCTTCCCCAACTACCTGGTGAGGACCTCATCCATGGGAGGAGGATCCCAGGTGAAGGTCTGCGTACAGATATGGGGGAAAAACAGGATACAGAGCTACAGGAAAAAGAAAACCAAGAGGGGAGGATGTCGAGAGGAAAGAATCAACCTGGTCATGGCACTGGAAGTGTGGGGAGTCATGGCGGCAGCCCCAGTCGGTCCTTATCAGCCAAATCAGCTGATGGGGGTGGTGGAAGATCGGGTCAGTCAGGTGTGTTGACTAAACCCTCTCTTCGTCCTCTGACCAGCGGGGAGAAGAGAATGGAGGAGGCACGAAGGAGGAAAAAGGAAGAGGAGAAAGCTAGGGAAAATACTGGGAAACCATTGCTTAGGCAGGAAAGTTTTACTGTTGACAAACCGAGCTCCAACGTACCCATAGAGCTCATACCTCGCATTGATGGCTTCACAGGCAGCAGAACTCAGAGTAGAGAGGCTGGCATCGACAGTGCTACGCTGCAGAGGGACTCCGAAGCTGTGGCAGCCTTTTTAGAGACCACTGTATCAGACCAAGGAGACCCCCCGAGTCAGTCCATTGAAGGCTCCATGTCACCAGAGTCTGACGTGGACACAACAAGCACAGTTAGCCAGGCTGACGGAGTACGAAAAGTAGTCCAGAAACGTAGAACTCTTGCAGGACAGCAGAAGGAAAGAACAGTGGTGTGTTCATCCAGCAAGGGGCCTGCTGGAAGCAGGGACACTCAGGACCGGAAAGTCAAGCACAGAACATCTGGTGCTCAACAACCTAGTCGCCCCTGGACCTCCCTGGACCTAACTGACGATGATGTAAACTCCAATTCTCTTCTTTCAGACTCACAACCCACCTCCATGCAAGAGTCCAGAGGCTCAGGTACTAGAGTCCAAACTGGGAGCACAACAGTCGGGGCCAGCACCAAATCTAGTCGGGCTAAGGTAACCCAAGCTCCGGCTTCCTCTGCAACAAGTAAAACCCCTAATGTCCCCAAACCTAGGCCTACCAGGACATCCCTGCTTCGACGAGCCCGCCTGGGAGATTCATCAGACACAGAACCTGCTGATCTGGACAGAATGTCAGTGGCCTCTGAGGCTTCCACTGCTAGTTCTGCATCCAGGACTGGGCTGGCAAGAAGGGGAATGTCCAGAATAGAGGCTCTAGCACAGCCAAGAAGACCAAGGGTTGGATCGCCTTCTGCCCAGAGTGACTCAGAGGCCACTGTGACAAGGAGCAGAGGTCTTGGGCCCCGCAGTGCAGCTGGTGATTACGCAATTAGACAAGGACTGAGAGGGTCCAACATGCCCCCACTTTCTGGACCCAGAGCCAGAGCCAACAGCGCCTCCAAGCTGCCTGATAAAAGTAAAGGAACCTCCTCATATGGGCATGTTACACCTGCATGTAAGTTAGAATATGCTTACAATATCCAAAAGTATCTGAAAGCTGATCTGTCACTCATTCTGTCCAGTCCAATCCAACTTGATTTATAAAGCACTTTAAACAACCACTATGGACCAAAGTGCTGTTCAGAAAACAAAACCAGGGTGTTCTAGTCATTCTAGTCTTTGTTTTGTTCTGTAGTTCATCCTATCACATTATTATTTAGTTTACAGAAAATGCATGCTTGTAGAACAATTTCTTAGTTAAAGTAAATAAATTACCAATATTTGTTTAATCTGAAAACATCTTCCTGCATCTCAAGCTAGACTATACAAATTCTTTCCTCAGCTGGCACTCGATGGCGCCGTGTGCCTGTGGACTATGCCTCCACGTCAGAGGATGAGTATGGCTCAAATCGCCACATATCCAAACAGGGACACACAAGGCCTTTCCCTTCCACTCGAGTTGCCCAGTTAGGAGGTTCAGCCCCAGCAACCCCAAATCCTGCAGGCCTGGCTGCCTTGAAGCAGAACTCCAGGGATCAGGATGAGTATATGCGAGACTGGACAGCACACAGCGAGGAGATAGCCAGGTATGTACTGTAGGTGAGAAGGGCTTGGGTGTACTATGAAAGCAGTTGTGAGTCGGTGCATGAATTTGAAAACTTTTTCATCATATGGCATGCGTACAGTATGTGTGGGACATGGGTATTGACAGACCTCTTATATTGGGGCAGTGAAGGATACAGTGATCTAACAGTAAAAAGACCAGATGTCAGTAATCTTACATTAATATATAAAGTCAAATAAAGCCGCAGCTGCACCTCATCTGCATGCTGCTCTACTCATCCCTACCACAGCCAAACCACACACCACACCACATTTACGCTTTCCCAACTATCAGTTTTATGTCCCACAAAATATTGATAAACAGAATTCCAAAAACATAAGATCAATGTAGATTTGTCTCGATAAATGTTTTAATGGTTAATTCTTAAAGGCTTTATGGAAGATGTTTTTAGCAATTCCAAAAGCAGAGACTGTTTGTGAGCTTTTTAATAAGGTGCATGCGCAAGACCAGCCTGCTAGATTAATGCTCCCTCCCCTGGCCATGGCACAACATGCACGAGCCCAGTCCCAACACCAGCGTTTAGCAGCCAGCAGGTACAGATTCTCCCATCATGTCTCAAACACAAGTAAAACAGAATGGCGTTGTCTGAACGTTGCTAACTGCTTGCAGAATGATGTACCTACTGGAAACATCAGATGAGAGCGCACCGCCTCTGGCATGCAATGTTACTCGCGCCAATCAATCACTCATTGATCAGTCTTGCCTATCACCCATTGACTACTGCCCGTCAATCACTCTTACTGCAGCAGTAAGAGTAGGGGTGTGACAAAATATCGATACACTGAAATGTTACTATATTTTATATGCTGATATATCAATATTTAAAACGTAGTATCATTCTATTTTATTAACAAAATCTTGTGAGATTTCATCGTTCTGTTACAAAATCTTACAAGATTTTGTTCTATGAGCAGCAGTCCAGCATATGGGCAGTCTACAAGTTCAGGTTAAACTTTGGAAAGTACAAAGTAAAATATGTGTTCAGGTTTTCATAGAAAACACAATTGTTGGAGATTATAATGCACTAACTGAAGTGTTTATTTCTCATCTGCACTAATATGCATTTTCATATACTCATATACTACTTTGTTTTACGAATTTCTCATCCATTTGTGCACATTTATATTATTCCAGGTCAGCTGTGGTAATATTGTTTTCAAAAGCACTTTATTTTTATTCATTTTGCACATCTATTTAGTTGGGTTTTCCCAAAGTAAGAAATATTTATGTTCAGGGGGACGATTGTAAAGGTTTTATTATCCAATCCAGTCCAGTCCAGTCCAGTCCACTTAATTTATAAATAAGTATCAATTAAAGGTGCATTGCGCAAGTTTAAATGTTAAATACTATTATTTTCTTTCTTCCACATGCTCTTACAATTGCCTGATGTGTACAATGAGCTGATCTTTCTTCACTGCGGTGGGCTCTAATACTGTTTCTGAATGCTCAATGCGAGAAATTCCGGTACGAAGCCTCAAGGGGGCGTTTGTGGGGGAGACGAGCTGCATGTACTCGTTCGTCTGGCTGCACCTGCACCGGTGTTGTGCACCGCAGGTCCACGCATGTTGAGACAACACTAACTGCCGCTAAAAGATGGAGAGCAGGTGCCTCTCAAACCCCAACTCAGACTCCAGTAAGACAAAGAAGAAAAGTTTTGTCTTGTGAGACGAAAAGAGCCAAATAGGAGTCTTACCGGTCCCTACAGCAAGGGGGCTTTTTTTGGCACAACACTGGCGGCACCAGAGTAAGATGGGAGTAAACAACAGCAACGTTTTTTTTCTTTTTTTTTTAATTGGAGGGAGCTCCGATCGCATCTGGGAATAAAATAGGACCCAAAGTTGGCTTTCTACTTACTAACAAGGTAAATGTTATGTATGATGGAAATAAGGATGCATAATATTGCAATGCTAAGTTTTTAGCATGGAAATGTGGCAATATGACAGCCACATGACTGTTCCCAGGGAAGAGATACACTCTTGTCAACTTGATAAATTTACTTCATGCGGTAATTTTATAAGGTAATTGTGGTCTCAGCCTGTGAATTTAGATATTTGAACTACAAGCCAGTGTTAGCCTGTTGTAACTGTTAGCATACAGTCTGTCAGTTTACTAAACAATCAAACAGCTTGCAGATTTATAACTTTATTACTTTAGGAGACATCGTGGCTCTAACTCTGGGCTCAGACTGAGTGTAATTTGGGTTAAATTAGAGACCATTGCAGTCGAAACAGCTCATGCGTGTGCACAACATTAGCGTCATCCCACTTGTCACCAGAGGGGGCAAACTTCTGGAAAAAACCTGATACTTGCGCTGTACTCCTTTAAACTCTGAAGTCATAATCTCATAAAAGTCATAATCTCATAAAAAATTATTAGATCCAAGTGGCAAAGAAACCTGTCCAAGTTTAATACATGGGATATAGATAAACTGAATTTAATTGATTTTCAAATCAAATCAAATCAAACTTTATTTAGAAAGCGCTTTTCCTGCCAAAGGCAACCCAAAGTGCTTTTTGACTCATTTTATTGTTTCAGTCATATGTATGTACATAGCTACAACTTTTATGTCAAGCTGCATTTGAAATTTTTCTGATTTACCTACAATATCGCAATATATTACGGTGTCACAATGTCTTGATTTTGTATTTTATAGTGACCCATGTATCATGATACGTATCATATCGTGAAGTCTTTGCCAATACCCACCCCTAAGTAAGAGTGACGCAGAAATGATTGACAGATGTTTTTAAACTCCATGACTTTAACAGCTGATGTATAGTGACATTTATGTATTTAAACCTTTTAATTAATCATACCTTATGGGGTAGTGAACCCAATTTAATCGAATATTGCAAAAATTGTTGAAAGAAACATCTTCTATAATGCCTTAAACACTGGGACACATAGCCGTTACTGTAGTTACTGGGGTGGGGTTGTTTAAGTCTTTTCCATCATGCTTTGTGTCTTCTGTTTTGGACCGTGATTTAAGTGATCCGTATAGTGTTTTAATAACAGTATGTCAAGTTAACCACTAAAACTAAACTTAATTTGCGCTCATTGGTGCTTTTTACAATACCACCAGTATTATACCCATTGAGGCCCACCCTAACTTATCATAGCCCACACAGCACTATGATCCTGGTGTTGTGCCTGCTCTCAGCTCCACCTTTGCCCATTTTTGTATTTTCTGGGAGTGACAACATGCATGTCACTGCCAAGATGGTGACGGTGGGAACCGCCCACCGAGCTTCAGCTCTTCGGTAACCTACAGGTGATTCCACAGAGGGTCTGTCCAGTAAATATTCAGTCTATGACTAACACACACTACTCTTGTGACACATTTATTTAAAGTATTGGATTCCATTAACACCCCATAAATAACTCCCCAAAATTCCTTTTTTTTCTCCCCTCTTTTTTCCCTAAGAAATAGTTATTATATAAACTGTCTGAATTTGTGTAGATATTGCCCTCCTCTAGTGCCAATCATGACACATTTAGTATGGATTCCTTCTAATCTCAGGATTGCAAAGATGCCACTGTAATTACGCCATCATTACACTCTCCCAACATTTTACAGATGGTTAAAATTGGTCAAATGAAACAGAAAAGGAGATTTTTCCAACTTTAAGACTATAATGAATGATGAATAAGGCAGAGTCTAATTATTATATGACCTACTGTTGGTGCATTTGGGTCAGATTTAATGTCTTCTTATAAACTATATTATCTTGAAAAATAACTTAAAACAATCATGTACTGTGATTCCTTGATTAAACGCATTAACTAGAAAAGGGGGGGGGGGGGGGGCTTTGTTCAAGTACAATCCTATGTCTAGCAACACCTCTGGTGTAGGACATGAATTTAAATAAAGGGTAGAAAATTAGTTTTACATATGTAAAACAGTGATATCATTTTTGTCTTCAGGATTAGCCAAGATTTAGCCAAAGACTTAGCGATGCTGGCCAGAGAGATTCATGATGTGGCAGGAGAGATCGACTCAGTCAGCCCAGCAGCAACCGACCCTGGAGCTCTGGTAAAGTCATCACATTACGTAAGAACCACAACATAACTCACGTTTCAGTCTTTTTTTATTCTTTTTTATTAAAGATTAACCATGTTCTTGTTGAAGAACAGCTTCATATGAAAAGCATATCATGTTGAGCCTCCAAAAATAATGTCTGATGAAACAGCTTATCTTTCCTATTCATTTAACAATTCTTTCAGTTGGAGGAGTCTGTATTTGATGACAGCTTGGACCTTGGTGCAGAGCACAGCAATGGGCGGTCTGTGGAGCTCCGACAGCGAGGCTCTAGTGGGCAGAGCTCCCGGTCTATCCGTCGACAGACATGGAATAGAGATGATGTGAGTTTAAGTAGGAAACAAAACTTGGTTGTAAACATGCTCAGGTATTCTGGATGCTTGACTATGCTTGAAAAATGTTATAGTATCTGATAAGCATGTCAGTCTGCACACCAGTATACCACTAGAGGGAGCTCCAAACTGGTCAACCATAGTCACACCAGTGAAACACCTCCTCTGACTGGGCCTAAGATCAGGCTTTATGTTCACAGCCATGACAGTCAGACCCATTGTAGGGGGGTGCAAGGCCCTGCATAAGCTTCAAATGCAAGACTGTGCATATAAACATGAATGCAAATGGATTATGTTAACATTTACAAAGCTGTTCTGCTTCTATCTCCATGCATAATGTCACAGCAGTGCATTTTTATCACGTAGAATAGCGCAGCATTATCACAGGCTTAATCTCAGCCATTATAGCTCTTACAGTTTCTTAGATGAAAAAGCAGCTGTAAATCTATTTCTTTTTATCAAGTCTGTACATTGTTGCATTATATGACATTGTTTTTCAAAGTATAATTCAATATTTCAGGTTTATAGCCTGATTATCACACATATAATGGGCCATTTTCACACTGACTATGCCATATACCTTACAGTCACATTTACATAGAGCACAATTTACATGATGCTGTTTGACTTTAAGCTCCTTGTTCAAAGTGCATTTCGTAAATCATTCAGTCTTATTGTTATAAGATTAAATTGTGGACATATAATGTCCACAATATATGTGTATATATCTCTATGTATATATATTGAAGAGTTTATTTGCAAAAACAGACAAACACCATTTAGAAAAAATGGAGTTAACTGCTTTTGCAAATAAACTCTTCATATATATATATATATATATATATATACATACATTTGTATTTTATTCAAAGAAGATAAATTCAGACTGTATGCCACCCTGCATTGTTCCACACTTTGCACAGTGCATGTAAAAGTTCTTACGTAATATTGATTACTGGGTTAAATGAAAGAATAACATTGAACAGGATGTGCTAGTATCCCTGTCATGTTACGCGTAGTCATATTTTTCTGTTTTAATCATCTACCAGGCAGTTCTTGACAGTTTGCTACTAGCATCTGTGAACCAACTCTCTACCAGGATACGTCAGTCTGTTGACAAGACGGCCTGCAAAATCAGGTGAGCACTGAGTCAAATTATCTGTATTATGAATCTATTCTGTACACACAAGAGAATAAGTGCAGGATATGACTGAAAAATTAGCTAATTTTATAAGATTCTTGTCTATGTTTTATGCTGAAACTAGGCCAACAGGCACAATCTGAGTGACACATCACAGAGATTTGCTCTGCCAACCTACGGCACTTTTTTCTCATTAGGATGACAACTCAAAGGATTTTCTTCCTCTCATACAATCTGCAGACAATGCTTGAATAAAATGACTATCAGTCAGCTAATACTTCTAACAAGACCTATATTAAGCGTGTTTTCACTTTCATCTATTTTCATTACAACTTGGCCCCAAGGATCCTCTTCAAGGATAAAGAACAAAAGTGGGAGGAGATTGAGACCAAGCTGCAGGCAGAGCATGACTCCTTACTACTCAAGAGCTCCAACAAGGTGATGAACAGGTTCACACTTTGCTTTATCACTTAAATCAGACTACATAGTATTTTTAGCCGTATTTAGCCGTACTCATTTTTTGTTTTCGCTTCAATTCCAGAGCAAGTTTTATGGCCACGCTGAAATGTGTCATTTTGCTTTTGAGGAAAGAAATATTATTGGCCTGCAGGTCAGAGTTCAGTTTGACACATTTCTTTGGATTTTTTTTCTCTCTCTCTCTCTGACTTTATTCGCAAATTTAAAAAAAAAAAAAAAAAAATTCCAGCCATCAAAAAGTTTTGCATCAAACTAATATTTGTTGTCTTTTTCCAACACTGACTGAACTGACACTAAATAAGATCTTTATATTTGAAGCAGTAAGTCGATTTCATGGCAGACATGTTACAGTGATTCACTGCTTCACCAGGCTTCGATTTCACCATCCCTACTCTTATGTCCTGAAGTTTTGGGGAGTTTGCCGATTGATAGTAGTGTGGAAACTCTTCATTAGACAATCTGTGATAAACAAATCTGCAAAGCTGCCGTCTTCTTTTAGATCTTTATTATGTTGCATTAGGATACCAGGTTCAGCACAGCGCCATTGAGTCTGTAGAAGTTGTTTCCGAACCATTCTTCTTCCATGTCTGCACTTAGTCTGCTCAAGGCTTTGAGCCATGTACTCTTCTTATCCAGTCCCTGTGAGTTTTGAAAGTGTGGACTGACCATGTGTAATAACAGTGTGAAACTAACTCAATCCATGAACCTGCACCTGGCGGCAGATTGGGTTCTGCTAGCTTGTCATGCCAGCTTGACTAATGCCATGTATGAGATACACAGGAAGTCAGTCTGGTCACCCTCCACAGGAAACTGATTTCACCTCACTAAAAAATTGACCGGACCAATCACAGTGCAGGAGGCAGGACTTTGCAATATGACTTTTTCAGCGACTCAATTCTCTAACCATAGCAGTCACAACGGTGGCCGTGAAAAATTTAATGATGCTCTTTGTGATGTGTTAAAGGTTTGATATGGAATGCGTACAGAACAGCAACATCACGTGTGTCTAGGTTGTAGTCGCAGCAGCAGAAAAACAACTCCAGCCGCTGGGTTTCCAGGCTCGCTGCCAATACGACAAGGAACCAGCAGTCTGCAGCATGTCCAACAAGTATTGCAGAGGAGTTTATAACTGACAGCTAACATTAGCCACGTTAGCAAGTGAGCTAGCTTACCGATCCAGGTGAAAAGTCGCCATTTCCGTGTTTTGATACCGTGGAAAATGTTTATGTGGGTCCATCTATTGTAGGCTTCACTTAAATTTACTCCAGTTTTTGCTCTTCTCAAGTCACTCCTCTTCAGAGATGGATAACAATATCTCCGGGGCTCTGAAACAGCTGCTTGACTTGCCAACTCCACTATTTTTCCCAGTACCAGTCTAGCTGTGCCGAACTACTGCCACACAGTAGTTGGTTACCTGCAATGGCGGCCTGTTTTGGCTTGTAGGTGTAAATATCATGCCATGGTCGAAGCCATTAATATTTATTTTTTATTTTATTTTCAGGCTAAATATAATTTTTCAAGGAAATGCTGTACTTTTAATCTGCACCCCTCCAAACACTTCATGGAGGTTTTTTTTTTTTTTTTTTTTTTTAAATATAACCTCTAATGAAAATGTTCCACATTCAACCTTTAGATGCATCAGTTTGCAGCTCTGTGGGCTTTCCTCTTACAAAAAGGTGTTTGCATCACTTCTGTGTTTCTCTGAGTGGTTCTCTCACTTTGTTCCTGTTAACCCCGCCTCTCATCTCAAATTTAAAATTAGCTTCCAAAGGGGGGTGACCAGACCGACTTCCCGTGTACAGAATCTCACGCATTATGTTGGTCAGGCTGGCATGCCAGGCTAGGGTTCTGCAGTCTTTACAAAAACAGGATATGAGTGCTACAGTACATGTGTGGCACTACCCTCAAATGAAAGTTAACCTTAGCATTGCTCTATAATGTTCCATTAATACTATATAATATTACCTTGATGCAAATTTCCCAGACAGCACTAAGAGATATTGACTGCTTTGTTTTGTTGAGCAATGTTCAAAAATAAATAAAGAAAAAATACCAAAGTTTTTGTTGGTATGAACTGCTATGAACTGATTTTAAGTCCATAAACAAGTGCAACGTGGATGGTAATCTCAAGCCATTTTAATACAGTTCCAGAAAGTGAAATTAGGGCTGTGTCAAATGCAGCTCTTCTTACAAAGCCTCAAAATTTTCTTGATAAATACCACCAGTAGTCTTTGTACATGTAAATACTGACAGCATCTTGGTTGCAATGAAATTTGTGAATGCCCTTCAGATTACTTTCCAGATGCTCATTGTAGATAGAACTGATCAAATATGGTTGTTTTTATAGAGGGAGTGGTTACAAGCTTAGCAGAGAAATAAATTCTGCCTCAAACCCAGTTTGTCCTCATGTGAACCCCTGAAGAGATATGTCTGACCATGGCGCAAGCCGCAGCCAGGGCTCGTAAAGCATTTCTGAGTGGGAAGGGCTCCACTCCAAATTTATTTCTACAGCAACAAAGAGATCAATCAAGCTGATTTATTTGGTGAGAGAGCTTTTACTTACTTAATCACATCCTCAGGCTCCCCAGGCTTCATTTTTTTATTTATATTCTTAACAGGAGATTTCTACAATTATTCAAGATCTGAAGAGAGTGGAAAGGCAGCTTGCAGGTATGGATCTGATGGTTCTCTGAAATTTTCAGAACAAAAACAAACCAAGGAGCCAACATGAGAGAGCAAAGACGTGTTGCTGGTGTTTAAAGTGTTACTGGTGGAATTAAACTCCTTTCACACATTTGTTTGACTCCAAACTGACAGTAATCGACATGATGGTGGACCCAGATGGTACCCTGGATGCCCTTTCCAGTCTGGGCCTGACAAGTCCTCTAACTGACCAGAAAATCAGTCCTGGGACTGGGCAGGGGGTGTCAACTCTGCAGCCTGGAGCAGTGGAAACTTCCTCCAGCACTCTCTCAACCCTCAGGCCTGAAGGACTGTCCACTGAACCCTGTGGCTCCTCAGACCGCACCAAAGTGGCAGAATGAGACCCAGACCCCCATCAGGTCTCTCGGTCCTACAGCTGACAAACTATGGAAACATTTCAGAATGCATTGTTCATATCAGACATGTCCTGATGGCCCTGGTTTGACTTTAGTGTGAGTTTCAAAGATTCTTTTTTGTATTTGGTTTAAGACAAGATAAAGATGCCTTTTCTACACTGAAGCAAGTCATGCTGGGGTTGTATACAGTCAAAGAGAAACTCCTGGCATGACAGATACCCCAAGAAATCGCTACAGTATTTATTGCTATGCCTATGAAAGAACTATCATATGAAGTAACCATTTTGTGTTTTTGTGTTTCAGCTCATTCCTATGATCCCTTAACCTGAACACGTTCTGAATTAGGGTAGATGTGGTGATACAGAACTGACCTCTAACCTTGAAATTCTTGTTACTGAAACATAATCTTGTCAGTTGTAAAACCAACACAGAAACCCAAATAGGAAAGGTGCAATATTGTCAAAATGGAGATAAAAGTAACATGTGTAATAACTGTTATTCTACCCTGCCATAGAGTTTTTAATTTTAAAAAAATTACATGTTTTTCTGCAGCTTTCAGACTGTCTCAGTAATGACTTTCCATTAGAATCAGCCATGGTGCTTATAGGCTGAGGAAAGACCTGGGGATGCAGTGTACCTACCTATATAAATAATTGCTATTGTTTTGTTTTGGGGTTTTTTGTGATGATGTCATTTAAAACCAGTGAATCAAAGATAGACCCCATATGTTAATAAAAACAATGAATTCAAATGTAGCTCCTAGGAAAGATTTTCCTCTTCCAAATGTATTTTGTCACAAGTGCCCTGGATCAAACAATCATTGGAGTTGATGGGAGATAGTATGAAGAGGGTGGAATTTTTGTCTTTGCACATATTAAAGCTCATATAACATTACTCTCTGAGGGACCAGGACATGATGTTTCCCAGTTATTCTCCTTTGTCTTCTTTATGTCTTTGACCAAAAGCAGGGTTTAAAACTAGCTGCCTGTACATGAACTGTTTCACAAACCTTTTTCAGACCACAAGCAAGATGTTGTGTTAGAACCAGCATAGACGGGGACCACGTCTGAGTCCTGCGGCCGCATTTTTTTGTTAATAATAACACAACAGAACGATCAACTATGTAATGACTGAGGGTTTTCCAGTGTCTTGCTTCATACCAATGTTTACACTTGAATGTAACCTGATCAAAACTGCTGAAATAGTTTTAGCCAAAACAACTTTAATAGTGATGAATAACTGCATTTTGTGCTCATCATACTTTGTCTTGAATTCTGGTTGGGCTTATGAAGACTTTTGTTTGTTTGTTTGATGTTTTGTATGATTTTTTTTTCTTTTCGTGTTGTTTTAAGGTTAAATGTTGACCTTGCAATACTTGTCTTGTCTCATTTCCAATAAAAAGCATGATAACCTGACAACTTTAAATGTTTCTTCTTCTTTTTTCATGCCTTAAATTGAAAAAAAAATCTAACCAACACTTGGTGGAAAGTGTATTTGACAATTTTGCATATAGTAGTACTCTTAGACAAGAGATGGCCAATATTACCAGCCTACAGATATCAGCATTAAAATGTGATATTGAAAAGTATCAGTATCTGGTTTTTACTTTTTTAATGACACAACAAAAATTCGTAGCCATAAATCGCTGGGAGTGTAAGAAAATATCTCCGCAAAGAAAGATATTTTGTGTTGCCATATCATATTGATACTAAAAACTGCTGTATCGGTATTTTTACTAAAAAATCTTGCGAGACCTTGTTCCGTTAAGTCATTCTGGAAGAACTTCATATCCCAGCATTCCTCTTAGAGTCATGTGACTACGGTGCAGCTGCTGCTGCTCCAGACTGACTTGCTTTGAAGCTGCTTATGATATGTCTGGTTTTAAGTTGGTCAAGTTTCCAAGTTGTCAGAAACATAATTAGCCACATGTTGGCTGGTTGCATAGATTCAGTTTATATAGAATATTAAAAGTTAGACAATATCAGTATAATGGACATCAGATAGTTTAAAAAAAAAAACACTGAACACCTCTATTTTAGACAATTAGTACTGATTAGTGTATTCACTCAAAATCTGCAACCGATGTAAATTGCAATCATGACAATAAGTAGGAAGATATCAAGAATGTTTCCAACACCTTGTTAAATCTGTGACACCAAGAATTAAGGCAGTTCAGGAGGCAACCCATTACCAACAAGATGGACCAAATAAAGTGCTTGGTGAGTGTATATTATTATATATTATATACAATTGAAAACATACCCTATTGGTCTGCACTGGAGCCTAATTATACAAGAAGTTGTATTTGTAGACAAGCATTTCACAAAACAAGATAAACTGCAAAATTTTCTGTGGAAAATGCATTGCTTTCCTCAGCAAACAGAAATGTTATTGAGTCTTTATTTAGTGGACTCTATTCAATGAGCCACATTCTGTGACCCTTTACCTGCAACTTGCAATTCTTATAATAAATACGTCTTGGTCTTGTTTTAAGGACTTGAAGACTACAAACTGTGAATGCAGTTATTTGAATATAGTGTGCAAAAGGGAAACCATTTAAGTATGTCTTCCTCCACTGATTTTTTATCTTAATTATATATCATTTAATGAATAATTAGATCAGATATAAGGTCAAAACATATTGGTCTAGGTCTCATGAAAAGCTAATTACTCCTCTGGGCTTCCATCTCTCCACTGAAAACAATCCCTCTGCCTGTCTGGCTTTTCTTACACCTTTTGCAGAACCAAGTGCACACAACAAATGAGGCTTTAGGAGCTGCACTGCCAGCCAGTGTGCTTCTAATTGCATGTCTCCAGATGTTCTGCTCCACTTCCTTAATCATTTAAAGCTGTGTCAGGGTTTTTCCTAGCAGCTGCTGGTGCACATCAGCACCTCTGCAAGTGTTCACCTGAGTGGGAGCAGTTTGGATTAAATCTTATTTGACCAAGTCCAGTTTTCCTGTTTGTTTGTTTTATACCTTCACTGGTTCTCATAAATAAGATATTTAAATTACTGCAGCTTTTTTAACTTTTTCTTTTTAACAAAGAAATATCACCACGGTCCTTCTTAAAATATGTTTATCTACTCACATAGATGTAATGGAAATCAATATGAACATGGAAGTTTGTCAGGTGGTGCACAGTGTGTGCCCTGTGCACTATTCATTGTAATTTCAGCTGCCAGTGATGATTTAGCACCCATATGGGCTCAGACTGAAAAAGATGTATGATGCTGCATCATGCTTGGAGCATTTACATATACTTATTCTGCTTTCTCACTGATGGACCATCATTGCTTCTGGTAGAGAGAAGAAATATAGCTACAGAAAAAGGAAGGGGCTTTTTCAGGAAAGCATGTGTGAAAAGCTATTTTTAAGGTAATACCAGGTTGAACTTATTACTCCTGAAATGTAAGTTTATAACTTAATGCAAATAAACCAGATTTATACTTTGAAAGACTGCCTAACCTCTAATGCTTGGAGTATTGAATCTGGGTTATGAAATGAACAATAAAATCAAAGGCTAGGAGTGAAATTTGTTTTAAAGGGACTTGAGGCAAAATTAAGAAACAAAACTCGCAACTGCTGCGACGGCCGCGGCGGCCGCGACTGACACTTCAGGTAACTGCAGCCACGAGCCAAGCCGTCACGGGAGCGTGCACAAACTGAAGCTATAATGTTGTTTACTCACCTTTTTCCTCGTCGTAACACTTTTTAGTGTCTTTCAGTTGATCTGGATCGTTTGCTGATGGCAGAAGAATCCATAACTATCACTTGCAGTATTTGAATTTACCGCGACCATCGTCTTCCTGTATCAAAACTGCGGATGTAGGTCATTTCACGTCACGTCCACAGGGCAGCGCGGGAAATTCGCTGAGTGACGTCACTCGACGACACGCCGACGAAGCCCACCAGGCCTATGAGAGCACAGTAAAATCTAGCCCTACCCCTGACCCTTTCCCTAAACCTAACAAAACCCACCCACTATGTGACACGCCCACTATAGGACACGCCCCCCGGGTTGCAGGCCGCATATAGATACACTTCCGTTTTGCAGCACACAACCTGTTCAAGGCAACAGAGAGAAACGTGGGTGGAGACGTTATTTTTGGTATTTTGCGCTTCATCACCCATTAGTATTAAAAAAAATGGACATGCATGTTTGTTTGTTTTTTAAATTCCTGCCTCTTGTCCCTTTAAGAAAAAGTTTTATGCAAATATCTTTAATCTTTTTAAAAAATTGTTTAAATGACAAGACTTAAAATGAATGGCAATTAATTCTAACGTTAGGAAAAAAGCTATAATCTACTTCAAGAAAAAATTGTGTTATAAAACTTACACATTTGAGTAGGAAGCAGTGTGAAAAGTGGCAAAAAAAAAATAAGCCCAGCATCCAAGTTTTTAGATCACCACAGGACACGCTTTAAAGCTGTGAGAGTAAGGTTCTACAACCAAATATTCATAAACGATTTTTAATCATTGTGCCTCGGGTGCATGAATCTGGACTACATCTGCACAACCAGCTGTTAATTAGTAATAGTAATATATTTTAATCCAAACAAAAACCAAATGGGAAAAGCAACAGGCTAGTTTTATGGGGGTTGGAAACTTCCAAAAGTTGTTGCTTGGCAAAGCAGAATGACTTCAGAGTAACCAGATCTGCATCAGAGCATATGTTCGTCCTATATGATCAAGCTATTATGCGAAACAAAACTCACTTGCATCATTTATCAATAGCTTAAAGGCTAGAACACACCAATAGCACCCTGTCATGGGTGACATGATGCATGTCAGCTGCCATTTGCACTCATAAGAAGCGATGGGTTGTAATGAAATTCCCTGTAGAATTTGTGAGTTTTTGTTGCTGATATGTTTATTACATTTCGTTTCATCATTTCTTTTTTTTTTTTTACCCTTTATGTGTGTGTGTCATAGACTGTATATAATTACTGGACGTAGCTTCCTGTCTCTTCTGAATAGAGAAATGTGAAGCCAGTTGGGCGTGTCTTACCGTCGCCATCTTGCCGTGTCACGTACGTCGTCACTCCAGGAAAATACTAAAATGGGCACAGCGCGGCCGCGGGGCAAATGATTGACAGCTGACGTACTGTGGGCTAAACGCTAACTGAGCTAACACAAAACTAAGAGGAGCTAACAAAGATAAGCCCCCTAAGCGGCATGGTTAAGGTAAGACATGCTTAGACTTGCAATTTGCTGACTAAACACCGCCGTTGTGCGACTCTGTAACAAACTGAGACCTTATTAAGAGCAAAGAAGTAGCTAACTAGGAGCCTCCGGTCGGCAGGCGGAGCTTCCGGTCTGCCGCATGTCAATCATAAGGACGCGCCCTTAATTATGTGTAATTTGAAGAATAAATAACATCTAAACGAATGAGTTATGAAAAAATTCACCCCCTCACAGTTGACATGAAGGTAAACTTGACCTAATAAACCTAAAATGATTTTTTAACCAGGCTGTAAACCTGTTTATTTCTCTGTGAAGTTGCGTTTTTAACATGGGAGTCTATGGGGATTTGCTCGCTCTGGAGCCAGCCCCTAGCGGATGAAGGGAGGATTACACTATTTACAACAAGGAAGTGAGCTTCACTGTTCTGAGGCGGAGTTGCCCCTTGGTGTGTGTTCAAGACAAGTGTATGTCTGTTCGCATTTATTTTACTTTATTTACCATAAAACATGTAAACTATATTGCTTTGTAAGTGACATGTATTCCATCCATTGCAACTTTGGCAATAAAAAGAACATTAAAAAAGAAGAAGTTGTAAGTTTTTAATTCATAAGCTTAAAAATCTACATATGTTTTGATCAGAGATATTATATCTAAAAGCAGCAGAGCCAACAGCTGCTGTCAGAGTCAGTTGATTCTGGGAACAAAGAGACCAAACTTAGTATAATGTTCCTTTTTTTTTAAATCTTAAAGACAAAAGGAAAGTACTGCCTCCTGTTTATAACACCGGGCTTAGTTGTAACATTTCATGGCATTTAACGACCTCAACTCTAAAATTGATTACTTTTACATTCCTAAACATCTAATTACAAATACATTTCACCACATTAATATCAACTTATCTTCTTTTTTTTTTTGTGTTTTTTACTTATTAAAGAGCAATATTTTATGTCTCACCTGCAAGGGAACAGATGCACCTACATAGAGTGGGTATAGTACTACTTTACTCATTTCTAAATTACTTTACTCATTCTAGTACTACTTTACTCATTCCTATATTACTTTATTCATTACTAAGATGACTTTACTCATTCCTTATTGCTTTACTCATTCCTATACTACTTTACTACTTTTAATATTAATATCAAAAACAAAAAAAAGCCAATATCGAACATCCCTACAAGAAGATTGCAATATATTGTTCATGATTTGTTTTAAACTTTATAATTAGAGATGTTCTCTACAAGACATACAGTACCTATCAAGTGTAATTTTTCCCCTGTGTACTTTTGTCAGGTTTGAGCAACTGTCCTTAAAAATCCTAGCACATCCCTGGTATAACTGATCCATTGGTATTCAATCTGGTTCTGACTTTTGGTGGATTGGAATATTATACTCTACCACAGAAGGAAGGTAAAACCAACAATATTGCCCAGTGCCCACTTTTACACATATATATTTTCCACTCCAGACCTCAGTAGCATGTGGAAGATCAATAGGCTACTCATCCACAACAGCTTATATTCCTCCTCATGCTGGTCACCAGCCTGTCACATTTAGCTGTGATGGCATCCCATTCCTTAACCAGGAGCTGTTGAGGTCCTGGTTGCGTGCTTGGTCAATCAGCGTGCTTGTGTTGGTAACTGTGGTCTGTACAGCAGGAACAGGCTGAGATCTGGACATCCTCTCAGCTCCCAGGTTCTGGAGGAACTCGGATGATCCTGGCTTTGTAGGGGGAAAAGTTGTCATCCTGGAAGATGGAGTTAGGCCCCAAATTCTGGAGCTGTGGGATCACCGCTGGCTGCAGATTCTCATTCTGATATTTCTTTCTTTTAATCAGCTGTCAGTCATCTGTGACTGACACACACCTGGCAGCATTCAAGTATCAAAACAAGAGTGACATAGAATGGAAGAATATAGCCGCAATATAACGCACTTCTAACTGTGCGTTCAGACCAAGAGCGACTACAGCTGTAAAATAGCTTTTGTCGCTCATAAAAATAGCTGCTACAATAAATCTGTTCGCTTTTGTCGCTCAAGTCGCTTATGACATCACGTTCAATTTTGCATATCATTTTAAAAGGACCGTCATGGTCATGTGACAGTGTGGGGTCCTGTCATGCCTCCAAGCCCTCGTTGCCTGCAGTCTTCACAGTAAAACAATGCTTGCAAGTTGTGTCTTGTTGTAGAGGTGACTAATCAGGCTCCATCCACATATAATACAACACCAACAGGGATTATTAGAGGGGAAGGATAGCTTTCTTCAAAGCCTAATCAAGCAACGATTCTTGGAGTACCAAAATGCTCAGAATGACGTAGGTCTGTGTTCTGTTTCTCTTCCACCTACACCTTTTGTATCCGCAGCACAAATAACAGGCAAGAAAATTTCTTAGCTGTCTTTTTTATGTCTGTGAGTGTGTGTCCTTTTTCCACCAAGCAACATGCTGTCATGACCTGCACAAAAGGTTTCTTGAGGTGAGGGTACAGTAATTTGGGATGCTCCATCTTTGCCAGTATCAGCATTTTTTTATGTGAGGTGCTTAAAGGAGAAATCTGATTTAGTGGGTGTCTGTGTGAGAGTGTGTGAAAGTGTCTCCATGTCAGAAAGTCTTCTTACACTTTTATCAATCAGATTACTCTCCTCCAGCCAGGCAGCAGATCCTGTTGCACCTCCAGCTTGTCCAGCAGCAAACAGAAATCCATTGTCTGCCCCTCCCCCTCCTGCTTCGTAGACTGTACTACAATGGCTAAACAAACACACAAGGACACACACACCCACACACACGCCCTCCCCAGTGAGTGTTGAGGAGTGAGGAGGTTTTGGTGCTCTGGCCACAAACAGCCAGAGTGCTCGCTGTAGCTCAGACAGCACAGGAACCAACAGCAGCTGATTCAGCTTCTAAGAGACTGATTGAAAAGAAAAAGAGGGAAGACAGGAGAGACAGCATCTGTGTGTGTGCGTGTGTGGGTGGGTGGGTGAACTTAGTGTCTCTTCATCTCAGCAGACAGCATCAGTCCACAGGTCGTCAATGGAAATGTCAGCTGATCTGCGGTCACGGGTTCAAGACGAAGCTCCTGCACCACTACTGGCCAGCGTGTCCCAAATAAAAAGTAGCAGCTACAGTGCTGTCCAGCAGCAGGGCTACTCTGCGTCCATCTTTCTGCCACACAAAGACAGACTGGAACAGGTGAGCCAACTGTACACTGTCTATCAGACATCAGCAGAGACGTGGGAGTACCATGTGGAGACTGAAAGGATGAAGGTGGGGATTGAAAATGTATGCATTCAGCAAATTAAAACAGAACCTTTCACATCCTAATTAGGATCCAAAATGAAATGTTGTAAGGTAAATGTGAGAGTGTGAAAATGAGCCCAGCAGCTCTGTACATGAAGTGGGATGCTTTGAGTCCAGGAGGGGAATTAGTTTTATCTTCTAGGAATCCATTTACTCCGTACTGTGGTCTGCAGCTCACCAGTCTCAACCCTGAAGAATTACTGCTACACCCAGCTGAGCTCTGTTGCCTCCAATGAGAATTAATTACCACTTTCTTCACTGTTGCCACACAGTCAAATAACATAAATGAACACATGAGACACATTCCCACACATAAGTTACCATTAGTTGCAGACCTAAATATTTGTCAGATACCAGTGTTGCCTCATAGAAAAGCTGCTGGTCTTGTATAAGATTGTACCTTGCACTGTACCATTCATTTGTCTGCATGGATGCCTCCCTTGGTGATTGTGAATTGACCATTTTCTCTTCATTTTAGCCTTGTGCTGGACTGCTGGCACATCCAGGGTCTATCCCCTCTGCTTGGGTAGGCCCCAGCCACCCATGAACCTCTACCATATAAATCTGCTGCTGCTAATTGACGGGTCAATGAATCAGTGGCCCGAAGTACTGCTGCCACAAATGAGCTTCAAACTTGATTCATGGTTGGTCTTGTTGTGGGTTATAATGGGTAAGGATTGTAGGAGGGAGGTGCTAACAAACAGTGGAGCAATATGATCACGTTCAGCTGTTAAACATCTGGAGCAAAGCTCGCCTACTACTCTATCTACTATTAGCAGATCAAGAGATTTTTAGGGTGCATTCGCAAAGCTTTTTTGATTCGAATCAGAGTCCGTTTGCTCGGAAAGTCCACTTCGTTTAGTTGTGAATATGCAAACGGACTGATCCGTAACAAACAACCGGACTCGGTCTGCCTGCAAACGCGGGTCTCGGTCTGATTCAAGTGCACCAAAGACAGGAAGTGGACAACAAATTGCATTGGCATTGTGGGTCAAACGTTGGACAACGTGGATAAACGCTACAACAACAAACACATGTCTGGGACTGTGGTACTTATAAAGATGTCTCGTGGTCAGACGTGGAGTTACAAGGAAGTAAAAGCTTAAATCAATATTTGATCTGATTAAAGCATATCCAGCTCCTCGTACAAAAATAATGTCACTTTGTGGAGGGAACAGAAGTTGTGAGAACCTTCTTGTTCATGTGTCTTGTCCTTGCCTATGGTGAATCCGAATGCAGTGCCACCTGAGATTCTTGGCCCGTTTGGCTCGTTTGGCAATAGTGCAAGATGAACACAATCTCGGTCCGGAAGACCACCCCCGTCCTCAGCCGAACTGAGTCCCCAAACAGACCGAGACTTGCAGACTGCTTTCCTAATGCACCCTTAGTGAGGTTGAGAAAACTTGCTGCTGAGGGACAATGACTCACTTTAAAGATGCTGTATCATGCTTTTCAAACGTTCCAAAAGCCAACTACAAGCATATATAAGCTAAATATGCCCCCCTCACCACTATAGAAACTAATGTAGCATTAGATATTAGTTTTCTTTTATGTGTCTAATTTCCAACAGTAAAAGTGAAACGGCTGACTGCACTGAACCACCAAAGCTCTCGATCATTCGATATGTTTGTATCCCCATTTCATGACATCACCCCGCAACAGTCACAGATTCTGAGAGGTCACAGATATATATATATATATATATATATATATATATATATATATATATATATATATATATATAAAATATGTTTATATATATATATTTGAACACTGATAGATGATTGACGAAATAAAATGGATCACCTTGTCATGGAGCTGCATGCACTCGACCCAGATAGTGTGATTTGGAGTTTGAAGAATATCCAGTACCACAAAGACCCTTGACAAATAAGTAAATTAGTTAATAGGTCAAAGGCTAATGGTTAGCATTGAGCTGGGATATGGTTTCACTCACCGCGGTGCTGTCTGTCTGTCCGTGAGGTGTTTTTATGGTGGATATTGCATCAGGGTTCAGAAGTAATCCCAGAGAAAAAAAAACTTTAGGCCCGAGATCCATGAAGTTGTCTGGAGTAAAGTTCACACACAAAGCTGAGGGCTTTTTCTGCTCCTGAAGGCAAAATCTGACCACTTCTGGTGAGTCAATCTATTGTTTGGTACAATAAACGCCCATGCCGAGCGCAACCGCATATTATCCAACTTGCCGTCGTCTAGAACTAAAAATTGTAAAAAAAAAAAAAAAAAAAAGGAGAGAGAGAGAGAGAGAGAGTCAGAGAGAGAGAGAGAGAGAAACTTTTCTTCTGAACTCTGGAGCAAACTTCTGTTAGTTGATGGCTGTCTGTCTCAGAGAAAGTCTTCTGGCAGGCTGCTCTTCTTCCTCAGTAAGAGTTGATGAATTAGGATTCTCTGAGTTTCTCTCAAACAAAGTGGGCATCTTGCTACGAAGCTGTGCACGTGTATTTGGTGCTTTATGATTGGTTACATGATGTCTACGTAGACATTTCTGAAGCAGTTGTTTGAAGAGAGCTACATAGAACTTGGACTGAAAATCCTTATAGATTCACATAGATTATATTCAAATATGCATGAATGAAGGAAATAACTTATGAGAAAATAACACACTAACATGTTTAAAAGCTCATAAAAGTCTATTTTTTTATGATAGAGCTCCATTAAACCTTCACACCTTTCAGGCGTGTATGAGATAATCCCACTGATGTACATCTTAATTTTTAGTTTGTCATCAGTCATTGGTACATGCAGAAGACTGCAAGATTGGGATTTGGATATCTAAAATAATCCAAAAATATATGCTTCCTCCATCACATTGTTCATTTATGAACTGCAAATATGTTGCAACTTGACAATCAGTTTTACCCAGTTTTCTTTGCTTCAATCCACTTTCACTCCACACATGCATTCATCCTGGATCTTTTCTTTTTTAAATCCAACAAATGGGGAAAATTGTTTTGAATAATCTACAAAATGAGGTGCTGTGGCTGAAATGCTGTTGAAAGATGTCAATAATGCAGAAATAGGGATAAATCATCACTGAAGGTGAAATATACACACTGTAAGGTTTTTGCATGATTGTACTTTGTCTTGTGCAGACCCAGTCTATTATGAGTTGTTCATTAATGGGTAAAGCTTTGTGAAGCTTGTTGTGTGGTTTTTACATATATCTGCTTTTAATTAGTCCCTTGTGCTGGAGAACTGTGCTGGACATTGTTTGGTAATGAAAAAGGTGGGGGGAGCAGTAAAAAACTGCTGTGACCTCTGAATCCTCCAGCAGACACCATTGCTTGAAAGCGGTACAGATCAAGGGAAGCTTCTTGATCTGTAACCCTTAGAAAATTGACTGGTAGGCATTTTATTCATTAGTATTCCATGTTGCAACATTGCAGTGACTGCACTTGGTGAACTGTTTGTGTCAACAGTTTCCTGTCAGCCACTGACCACTGATCATTTTACAGCTCAGCTAAAGTAGAAAGAAAACATTCTCACATTAGTTGAGGGGAAATGGAAATTTAATCTTGACCAAATTGAGGACTGAATTGACCCAAATAATATTAACAAAAGATCTTAATTATTTGCTGTAGAGGAAGCTGCAACTGTGCAACCA
Source organism: Atherinomorus stipes (assembly GCA_023101725.1). NCBI lineage: Eukaryota > Metazoa > Chordata > Actinopteri > Atheriniformes > Atherinidae > Atherinomorus > Atherinomorus stipes. Next base: position 141,165 of record JALJCO010012830.1, on the reverse strand, counting down.
AATAAATGAAAACAACCCAAACTTCCATCAGTCTGATGCGACTGCAGTGTTGGCATGCATTCACTGCTTTTCTCAGAAGTGCATTTTGAGTAACAGACTGCTGTAGTCCCATTTCCTCCCATTTCTTCTTTTAACCCTTACGTGAAAATACGATTTTTCATTTACTGATGTACAAAGTGACCCAACATCCCTATCCACATGCCATCCACAGTCTCATTGGCCCGCGCCCAGCTGTCTAACCGTGGCACAGTGCCCAGTCAGCTTTCACTCAGCACATATCACCCTGGCTATGACGTTATAAAAATACCATGTCCTACGCACACATGGAAACCTGCTTTTAGAAGGTGAAACGCACCAGCAGCAGTGACGCGTCCTTCATGGGAACTCACAGGGGTGTGTTTCAATGAGAAGAGTCTGCATAATTCATACAAACTAAATGGTGACAATAAGTCAAGCTGAGTCTTAAATTCAAGTCTGCGAGGGGCAGATTGGATGACCTGAAAGTTTTTGAACATCTAAAATTGCATTAAAATGTTAGGTAAGGGTTTTCATGGTACTTTTATTTGAACACTGCAAAAACTGAAATCTTAGCAAGTATATTTTTTCTCATTTCTAGACAAAATATCTTATTACACTCAAAATAAGACAATATTATTTTAAAAGATACATTTCAGTAAGATATAAGATCTTGTTTTAAGGAAATGCATCTTATTTCAAGAAATCTCAAGAAAATTTTGCTTGTCCCATTGGCAAAATTAGTTTAAAAAAATAAATAAATAAACTAATTTTAAGAGTGGCCATGATTTTTTTTGCCTGAAATAAGCAAAAGAAATCTGCCAATGGGACAAGCAAAATTTTCTTGATAAGATTTCTTGAAATAAGATGCATTGCCTTAAAACAAGATCTTATATCTGAAATGTTCTCTCATTTTGAGTGTGATGAGATATTTTGTCTAGAAATTAGAAAAATATACTTGCTAAGATTTGAGGTTTTGCAGTAAATGCCTTAGGGCTGCCACGATTAATCGATTAATCGATTAATCGACTAATCATCGGCTATCAAAATGGTCAGCGGCTAATTTCATAATCAACTAATCATTTATTGTTTTTAAGCTTTGTTTTTCCTCTAAAAATTGCCGCTGTACCTTCTGCTGCCTTGTCTGCATTTCTGTCTGGTCAGCTTTTCTTGAATTTATTGACATAAATAAACTCACTAACATTCAAAGGTTTGGACATGTTTTTCCATTAGATTCAACAAGAAAGGGTCCAAACTTTTGACTGTAAATATATTACATTCATTCATTCAATACTTTATTTCACACACAATATAAGGTCCATATTAACATACCTACACACAAAACAATTAAAATATTTTCTGTAGGCCCACAAACCAATGAGTCCAGAAGATAGAAAAGTATCACACTGAGCTCAGTCCACGATTGGTCAGTGCAGCAATTATGCTGTTTGTGGAGTCAGATAGCCTGCATAGTTTTCATATGATCAATCCGATTAGTCGACTAATCACCAAAATAATCAGTGACTAGCTGATCATCAAAATAATCGTTTATGGCAGCCCTCATGCCTGTGTTACAGCTTGAAGTCAGACCTAAACACATATTCCAGCATCATCATTAGAATGCTGTTTGATGGATCAAACCCAAGTGATTTAGTCCCTCTTGTGTATGTACACCTTAAACTTTTCTCTCCATAATTTTCTGCCACATACAATTCTACCTTCCTAGTCCCACCAGTGTGGGCCTACTGTATTTTTATTTGAACACTTAGCCTGTGAGTATAGTTGGGATGTCCCTCACAGTGTAGCTATTAAAAGACGAGGACTGTTAATTGACCTCTTGTGTTGGATGTTATCAGATAATTAAGTTTGTTAGAGGAAATCGGGAGGGAGGGGGACGAACCGGACTGTAAAGCCGCTGTCACCTCTGAACCCTCTAGTTTAAACAAGAATCTAAAATTAACTTAATTTCACATCATGCTTTAAGTTAAATGACTTCAGTGATTTTGCAGTTGGTAAAATATTTATGTCAAGCCTGGGGATCTCACACTTGCTCTAAAAATTATACCATAGTTTTTTTAAACTGAAAGTATGTTCTTGATGGTCAGACAGTAAAACCAAGAGACTGACTCTGTCTCTTTGTTTTTCTATATGCTTTCTGTGTTTATTTGGCCCCATATCTGCAGCATTGGGAGCCTTCAGCTCTCCTGGGAAGCAACTCAAACACTTCTGTTGCCTCCGATTGTTTTTCCTCTCACACACAGCCTGACGTGCAGAGGGCACCTGTCCTCAACAGACACAGCAGGTTTCCCTGCCATGACTTTGTCCTCATCCAGTGCCTCACAACATGATTCACGAGTATCTATAATTAAAAGCCCAATTAATAAAAGTCTCTCTGCATAATCTCTAAGAATCTTTGCACCGGGCTCATATTGTGCAACATTGGAGACACTTTTTTCTACATGATTTTTAATATATACAGTATGTAGTATTTGGTAGATTACTTATTTGTTGTAAAAATCATTCTTGGTAATAAATCTGTTGTTAGAAAGCCTGTTTCTTTCTTACATGTTACATTTGTAAGGAAAATGCATTTGTGGGATGAGCAGCAGATTCAGTTTATGCCATCTTTTCTGTCAATGTGGGGTTTATCAGAGACGATGCCTCCAGATTTTGGGAGTTTGAAGGACGGAATGGCCTGCCTACATTCCTGCCCTCGACCCCACTGAACACTTAAGGCCCATTTATGCTCCCTTATGTACGTAAATGGCGACGTCCATGTGTCGCTCTGCGTGGTTGCCTTCATACCTCCATGTGTCTTCTGCGTTGATTCATAAATCAGTTTGTCCGCTAGGCGGCAGTGCTGCCTGTCCCTGTGCCCTGGTGATGTGATGCTGTAGATATGAGCGTATTTTCAGACACAGTCGCACAGCCTTTCCTCTAAAGCTCCAGCCATGTCTACAGATGCTCTCTGTTTGCTCAGGTGCTTTTATTGGGCTATTTGGCACTGGCGGTTCTCATGTTGTTTTCGTTCCAGTTCCTGTTCTTCTTCTCTGGTTTGTTCCTGTCGCTGGCTGCATATCAGCTACACAGCTCAATACTGACCCCACAGTTTCCGGTGGTATTGCTCTGTCTTCTGCATCAAGTGATGGACCAACACAAGTGTATCTATCTGCGGCTTGCAACCAAGGGGTGTGTCCTAAAGTGGGCGCGTCACATAGTGGGTGGGTCTTGTTAGGTTTAGGGTAAGGTCGGCAAGTGTATCTATATGCGGCTTGCAACCCAGGGGGCGTGTCGCATGGTGGGTTGGTCTGGTTAGGTTTAGGGGAAGGGTCAGGGGTAGGGCTAGATTTTACCGTGCTCTCATTTGCCTGGCGGGCGTGTCCCCAAGTGACGTCACTCTATGACACGCCCACTCCACGACACGCCTCTGTCTTGCAAGCCGCAGATAGACCCTACTCGACCAACAAGCCCCTCAAAAACGTAGCAAATTACGTGCGTAACCGATGCAGATGAGATCCTTCTTCTACATCGAGCATAAATGGGCCTTTAGGGATCAGGTTGGGCAAGCTGTTGGTGCCAAAGTGACCAACACAACCACAATGGCTGACATATGCTGAGTGAAGTATGGGATGCCATCCCGCAGCAATCAAACTGGTGACCAGTATGAGGTATTGAGCTGTTGTGGCTGTACTTGTGCTTGAAAGTTTACATATCCTCCCATTAAAGAAAAGGCTAAATTCACAATCACAATTCAAATAATGAGAAACTGAAAAACCTAATGATAAATGAAAATTGGCTAAATTATTATTTAGTAGAATAAAATATTGATTTTGAAATGTTGTTTGGAAAAATATTTTTAAAAAAACATAAACAAAATTGTCCCATACATATTAGAGCACCTTGTTCATGAATAGTGGGCAAAAATACCTGTCAACAGGTGCAGACGTCTCTTTGAACATTACAGAAAACACTTGATTACAGTGATTGCCTCACAGTGTTGCTCAACAAAGTTTTTGGTCAGGAAACCCATCATGCTTGTATACTTGTTTTATCTTTTGTTTGTTTTTTATATTTCTGTTGGACTACAATTCAAAATCAATCTCATGATTTTCTTTTTTTATTATTATTATTACTTTTGTTAGTTTCTTTTGTCAGCAGCCACCACTGGACTCTAGAGTAGTGGAGGCGTTCTCTGGAATGATGATGAATCACGCTTCTCCATTTGGCAATCTGATGGCTGAGTATGGGTTTGGCGGTTGCCAGGAGAACAGTACTTGTCTGACTGCACTGAAGTGTAAAGTTTGGTGGAGGGAGTATTATGGTGTGGGACTGTTTTTCAGGAGCTGGGCTTTGCCCCTTAGTTCCAGTGAAAGGAACTCTGAATGCTTCAGCATACAGTACCAAGACATTTTGGACAATTCCATGCTTCCAACCTTGGAGGAACAGTTTGGAGCTGGCCCCTTCCTCTTCCAGCATGACTGTGCACCAGTGCACACAGCAGATCCATAAAGACATGGATGGCAGAGTCTGGTGCAGAGGAACTTGAAGGATGAATTAGAGCAGAGACTGAGAGCCAGGCCTTCTTGTCCAACATCAGTGTGTAACCTCACAAATGTGCTTCTGGAAGAATGGTCAAAATGTCCCATAAACACACTCCTAAACATTGTGGACAGCCTTCCCAGAAGAGTTGAAGCTGTTCTAGCTGCAAAGGGTGGGCACATCATATTGAACTCTGTGGATTAGGAATGGGATGTCACTTAAGCTCATGTGAGTCAAGGCAGGTGAGCGAATACTTTTGTCAATATAGTGTAAGTAAGTATTCTTCTGAGCAAAGTCCTCAGGTGGAAAAAAGGGGAATTGAGATTTTTAGGATCAAATGAAGCGTGATCTATAAATGTAAGTTCTATCTTGGATCTAACAGAGAGCTGGTGAAGAAGCTCAGTGTCTGCTGCTTATTCTGGTCAGAACTACTGTTGTAGAAGTTTTTGGATCAGCTAGAGGATTTCAGAGGATTTTCAGAACCTGCCAATAATAAGAAATTTCAGTGTCTAGTTTTAAACTTACAAATGCATAGACTAGATTTCCTGCATCACTATAAAACAGGAGGTTCCTAATTTGGCAATATATACTGTAGGTGAAAGAAGGCAGTCCTTATTTAGCCCCTCTTTTACTCTGAATACCCTGCTGGACTGACAAACAGCAGCAGAATGCCTGCAGTCAGCAGCATATGCTGTTTTGTTTTTTGGTGCTGGTTTTCTTTGCCATTAGGCAATGCAATATTCATCTGTGAGGAAAGCACTGGGACAATTGAAAGGGTGGAATAGTGTTTGCATATTTCATTTCATTCCTTTTAAATTGCTTCTCCGCATCAAGAAGCAGTGTTTTAGAACAGGAGTAATAGCAGTGAAACATGAATATGTGCATTGGAATACTGAGCATTACAGAAAAGAGCATGAGTTAAACACAGTGGGGATTAAAACAGACAGTACTGCTGACTTTCATGTATGCCATTAGTTGAGGTTATTAATGAGAGCTTTTGGGAAATTGTAAATCCTTTTGTCTACCTCTGAATAGAATTGTAGCAGGATTTATTTGTACATTTGTGTCTTTTTCCATTTAAGAAAATAGAAATATTCATTGTGGAGAGCCCCAAAAGATTTAGAAAGATTTGCAGTGGCTGTCATAGTCATTAATGGCATGTTATAGCATCCCTCCACTGTAAGTCAAAACCAGCAGCTCTCTGCCTAAAGAGTTTAGTTTGCATGGCAGATAGAAAAAAGGGAGATACAGAAGGAAAAGGAAGAGGAGGGAGGAAGAAAGGAAGGGGGAAGCTGTGAGCTACAGCTCTGTATTGGCCATTTGAATGAGAGGGGTTGGTCTTTCTCCATCTTTCTCTCCACCTCCACTTAGAAACAGAGTGAGCACCACACGGACGTGCAGGCTGGAAGGACCATGTGAGAGCACATTAAAGACCAGGAACTGAAGTGCACACACAAATCTTCCAGGCCGGTGAGGAATCAGCAAGATGAAGACACACAGACAGAGTGAGGATCTGAACAGGCTGAGGGTGGGGTAGCAAAGGCAAAGAGGAGAGGCGGACTAATGTGTGTCTGAGCTGCTGTTTCACATCTGTCAGAGAAGTTTGCAGGAGTGCGGCTCCCATGGCAGGACCAACCACACAGGAGCCTGTGAAGGTGACGTCTGTAGCCCTCTAAACTTTCCTCACTCTGCATCTATTCGTTTAACATTAGTATCAGTATGTTTGTAGATTTTGATGCATGTTTGAGATAAATGAGGGCTATTTCTAACACCCCTCTGCATCCCCGATTATCCTGGAGTAGCAGTGCAGAGTGTTTAGGAGGTCCATGAGCTTTAATTTTCCTGATTGACTGTACCTGTTAAGGTGTGGATGAAAGCCCAGCCTGGTGCAGCTTTCACTGATGATTATAACTTCTACCGCTGCAGCATTAGCTTCCAGTTGCACTATGATTTATTTCATTTGATTTATTTTATTCATTTATGATTTATGATTTCCCATTTTTGTTACAGGCTATGAGCTTGGTTATGTGGACGAGTTTACATTATTCCATTTATCTGACTAATTAGGGCTATTTATAATCCATAGGCTGGTGCCAAGAGCAATAGATGGCATTACGTTTGTTGTTGTGCCCAAATAATAGTAGCCTGTATACTATTAATTTACAATGATTTTTGAAAGATAGGCAGAAGTACAGTAGGGTCATTTTTGAAATATAATAAAAAGCTAATCATTGGTGTGTTTGTCAAGTACAATCCTCAAACAAGCCTTTTCATTGTTAAATTGTTCAAATTTGGCATCTTCGGGTGTTTAGTCTGTTAAATGTTTCTTAAAAACTTTGAAAAAGCTATTTATCAATATCCCAAGGAGAGTGGGCTTATTTGAATAGTAAGTTTCACGTTCAAGACAACTTAAAGTTCATTATATAAAATATTGATAGCAAGGTGCAAAAGAAAAAATTAAGATTATATCATAAATAGAAGGATTAAAACAAACTGAATTGAGTAAAAGAAATTAAATGGAAAAAAAAGTAAGCTGGAATAGAGAGCAACAGTGGGTTAAATATGATACAGACATACGATGTGGTTGGTGCACTTTCTACCCAGAAAACAACAATTATATCACAAAAAGTTTTAATTGTCTTTTGAATAACAGTGTAAGCCATGTCAGACTATTTCACTGCCTGTGCTAAATGTGGGGTTATGCTCCTGGAGTGACATATTAGCTAGTCACGGACCTGTCTCACCCTGTCGCTCTTGTTCTGTTTCACAAACTTTTATTTCCTTGCAGCCATGTGCACAACCACAAGTCAAGCAGTCCTTGACTGCTAAATGTAATGAAGAGCTCAGTGGTCTCTGTGGACAATGGAGGAGTGTAATGTGCACCTGGTTGGCACGGGTTGTTAAGCCTTATTGCCTTAAACAGAAAAGTGAGGAACAGGATCTACACACATCCACAGACGCACATCTCCATGATATATTGCTGAATAGCTCTTCTGTTTCATTCCATCATAATAAAAGTTGTTGCTGGGAGTCATTTTTCCAAAGGAAATCCATTGCTTATGCAACCAAACCCACAAGTGGAAGGCAACTGACATGATTGATCAAACACACAAAAGGGAATATGTAATGTGATGTTTGACGGCTCACAAACCGACATAGCCAAACAGGGCAGGGAATGAGATGGTATAAAACCTGCACTCGTAAGCAAAACAGAAGTGCCTTACTGCACTTTTAAAAGTGTGAAAATCAACACTCCTCAGGCTGGGTTAGAGCTTCAGCACTGAAACCTCTGACCATGCTCGCTGTCATCCCCTCCATATTGCAGCGACCGTATGCTATACTGCAAACACACATATGCACACAAATATAGCCTTTAATATTGTTCATCATAGATACAACAGTGGCTGCACCCATCCTGACGCAGAGCTCATAAAATCCATTTCAGCTGGGAACTGCCTGGACCACAAAGCAGATGGTATACAGAGAAGCATGAACCAGTGTTTTTCAATATTTTCCTCATAGTTCCATCAGTTTGCTTTCAAGTGTTCCACTTCACTTGTTCGGTGCTCTGTGACATAAACTGGGATTGTTAAAGCTGGATGGTGGGGAGTTGCTCAGGAGCATTGAACTCTGCAGCAAAGTGATTGTCAATTCAAGGCTTTCTACTGTCGCATAGTACAGTAGTTGTCGTATTGATCGTGAATCTTAACCTCTCGTCAATGTTATTGACTAAGGACATTAGCATTTAAGGGATGATCATTTTCATTGGTGCTCTTGTCCAAAACTAACAATGTTGTGTGACTTTTGCCAGTGTGTATGTCTCTTACTTGGTTTCCAGACGCAGCAGAAGTGCATTGCTATCTTTGCTCTTCTCTGCTGCTTTGCGGTGCTGCTGGTGCTCATCTTCTCCTCGGTGGACATCTGGGGGGACAATGAGGATGGGATAACAGAGGAAAACTGCAGCAGAGACTGTCGGTGAGATGTCCTGCAGGCATGGCATCAAAATCATGGCATTTGCGTTTGTGCAAACCACCGTGCATTTATAATATAGTGGTTGATTTGTTTGTTAATTCATTTAGAAAATTATTGATTTGTTCTTTATGTTCAGCAGTTAGGAAGATGGCCCCATATTTCTCCACAGTTTTAAGGAAATTACTAGTGATGTCTGATATTGGCTTTTTTACCAATATTGTCCAACTCTTAAAGGATCTAGGGGCAGGATTAAGAAATGAGACTCGTGAATGACGCAACTGGTGCTGCGGGTAACTGCAGCCACCAGCAAAGCTGGTACGGGAGTGCGCACAAACTGATGCTGTAACGTTTACTACGCTGATAGTCTTTTTCTTTGTAGTGCCGCTTTTTAGTGGTCTTTCAGTAGATCTGGGTCGTTTGCTGACAGCAGAAGAGTCGATAACTACCTCTTACAGTGTTTGAATCCACCGCGACCATCTTCTTCCTGTATCAAAGCTGTCAGGGACACGTATGCAGCGTCAACTGACGTCACATCCACAGGACTGCGCGGAAAATTCCGTCACTGAATTGCAACGCATTATGAGCACACAGCCTGTTCAAGACAATGGAGAGAGACGTGGGTGGGCTCAATCATTTTGGTTTGTAACCAAGGGGCAAACTCTGCTGGAAAAGTGTGAAACCAGCAAGTGAAGTTTTTAATTGTAATTCTTTCTTCATCCTCTAGGTGCCGGCTCCAAAACAGAACAAATCCCCATAGACTCCAATGTTAAAAAGGCCAACTTCACAGCAGAAATAAACATGTTTACAGCCTGGTTCAAAAAATCATTTTAGGTTTAATAGGTAAAGTTTACCTTCATGTCAACTGTGAGGGGGTGAATTTTTTTTATAACTTATCCATTCAGATGTCATTTAATCTTGAAATTACACATAATTAGGGGTTAGCCAGTTAGCTCCTTGTTTGCTCTCAGTAAGGTTCAGGCTGCAGCAGAGTAGCAAGACGGCAGTTTTTCGTCAGCTAATAGCAAGTCCAAACATGCCTTACCTTTATCCCACAGCTTGGGAGGCAAATCTACATTAGCTCCTGTTAGCTTTGAGTTAGCACGGTTTGCATTTAGCCCAGAGTACGTTGGCTGTCAATCATTTGCCCCACGGCCACGATTGCCCATTTTAGCATTTTCCAGGACTGACAACACACGCAACATGGCAAGATGGCAACAGTGAGACACGCCCAACTGGCTTCTTTTTCCTCTAATCAGACGTAACCGAATACTATATGTCCATTTTATTTACAGTATTTGTTTTTTAATGCTTCATCACCCAATAGCATTAAAAAACTGGACGTGCTATTCTTTCACAATTCCTACTTCTAGTCCCTTTAAGGAAGTGGGCTCTATGCACGACTCCACTGCTTCCTGAACTTAAGGTAGCTCCTTTGTTTCCTGTCTTTCATTACTGGACGACTGATTAATCCAGGTGTGTCTGGCCAGTTACCTAGATCAGACACACCTGGATTAATTAGTTCATCCAGTAATGAAAGACAGGAAACAAAGCAGCTACCTTAAGTTCAAGAAGTAGTGGAGGTGTGCATAGAGCCCATTATTAGGGATGGTTGATATTGAATTTTTACGAATATCCGATTTTGCTCAACTCTAAATTTCCGATATTCAGTATCATCTGACACCGATATATGCAGACAACTGTGAGGTTGTTTCTCTCATATTTTGATACACCTATATTCTGCTCTGAGAGCAAAGTTCTCAAAATAGTCTTAAGTCAGCCAGAGGAGTTCATTTTGGACATCTGGCTGCCATACATCAGATACTAGCAGGTATTATGCTGCGTTCCATTTTCATCGGAACTGGGAAGTGGGAACTGGGGGGTGACGTCACACCCGACCAACTTGCGTTCCAGCTCACTGGTCGGAAAACCAGTTAGCAACCTAGCAAAACAACGTGTTTGCTAAGGCTATTGTTATTAGCCGTTGTTGGCACAGCTGGCGTTGTAGTTCACATATACGACATGAAAAATGTGAATTTCACTACAGCAGCTTCCCACTACATCTGTATAAACCAATACTACGTGTACGATTGATTTATGCAACAAAATATTAGTAAGAAGTGTAAATAAATGTAACATTATAGAAGCTTCTAAAACTGCTAACACAGGGCGCGGCCATCTTTAAATCTGAACTCGGAGCTGCGAGAGTTGTCCGACTTTCCGAGTGGGAAATCCGACTTCAGGGGGGCGTTCCAGTTGAAACTTCCTACTCGGAACTGGGAATTTCCGACTTCCGAGTTGAAATGGAACGCAGCATTAGCCAGCATGTGGCTAATTATAATGTATCTGACAACTTGGTAACTTAACCAACATCTTAAAACCAGACATATTATAAGCAGCTTCAAAGCAAGTCAGTCTGTAGCAGCAGCAGCTGCATCGTAGTCACATGACTCTAAAAGGAATGCTGGGATATGAAGTTCTTCCATAAAAACAGGGATTTTTCTACATCCTGGTCTGGTGCTAATGAAACAGGATCTCGCAAGGTTTTGTTAGTGAAAAATATTCGTCCGAAAAAACAAATAGCGATATTTTCCAATATCACAATTTAATGCAAAATCGGCTGATTCAATTCAATTCAATTCAGCTTTTTTTGTATTGCGTTAATTCATGACAATGTCACCTCAGGGCGATTAAAGTTGTCATAACCTAGTGTTTTACATACACAATCCTTCTTAAATGATCTTCAAAGGAATTTTTAATTATAGCTGGGTGGGGAGGAAAATTTAATGGGCTCATTTTAACCTCTTTTTATCCCCAACTTTTGTTTGTCACGAGAATACGCACGAGAATTAAATCTGACTGTAAGCGCGTTCACGAGGCAAGCGTCAAAGTCAAAACAAAGTTTTATCGGGACAGAGCAAGTGAAGGAAATGATGTCCCAGCAGAGAAAAACGTGATAAAAACATAATGGTGCAGCTGATAGAAAGGATCTGCAGAGTAAAACGGCTGGACTGTGATGAATATAAGGAGCGGACGTCTGACGTGAAGTTAAGCAAACAGTGCTAGCGTTTGTAGCTAAATTAGCAGCTTGTCCGTTCGTCAGCCATCGTTTACTGGTCTCTTACACAAAAGATAATAAGTTACACAAGCAGCAACACTTATCGACTGCACATCCTCACTAAATGAATATAATCCACTGGTCCCTGGTAGTGCTGTCCCCCCTGTTACAGCACTGAAAACTGCTGAATTTCTGCGAAGCAGCTTAGCACGGCAATTTTTTCCCCCTCCTCCTCGTCGTCATCCTCCTCTCTGACAAAGCTGGTCATAACGCTACTCTGCGGCAGGTAATCAGCTGGTCTCAGGTGGTGCTAGAGAGGCTAGCTTAGCAGCTCGCAGCCTCTGTAGGTCACGTCATTCTGAGAAAAAAATCCAAACCGCGTACTGTGGAGAGCGCGCTCTTGTGGCCGATTCTGGTGAGAAGAGAGAGCACGCAATCAAAAACAAAGTCACTTTCACTCTCCGGAGTTTCTGGCACGTTTTCACTGAGGTCCTATTCCAATACACATGTTTTAACGTGAAAAAGTGGGATTTCCGGGTGATGACTCCTTTAACAGACAGAAAAATTCAAGTCAGATTCATAATAGCCTAGCTAAGGAAACCAGCAGATTGGATCGAATCTTGGCCTGACCCAGTCCAATCCCTCATCCTGAACAAGCACAGAGTGGTGGCGACAGTGGGAAGGAAAACACCCTTTTAACAGGGGGGAAAACCTCCGGCAGAACCCGGCTCAGGTAGGGGGGCCATCTGCCTTTACCGGCTGGGGTGGAGAGGACAGAAAGAAAGACCAACTGCAACTTTTATCCAGCCAGACCTGCTGAGAGAGGAGAAACACAGTTAATGATGCAATACTGTCACAAGTTTCTGATAATATCGATAGGCTGATAATATCCCTTGAAATTACTTATCTGGGAATGTACAGTTTTTGAAAAGATGATATGATGAAACTACATGCAGGTCCCTCTAGAGCAGGGTAGCCAAGATCGGTCCTAGAGAGCCACAATCCTGTTTTTTTTTATGTTTGCCCGCTCTAACACACCTATTTCAAATTGAATGGATCCAACTGTTCATCAAGTTCTGCTCAGTGACTCATTTAATTAAATCAGGTGTGTGTTGAAACAAGGAAACTTCTAAAACTTGCAGGACTGCGGCTCTGGAAGACCAAATCCAACCCTGCTTGAGAGCTACCTGTTAAAGTCATTATTACTTTCAGCATCGTGCTTGTGGAGAATATTCCAGAAGACCTCTATCTCCACTTGGATGGCAGACCCTTCCTTCCACTTTCTGTTGGGTTTCACACACTACTGGAACAAGCAAAGCACTCAGTTGAGCTGGTTTCATCTGTGTGGGACTTAAACTCCTGGGAACTGGACCCAATACCAAGCGCTGCACAGCAGGTACAACGTGAGGCAGAAAGTTCTGCAGAACATGAACTTTCTGCTTTTCCTGTGTTTTCTTGGAGCGAATGTAATTATTTTCCAGTAAATCTGTGTCGTCTCTAAATGAGATTAGTCCTGCTGAGATTGAAGTGTTGCCCTTTTTAAGGCACATTCAGAAACACAGCTAAGATGTTCTGCTTCTGTAATAACGAACGTCGTTCTCTTCCTCAGGGTCAGCTTCTGTTCCAGAGACTGCTCAGCTTGAAATCTCGTGGGGTTCGGCTGAAAATTGCCAGCAGCCTGACAAACTCTACTGAGCTGAAAGCCTTGGCAGCACACAGTAAGTGGCTGTCACTTTTTCATTTTAGAGAGGCGGTTGCTTGTGTCACTTTGGCAAAGAACAGCAAAGCTTTATATTTAAACAGTACCAACCTAATGGAATGTCTACTTCTTAAATAAGGTTTTACCACAATGCATAACACATGATGGAAAGTTGTACCTGCAACACTGCATTATCCATGTTGTATACAGCATTCCTGATTTTTGAAGGAAACAGATGCATTTACAGCATGCAGCACCATCCAGCAGCTCCACACCATGTGTCAAACTACACACCTGCCAAACTTCATAATCAAGGTCAAAAAACTCTGAATGTGCAAATGTAACTATCTGCTGTACTGGCGAAGACTTTGCTGTTCATGCTGCCCGTCCCTGATGCCCACATTTCCGTCAGGCATCCGTCAAACTTTTCATACTCCCACTGCTCTGTCTGTCTCTCTTACTCAAACTATCTAGATGCAGAGGTTCATTTTGTTAATATGACAGCTCTGACCAGAGGAGGACTGCATTCTTCATTTTGGATAGTGGATCGGAAGCACATTTACATCGGGAGCGCAGATATGGACTGGAGGTCACTCTCCAAGGTAACTTCAAATATCAGCTGCTAGTGTGTTGAGAATAAATAAGCCTCTAGTCAGATATTGTTTAGTCTTCAGTAGTTTTCACTCATGTAGAAATAAAACTGGACATATGCAAATTTAATTAAAAGATAATCTCAGCCCCCCCCCCACAGGTTTTGCTTTTTCTGCAATTATTCCAGCAATAGGATGGTTGCAGATTGCTGCCTCAGGCAGCACAGAAAGACAAGTAATATTTCTCTTTTCATTTAGTATGTAATTTATATCAGAGAAGGAACCAGAAAGAATGGGCTGCAACATGAAGTGATTACCTGGCTCTTTTGATGCCTCAGCCCTGGCTGGAGGTAAAAACCACAGTTGAGTGTAATTAACTAAACAGCCAGAGGGATGGAGGGCCACACATAACTGTGTGAGTGTGCCCATACATATACATACTGTGCAGTGAAAATGAAATATAAGCAGGAGAGAACAGAGATGAAGAGTGCAGGGCAGAAATTCACCCTCTGTGGTGACACAACAGCTGTTCCTTCTGGAGGAGCGCACACTAAAATAGAATAAACACCAATAAAGTTCTGCTGTGCAGCTATGAGTGTGGACTGCAGCGTTAGTCTGTTTGTCTGCTCGGTTTTTATCAAAACTGGAAAAATAACCAGTGTTATATCTAAAAGATGAACTCCTTCTATTTCTTCCTGAAGGAACTAACGCTTCACCTTTTCGTTCAAAGTAATGTTGAATAGGTGAAGTTTGCCTTCATGACAGCTCTGAAGGGGGTAATTTTTTTATAACTCATCCACTTAAATGCTATTAAATCTTAAAATTATGCATAATTACAGGTGTGTCCTTTTGATTGACAGACTTGCTGTCAGCGTCAGCGCCAGCGCTGGTTGCTAGTGGCGAGCTTCCGGCTTGCTCTAGGGAAGACCTCAGCCAGTAGCAGAGTAGCACAACCACAGGTTTTAGCAGGCTTAGCTCTTTTCAGCATTAGCTCTACTGCCTTCAGCCAGCTCAGAGTTCATTGGGTGTCACTTATGCCCTGGTACGGTACAGTTTGGAAGTGGTAGAAGTGGTCCATTCACGCAAGCATTTTCACTGCAAGTTCATCTTCCACTGGGCATCTTTAGGGGATTGCACCAAATCCTCAGCATAGCCATATCAGTAGCTGCTACTCATGCTGACGCATTACTAAGGCGCAGCCTTAAGATGTTCTTTTGTGCACATGCTTTATTAAATTGTGGCAACAAACAATTAACATTTGGGAACGAGATAACCAAGTTGTGGCCATGTGTTACAAATGTGTGGAAACAACATAAATAACTCGTGGCCAGTTGTTAATCATGCATGAAGAACTTAAACCATATCCACATGTTGTCCACAATTAACTCAGTTTGCTGAAATAAAGTGATTTTCGTTTTTTTCATAAACAGTAGGCCTATAGGTGACTTGTAAAACTTCCCCCATCACTCCCATTCCAAAGTTAATGCTCCCAAATGATCATAAACATCATCATTACACTGTGTTCTCACTAAACGCGATTTTGACATCAAAAACGCGCCTGACGCCCAAAGTTTGACGCTGGTTCACATAAAATCAGACACTGACTTTCAGAGACAGAACGCTCTCGAAGTGTGTTAACTGCGTCGAGAGCATCTAGAGTGTGGTGGTGGACCCGGTTGTTTTCCTTTGCCTGTGTCTTTGTACAATGGCGGATGAAACTGAGCAACTGCTTGGCTTTATTTGCTCCACAAGGCCAGAGAACGACTTTGTCGGGCATCTCTGCACCATGTCTGGATTCATCAGATTGTTTAGAGGTATTCTGCATTTGGTGGGTTTCACCATTTACTCCAGGAGCTGCACGCTGACAATGGGCGCAGCTTCTGATCTGGCCCAGTTTAGCGACCTGCAGTCGCTATAATTGGGACACCATTATAAGCCCATTAAATCCCATCAGGACAGCAGATCATCAACCCGCCGTTTAGAAACCCGGGGCCGGACGCAGATCACAGTTTATCCTCCACTGTCCGTGGAGTGATGAGATTCCCCAGGGTCTCCTCGGTATTTCCCATCCTGTCAGAAAATGCGTGCATCATGACACTGAGACATACTGAGTCTCTCCGATTGGTTAACGCCCCGCGTCAGTGCTGCATAAGTTCAGATTTTCCAACTCTGGCATTTGACATGCGTAACGTGCCTCAGGCTCGTCACACGCCAAAACGCGCAGTGCAAAACGCTGCAGACTTTTCAACGCCTCCTGGACGCGCTTCAGCCATTGACTTTGTATGCAAACCTGATGCCCTTGATGCCCAAATTGCGTTTGGTGTGCACGCATCGTTAAGAAGAGAAAGCTGTTTCTGTCCTTCTACATCACGCCCAATGGCATGCAAATGCAAAAAACTTTGCAACTTTATGCCACGCATTATCATGTCTAATACGTAGTTGTACTCTTAGCTAAGTTGCAACCTGTGCACCCAACCAAGATATTACACGAGTAACTCCTGCAACTGATATTTAACTGATATTTACTGCACCGTAGGACGTTGAGGATTTTCTGTCCACCAATGTGATGGACATAGCCCCGCCTAAACCGTACCATACCATGCCGAAAAGGGTCCATTAGTATAGTGTGTTTGGTTGTATGGGCCCCTTTTACAATGGAAACATACAGTAGTGTACCATATTAGCCTGGCACACCAGCCTCACCAGTGCCATGTATGAAATACAGGGAAAGTCAGTCTCAATATACAATATAATGACTCTGTATAACATCATTTTTCCCTCACATTGCATCATATTCTTTCTAACTTGTAAAAGAAAAAAAAAAGTGTATTTTACAAGTGGTCAAGATTGCAACTTCTGTGCTACATTTTCTCTTCATACATATTTCTTTGTAAAATTCTACAGAGGAAAGAACTCGGGGTAGTGGTGTATAACTGCAGCTGTCTGGCCCTGGACCTCCACAGAGTCTTTTCATTTTACTGGCAGCTCCATGAAAGGGACTACATCCCCTCCATCTGGTCGAAGAGAGTCACAGCCCTCTACGGGAAGCACGATGCCCTGGAGCTGCAGCTCAATGCGACCCCTGCCACAGCTTATCTATCTGTGAGTAACACAAATGTTGTTTACCGGATTCGCATGTTAAAATCCCCATGCAACTAAATTCAGGATTTAAGTCTTTTTTTTTTCACTGTACATTACGTAAATATCAGTAAATGACCCTAGACCAGGCGTGTCCAGCTCAGGTCCTCGAGGGCCACAATCCTGCAGGTTTTCCATGTCTCCCTTCTCCAACACACACCTGACTAAAAATGATAGGCTTTTAGATTCATTTCATTTGAGTCAGCTGTGCTGGTGCAAGGAGGCATGGAAAACCGTCAGGACAGGACCGACTTTGGACACCACTGCCCTACACAGACAAAAAAGTTTTGAAATGATCCTTTATGCTCTTTGCTGATTTCTGAAAAAAATGTATAAAATGCTGACCAAACTCCCTCTTGTATTGGACACTACACCCAATTAGATGCTTTCTAAGATTTATTTTAGCCGAGCATTAATGAAATGGTGACTGGTTCCTCATCAGACCCCTGGGACTGACCAATCAAAGCAGCCCAAGCGTCTCAAGGACTCCACTTGTCATAGAATGGCAATGTTAACGTAGTCTTAATGCTAAAATCTAGCAAAAAAACAAAACAAAACAAAAAAACAAAGTTCATTTGTGTGAAATATTGTTCTAATTGGTCTAAGTTTCTTTACAAACTAATAACACTCACACAGCAAGTGATTAATCATGTCGATATCATGCTGAGGAGCATCTTGAGTCTGACTATCTCAGCACCTCAGCCTAATTTGACAGTAATGAATCTTGTTACCCTCCAAGCGACAAGACACTTATCAGCTGTGTTCGGGGCATTTATCATCCTATATGAACTAATGGCGCCATGCTGTCACAGGCGGCTGGCAGCTCCAAATGCCTCCTCTGCCCCACTTCCTCCAGTAATGATACAAGGCTGTGGAAAAGGGCCTCTGTACTTTTCTTAGTCTTTCCTCTCTTTAGATGTTAAAGGGAAGCTTTTAGTAATAAAACATCACCAGCATGAATGATAAAATGCTTTTCTGCATTGTATCATTATCCAGCCTGGTCATTTTTGTTTTTCTCTGACTGTGGTAAGACCAGTGATGTTGTTTGATTTGGAGAAAGTGGCAATGAGAAAAAGACAGGAGACAGAATTGGAAGTTGCAGAAACTAAAATCAGGTTCTCTTTGGAATGGACAAGAATGGATAGGCTCAGGAATCAGACGTGCAGATTAGATGTTTTGCAGATGAAGTCAAACAGGCCAGACTGGTTTGAGTATGTCCAGAGGAGGAATGATGAATGTATCAGCAGAGGGATGCTCAGGGGGAACTACAAAGTAGGAGTCCTATAGAGGAAGACTTAAAGGATAACTTTCTGTTTTTTTCAACCTGGACCTTATTTTTTTAGGAGTTTATACATGCATTTACTCACTGGTAAAATTTCGGCATCACTTTGACACCTTCAGGAGATATTTCGTTGAGCCGCCCTTTGGCATAAATCCATATAATGGGAGAGATGGAGCAGCCTCTCTACAGAATGAGGCATTATCTGCAGCAAAAACTCCTTCATTTCACCAGTACTTTAAGTAGAATAAACAAATGACAGAGTACTATTGTCCTGAGTTTAGAGTTAGCTCCTATTAGTTATTAGGGGTTTTTCTACACTCTACATGCTGCCACGTGCGCCCAATGCACGCTGCTGCAGTAAAGCTGAGAAGAGCAGCTCGCTACCTAGACGCCAACAAACTACAATCCATAAAACTCTGAACTTACAGGACAATAGTATGCGTTTGTTCATTCATTCTGCTTAAAGTATTGGTGAAATGAAGGAGTTTTTGCTGCAGATAATGCCTTCAAGAGGCTTCCCCATCTCTCCCATTATATGGATGCACGCAACAGGGCAACTCAACCAAATATCTTCCAAAAGAGTCACATTGATACAGAAATTTCACCGGTGAGTAAATGCATGTGTGGCGTGTCAGTGTGCTCCTCACCTGGAGGTAATTGGTAGGTGTCACCAAGTGGAGTCTGTAAGTGTAGTGAGCGTTCTGCACACGCACAATCGACTCTGTACAGCTGCTGCAGCATTTGGTGATCAGCTGGGATGTTGGTGCTTTGGAGCACATTCGCATGCCGAAACGCTCAGATTGGCTCATGCCGGGAGTTTGGGATCTCTCCTGGGGTAAGGCATTCAATGTTCTGCCTGGCATGTTTGGCGTCTGGCTCAGGCTGACTCCAATGCATGCACTGTTTTTAGATCCAGAGCTGCAGTGGGACAAGCTGCGATTTCATCCCCAACTTTCTCTCCCCCTCCTCCTGCTGCTCGTGGGCATGTGCTTGTGCTGACAGGCCCAGAGAGGAGCCGTTGTTCTGTCCAGCTTTGGTTCACCTTGAAACAAACAAAGGATGACGACTATCGCAGCTGTGCGTCTCCTGCGCATCTACAGTGTTGGCTGCCGCTTTTGCGGTACATTCCTCCGCCTGGCATCAGGTGTACTTGGACTAAGTTGCACTGATTTAGCCATAGCGGCTAACGTGCAAATAGACAATCAACATGTATGGCTCCTTTTTCCTTTCGTTGGTTTTGTTGACTGTGTTCTGTAATCTGTCCATTTCAATAAAAAGCAACACTATCCTGGTCATATTTACAGTCATGAAACAGAGGTAGAGCAGAGGATGGCCTGGCCTTGTGGTCTGTAGTGGTCCATCATGAGTTAGTGTGGGTGGGAGCCAGCTTGGACTGGGCCTGGGAATGGATGGGGGTCGCCACAATTACTCCAGCTCTTTATTGTCATTAGCACCCTGATTATAATCATATCTGCTATATATCTTTAAAAGTTTGTGTAACAGTGTGGGGTCCTGTCGCTATGCCTCTGTTTGATCATGCGCCCTGGCTACTTGGCCTTGGGGATATCCCTTTGGCTGACTGGTAAGCGTGCATGACTCACCTGGGTAGGTGCCTTGCCACATTCGCAATCTTATAGATCCTTCTTCTCTCAAGACATAAAAAAGAAACAGATTACAAACATTCACACCCACACACTTCCACACACCCATATGCTGAGGTAGTGTAGCATGAGTCAGTTGTTTCTGTATGTATACAGTACACTACCTGTCAAAAGTTTTACAACACTCGTTTTTTTCTTCTTTTTTTGTTGTAATTCCAGCTGTTCAGCCCAATTATGATACAAAGGTAAATAAATGATGAGCTGCCAGAGGTTAGAAAAGTATGAAAGGATGTACATGTCAGATACAAAAGACCTTTTTCAGGCACCAAAAAATGAGTCAACGATTTAAATCTGTTCTGCAACAACAGAAGTTGATCAAGCCTTGAAAAGTGGAGTTACCATTTCCCAGAGCTCTCCCAACTTTTCTTGAGTACTTACAACCATCAAGCTTTCCATAAAGAACTGGAGAAACGGGGGTATACTAAAACTTTTGACTAGTGTACTGTATATACAGTCGTACTCAAAATCATTCATACTCTCCAACGAAAGAAGAAAATAAAATCAGCTGCCAGTGAAATAAGTTGAAATTGACCAAAAAAAAATAATAAATTAAAATTCTATGAAAATCATGACACTGATTTTGAATTGTGTTACAAAGAAATATTAAAAAGAAACACACAAAAAATAAAGCAAGTAAACAAGCATAATTGGGCCCCGAAGCTAAAATTTTGTTGAGCAACACTTTGAGGTAATCACTGCTGTTTTCTCTAATGTTCAAAAAGACTTCTGCACTGGTTGACAGGTATGTTGGTCCACTGTTCATGGGAAAGGTGCCCTAATGTGTCTGGGACAGTTTTGTTCATTTGTTTGTTTGTTTGTTTGTTTGTTTTTTTTTTGTTTGTTTGTGTTTTAATTATTATTTCCAACCACAATTCAAAAGGAATATTTTATTTCACTAAATTATGTTTTTTATTATTATTATTAGTAGTAGTAGTAGTAGTAGTAGTAGTAGTTTCTTTAGTTTATTGTTATTTGAATTACGATTGTCAATTTAGTATTTTCTTAAATTGGAGGGTATGAATAATTTAGAGGATGACTGTATGTGTTATTTTCTCTTTTATTTCTTGTTTTTGTGCTTTTTATTTGCTGGAATCCATGTTTTTCCTCACTTGTAGATTTTTTGTCTTTTCATTGTCTTGGATTTCACTGTTGATGGTTGTTTATCATTGTTGATTGATTGATCAAGGAAAAGAAGACAGAATTTTCCAGCAGACATGTCTTAGTGGTGTTTTTGTTTTGTTCTGCAGACCTCTCCTGAACTCTTCTGTGCCAAAGATCGCACCAGAGATGTAGACGCCATCTATCAAGTCATCCAGAGTGCAAAGACATTCATCTTTATATCTGTGACAGACTACCTCCCTCTGGTGAAGAGGAGTTTGAGAGGAACTCCAGTTACAAGGTGTATAAAATGTTTATGATCAGTTTTTGATTACTTATGTGCCTCAGAGAAATAAAACGTTAGTTAATAGGAAGGTAAAAGTGAAAAATTGCCTGATGACAAGATGAGCGAAATGCTTTGGCATCATCTTTACCGTCAGATCACAAAACTGTTAAACTCTTATCTGTTGCAATGGTTGCCTCTACAGGTACTGGTCATCTATTGACGAGGTGATCAGAGAGGCTGTGGTACTGAGAGGAGTCAAAGTTCGCCTGCTCATAAGTTTCTGGAAGAAAACTCACCCCCTCACCTTTAACTTTGTGACCTCCCTCAAGTCTCTGTGCCTGCAGCTTCACAACTGTTCCCTCGAGGTGGTACGTGAATAATCCAAATCTCCATTTTACTGTCCATTATTTGTCATTCACACTACTGGTTTAATTGGTTTGATGTCATCCCTTCATTTTTCTGACAGCGTTTTTTTAGCCACAAAGAGCCAAAGGACGACTTTCAACTTGGACTCAACCACAACAAGTACATGGTGACAGACAACGCTGTCTATCTTGGTAGGAAAGGTCGACTCTGGATTCAATATCACTTCTTCTCTGCTGGTATTGTCTGGTGGTTAAACTTAACATGGAAAGGAAGGTTGAAGATCATCAGCCTCAGGACCCTAACTTGGTCCTTTAGCTGTAGGCAGTGCTGCCTGACTAAAACTAAAACAGTTATCAGACGCCTTGATTAAACCTGTAACTCTATAGCAACAGGTGTATTAGAATTAATCTCCGAGGCATGCAGACTGTTTTTAAAAACATTTGTGAAGGAATGTGTCGCTCTCAGGAGCTCAGTGAATTCCAGCGAGGAACTGTGATAGGATGCCACCTGTGGAACAAATCCAGTCGTGAAATTCCTCGCTCCTAAATATTCCACAATCAACTGTCAGCTGTATTATAAGAAAATGGAAGTGTTTGGGAATGACAGCAACTTAGTCACAAAGTGGTAGGCCATGTAAACTGATGGAGTGGGGTCAGCGGATGCTGAAGTGCATTTTGCAAAGAGGTCGCCAACTTTCTGCAGTCAATCACTGCAGACCTCCAAACTTCATGTAGCCTTCACATCAGCTCAAGAACAGTGCGCAGAGAGCTTCATGGAATGGGTTTCCATGATGGAGCAGCCGCATCCATCCATACATCACCAAGTCCTATGCAAAGCATCAGATGCAGTGGTGCAAAGCAGCTGCCACTGGACTCTAGAGCAGTGAAGGCATTCTCTGGAGTGATGAATCACACTTCTCCATCTGGTAATCTGATGGGCGAGTCTGGGTTTGGTGGTTGCCAGGAGAACAGTTCTTGTCTAACTGCATTGTGCCAAGTGTAAAGTTTGGTGGAGGGGGGTTATGGTGTGGGGTTGTTTTTTGTGAGCTGGGTTTGGCCCCCTAGTTTCAGTGGAAGGAACTCTGAATGCTTTAGCATACCAGGCCATTTTGGACAATTCCATGCTCCCATTTCCATGTTTGGAGCTGGCCCCTTCCTCTTCCAACACGATGGCACCAGTGCACAAAGCAGGTCCATAAAGACATGGATGGCAGAGTCTGGTGTGGAGGAACACCTTTGGAATTAGAGCGGAGACTGAGAGCCAGGCCTTGTCATCCAACATCAGTGTGACCTCACAAATGCGCTTCTGGAAGAATGGTCAAAATTCCCATAAACACACTCCTAAACCTTGTGGACAGCGTTCCCAGAAGAGTTGAAGCTGTTCTAGTGTAGCTGCAAAGGTAGACCAACGTCATATTGAACTCTATGGATTAGAAATGGGATGTCATGTAAACTCATATGTGAGTCAAGGCAGGTGAGCGAATACCTTTGGCAATATAGTGTACAGTATATGGCAGCCAGATGTCCAAAATGAACTCCTCTGGCTGAGTTAAGGCTATTTTGGGATCTTTACTGTTGGAGCAGAATATAGTTGTATCTCTCAAAATATGAGAGATACAACTTTTATTTGCAGTTTGGTATTGGTTGATATCAGATATCGGAAATTAAGAGTTGGACAATCTCGGTATATCGATATCAGTACAAGCCAATATTGAACATCCCTAGTAAATATACAGTATGAAGGCAAAATTGACCATAATATAGGAATCAAAGTTGTTTTTTATTGTCTAGAATAATATCTGAAGTCTAATGTGTTTTTGTCCACAGGAAACCATGACTGGGTCGGGAGTGACTTTGCCATTAATGCAGGAGTTGGACTGGTGATCAAGATGAAAGATGGTCCCAGAGAGAGAGGGGTGACGGTCCTAGAGCACATTAAAGCTGCCTTTGAAAGAGACTGGAGGTCCCGTTATGCTAAGAGTCTACAAGGGAGCAAAGATCAGCAGG
Organism: Atherinomorus stipes; assembly: GCA_023101725.1. Lineage (NCBI taxonomy): Eukaryota > Metazoa > Chordata > Actinopteri > Atheriniformes > Atherinidae > Atherinomorus > Atherinomorus stipes. The sequence continues at coordinate 117,458 of JALJCO010012830.1, read as the reverse complement.
GAAAATATAGACACAACGATCAAAAACTCACTGGGAAAGCAAGGAGGAAAATGAATGGAAGAACCCATTCTAACCACAACCCCTCGGTTTTCTCAGCCTCGTATGCCTGACCACTAGATTTTACAAACATGTAGACAAAGAAAAATGTAGACATGAATTTGTTTTTGTGACCGTAATTCATAGTATTCAATCTTCTTAAGTGTTGCTTTGACCCAGCTGCAATGGACAGTAATTCTGCTTAACTATTTAATCAACTGTTATGGGCATGAACTGCTGCATGAATATTGAAATCAATATTCAATTACATATATAGGCAATATATAAAAAAAATCTGCACTGGATGTAAAATATTTATATATCCCTTAAAACTCATCACAAAAGTTCAGTTTTAAACAATAAAACCTTTATACAGTCTTTAATTGATTGGAATATATATGAAGGTTTTAATTTCCATGATTTTCCATCTGGCCATAACAGCTACACAACAATATCTGCAGTTGTTATTAAGTCAATTTATGAGACATGAACAGGTTAATCCAATAGTTTTAACAAATATTTATTAACTTAGTATTTTTTTTATTTGTATTTATCAAATTGAGCTTTTTTCTAATCCCTAGTGTGTTTATTTCTGCCCTCTGTGATGTGTAGGATGACCAACAAGATAAGATCAAGTGCTTTGAGATATGTCTGATAGTCAGGCTTCCATGGCTGTGTTTTGTTTTATTTTTATATTCTGCAAAATGAGCAAAATAATCAGCACTGACCAGTGGAGAGCATCAACTAGAATTATTCTATTCATTTTTTATTGTAAATCTCCAAGTTGTATTGATCAGAAGGGCTTTCTTAAAGGAGATAAATGTGAAAGGTTAAATTGAAACAAACTGTTGTTCAGTCACAGCATCTAGGGTTTGAATGAGAAATAAACATCAGACGATTTACATTGTTTTAGTTTAATTCAGTGTTTACCACAGCGTGTCTGGGCTGAGAAAGCTTTAAAAACCTTGAGCGCATAATTTTAAATCAACCAGTCTTGGCCACTTGGGGGCAGAAAGCTGCAAGTCAGAGGCAAGTTGTGTGAGCAAGTTGTGTGAGCAAACTGGTTCTCGCTTTGTAGAGAGAAAAAAGAGTGAATTCTAAATAAAGAAGTCAGAGGACAGTTTTGTGCTTTTTCATATTTTTAAGGATATAAAGGTGCCAATATAAACACTGAGCCAGATTTCTCATCTGAAGTTCCCTTTCTGACATGTTTCTGTTTATTAATTGTTGAAAGCACAAACCCTGGTCCTTAAGGGCTAGTGTCCTGCAGGTTTTAGATGTTTCCCTGTTCCAACATTAAATGGATCTCTCCCAGTTCTGCACAAGCCTGTTAACGTTCAATCAATTTGAATCAGGTGTGTTGCAGCAGGGGAACATCTAATACCTGCAGGACAGTAACCTTCAAGGACCAAGATGGTGAGTCCTGATCTAAAGTTTATACAAGAAAAAAGCAGTTAAATGTCTTTTTTAAAAAAACAATTCTACCTTCAAATGATTTTTTTTTTAATTTTCTTGGTTTTTTTTTTCCTCTCAACTACTTATTATCATGGTCTTGCCCTGAATGTACACATTAAATATTTATTTTGATTAATTTCGACAAATATATTGTAATTTATCTGAAAATATAATAAATTATGCAAAAGCCAGAAAGCCAGTTTCTTTCTTTCTTTATACATTGCATATAAAGTTAGACTCTTTCACTGGCCTGAATTGTCATTGAGTTTTCTTGTGATTTTTTTAAGTGTTCATCTGGAATAGTTCACCAGGATCCTTGAAGGATATCCGAAGCTCCTCTTTGGATGTTTCTGCCTTTCATTCTGTTCCGGGTTCTGGGGGAGGATCCTTCCCAGGTCCGGGTTCTGAATTCATCCCTCCATCAGACCTGATGCCACTGGTCTTCAGTCCAGTTCTTGGGTCATGTGACATACCTCAGCCTTTTCTCCTGTTTCCTCCCTCAGAGACGACCTCTTGCCAGCCACCTTCACTGGAGGGAACATTCCTGATGAGGCTTTGGCCAACATCAACTGAAGGTCCAGATGCATTTTTCAAGTCAGATTTTTGCTGGGGTTTTTTCTTTCTTTCTTTGTTTCTTTTTCTTTTGTTTTCTTACCGACATGACTTTTCAGATAGTTTTCATCTTTTTGTCCTCCACTTGTCTGCTTTCCACATTTTAAGAACCCACTGTACACTGTTGGGGTGAGTAGGTAGCCTTACCCTTAACCCCCACCAACTGCTCCCTGCTCTCTGGTCAAACTTGAGATGGGTTAAAAGCATAGCCAAAAATCCCAATCGCGATAAATAAGGAATAAATTATTATTGATAATTATTTTAATTATGACACCACATGAGACATACTGTTTTGTTCTTCGTTTTGATTTGTTTGCTTGTTTTTCTAGTTTGTTTTTTCAAACAGGTCTTTGAGAATCACCTTTTTTGGTGGAGAAAATACTATTTTTTGTCTACTGAGCTGTGTTATTTTGAAAACAAATTAAAAGCACAATCTTTTGAAAATGATCTAGTTTGTGGGCTGAAATAAGTTAAAAATCAGCCGATGCCCAAAGCAAACATTTGGAGAACTATTCCTCTAGACCAATTAAAGGATTACTGAGAGTCAGGAAAGTTGGTAAGTTGCTCAAATTTATTCCTACCCTCCCATTAATCATCAGAAAATCTTCAAATGACAAAAGTAATAATGAGTAAAATGTTTGGAGAAATCTTGACATTGATTTTGAATTTTGGCTCAACAGAAATATTGAAAATAAACAAAAAAACAAAAGAGGCAAACATGCATGATGGGGCTCCTGAACAGAAATTTTGTTGAGCAAAACTTTGAGGCATTCACTGCAACCAAGTGTTTTCTGTAACTCTCAGACTTCTGCACATGTGACAGATATTTTGGCTGCCTGCTCATCAGCAAAGTGCGCTAATTTTTCAGGGACAGTTTTGTTTATCTGTTAGTTTATTTGATCACTCTTTTTAACCACAATTCAGAAAAAATAATTTCTTTCACTAAATTATAATTTATTGTAATTTTATTTATTACTTTTTTGTTTTACTGTTTTGTTATTTGAATAGCTATTGTGAATTTAGCCTTTTCTTTAATGGGAGGTATAGGCCTATGACTAATTTGAGGGTGACTGAAGCTTTGGGAAATTTTCATGCCTAACGTCTTTGACAGTTGTCTTTGACTTTACTTAACACGAGATGGTGCTGTTGCCTTACCACCAAAATGCTGTTTAACTTTGGTACAGAGTTTTGCACTCGCATGAAACACCATTTTCACTGTCGATCAATGATCTAAGTATAAACCATTTTTTTTCGTAATCCATGACAGGATTTTAAACACGTTTTATATGTTAAACAATTAATGAAAGTAAATTTTAAAGTAAACTAAACAACTTTAAGACTTTTTGTTATATGTTGCAGTCATTATCACCCTATTATCATAGATTTTATTGTGGTCATTATTATTATTGTGTCTTTGTTGGATTTTTTTTTTATCAATTTATTATGCCGTTAATCTGGTGCCGCGGACGTCACCGTGGCAACAGATTAAAGGCAGATATAATTTTTTACGATCGCTCCATTTCTGCTGCAGTAGCCTAGCTTAGAAATGTGGATGTTCAGACCCAAAACGTTCCGTTTAATTCGGGAAACAGTAGGTTAAAAATTTAGGAGGCCGTGTGTGACTGTTTATTCTGTTTTCTCACGTTTTAATACCATCAGTGCCAACTGTTTTGTTTTTTTTGTGTGTGTGACGAGCCTGGAGGCTGGGAGGAGGAGGAGGGGGAGGTGGAGGAGGAGGAGGGGTTTGGGACGACTGACGGCAGATGCCTTTGCAGCAAAGGATCAGGGAGGATGTGTGTGTCTGTGTTTGCGGGTGTGTTGCTGCAGGACCAAATGCGGCTGAGCTTGAACGCACACTTTAAACTTCATCTCGTGAGTTTGTAAATGGAAACGTCGACAATCTGCGATGTCAGGAAGAAATTTTCAACTTGGCTGAATGAGATGGATGGGACGACCTGAATGCCGGCTGGACCCCTTCCCTGAGAAAAAAAAAAAAAAAAAAAACGTGTCTCAGTCTTTCTGGGTCGGATCTTCTGCTGAGATTCATCGCAGATCTGATAACGATGGAAAGTGGAGTTTTTCTGTCCTGTCTGGATCAGTTCATGCTGAGCCCCCTTGTCACTTGGGTAAGTAATGCAGTCTTATGACTCTTTCTGCACAAAGATTGAGAATCAATAGCCGATATATCCAACATCTTTCTTATTTAGGTAAAGACATTTGTGCCAAATGATGGGAGCACGCACTTGGACTTTTCAGGACTGGTGGATGGAGTCTTTCTGAACGAGATAATGACTCAAATGTAAGTCACTTCATGCCAGTTTGAGTCTTGCAGCCTTCACTTGTCACATCTCCCACTCAGCCTGCTTTGAAGGCATATGCTTACAAGTTAATGATGAAAAGTAAAATTCAAATGGACATCAGTTGTCATGCAGGGCATTGACACTAAATGTTCTTTGAGTTGGAAGTAACTTCTCTTCTCATACCATCTTTGATACAGTATCCCATCCAGGCCACAACAGTACCGGCATTGTCGCTGTGCAGTAATAAAGGGGATCTTTGTCATCAGCGTAGACTTTAAATCTAACTTCCTCATTACTTACAGGTTAGGGTTTCTCAGAAAATGTTAGAATTTACATAAGTTATATGTTTTTGGCCTGCACAGAGAAGGTGGGTCAGCCTGAAGATCTGCCAAAACAAAACATGAGGGACATCATAGACATTGTCAGGATGCTACTTAAGAGATTATGATTTGCTTGCCTTATGTTCAGAGGGCATCAGATGGGGGATCTTTAACAAACACTAACCGATGGTGCTCATGTGTTTACCCTTCAGACATTAACAGAATGTGAGAAGTTGCAAAGGACGAGAAAAAAATTTGCGCACTTGTTGATTCTGTGCGGCCACCCCCAGGTCTGTAATGTCCATTCATCCCACTTAGCCCCCGTCGTCACAACTCTAAATGCAAAACAATACAGTGCTAAAGGGAAGGGAAGAGGCGGGATAATCTCTTGGATTGGGAGACCCTCCAGGATTAGGGCCTGGTGTTTAGTGCCAGCGGGACACAGATGGGTGGAAGCCAGAGTCCAGAGACAGGACAAGCAGCATGGAGCATCATTGATGTCTGTTAAAGCTGGAATATATAGTATGAGTCTGTTTTGCTTCTAAGTCCTCCTGTACAGGCCTGAGACTCCAGGCTGAAGCCAGCAGTCACGGCTACAGGCATTGCTTTTGGGTGAACAGTGCAACGCCGTTCCCTTTTCACTCAGAAACACTCCAGTTTGGAAGCTCAGTTGAATGATGTCACTCAGGCTAAAGTTAGGAATGAATGGCGTCCGTATGTTTTCATGCCTATGAGCCAAGAATTTTACCAGCTTCCCAGTGACAAACATTTCTGTGTTTAATAGCAGATATATAACAGGTGAAATGTCTTTCTGTTGTTCATCTTCAGAAACCCCTCTGCTGTACCTCAGGGTGCACACAAAGTGTGCAAGGATCCAAGTCAAAGGATCCAGAATCTGAACTTTCTTGTTCAGCAAATCAAGACATATTATCTGGTGAGTATTTGGATGTTCTTTTCTTTGATTTCTCAGTGTTAAAAGATATATATGCTTCAAATTCTAAATCTGATTCATTTCATTTAATTGTCCAACTTTGTTTCATGCGCTCGCTCACGCTTTTAGGTAGCGCATGTCCCTGCGGATCCTTCTTAAGATGTGTGGCCTAAATATCAGCCATGTTAACATCTGTGTAATCAGCACAGCAGTGAGGTTAGAGCACAGCGGAGAGTAAAGCTGCGCTCAGAGCTTTGTAGTGACACACTAAAGTCACAAGACTCAGGAGTGGACACTAGTAATACTCAAATCTTGGATCGTCCTTCTCTGTCGGAGTGATTAAGTGCGATTTGAGCCAAGATTTCTGACCTTTAATGATCATGAGAGAAGTCATTTCCATGAGGCCACAGCCAAGGCCGATGCTGTAGATGAGCACACTGAAGGAAAACAAGCTTTTTAATATTTCCACAGATCCACTGATATCCCAGCAAGTGCACATGCAGTTTTTTCTGCTGTAGTCATTTTAGTCACAAAATTGGGTTTTTTTTTTTTCTTTATCTATTTTCTATAACTTATCTGTCTGCTGTCACAGGTTTCATATGTGTAAACATTATAGATTCTCTATTAACAGTCTATAATTTAGAGACATTTTTGAGGTCTCTTTTATTAATCATCAAATACTGCACATCTACAACAGCTCTGAAAAATGAGGCTCCATCTATTTTTTTGTTTGTTTGTTTGTTTTTTCCGTTTACTGATCGCTCATTTGTTGACAAGCAAGACTAACTTTACCGTCCAGCGAAATTCTGCTGTAGTCATGAGAAATCTCAGCTTAAATACAGTTGTGACCCTCTGTAGTTTTATTGGGTGTTGTGGCTCTGGTCTGCCACTTATTTGCATTTCTACATTAAATCACCAACCCTTATGTTAGGATTTGTTTTCTTTACCCCCGAGGCAGGGGGAAAAGTAGAACTCAAACTGAAATAGAGGCCTTAGAGCACAGTATGGTTATAAAACAGCTTGAGGAGGCTAATACGGTTTATAAATGGGGATCCAGCAACCTGTGACCCTGCATTTGATGCCCCTATATGTATGTATAAACAGTGAATGGAAAGATGTATAGAATGAAAATAGCTGATCAATCAGCTGACAGAGCAATGCATTTAGATCAGATGATGTAAGGAGCAGTGCCCGAGCTAAAGCATGCTAAATAATGGGAACAAGCTCACTGTTGCAAAGCTAACATACTAATTATTTGTATTTAATACAATAGTTACTGCATAGTTTAGCATGTTAGCATGTGAGTAATTGTTACTGAATACAAAGTAGGGATGGGCAATACAAAATGTTTTCCTCTCGATACGATATCAGTAGTTTATTATACCGATACCTTTTCCCTTAAAAAGAAAATCACATGATTGTACAGTTTCCATAAATATCTTGGATGCAAGGTAAATATTAAATACAAAACTTGCAAACAGAAGTGCTGGAAAAAAATGCTTGCTTAAAACAATGAAGAATTATAATGGTGAGTAAATTAAACAAAAATAGAGATTTAAAAATGTCTTTCAATGGTCAAATAATTTAAGTACAGGGGATTGGAAGAATTTCAATCCCATTGCCCCATCCCGAAATAGAACATCTCATTATAATCATCATCATTCAGGCAGCATCATCATGACATCTGATCTTCCTTTCATGGACAAAAATTAGTTAAGTAGTAATTTAAGCCTCATACTCTCAGAAGTGGAAACAAATGGCATGTTTTGTATCTGTACAGCGGCATCTCCATACTCAAAAAAGTATTGAATCCGGTATTTTGTCTGGCTGGTATCAAAATATCGACTCCAGGGTGACGATATGCCCATCCCTAATGCAAAGTTTAATGATTGTGGCAGGATGAAGGAGGGCTCAGGCAGGATTCAATCCCCTGAGCTCCAGCAAAATTTCAAAGCACTTCACTCAACAGTTGTTGATATAAGATTAGATTTAATGGAGCAAGAGTAAAAGGGATGGGGTTGCAAAAAAATCTGTAGGTTTTATTTTCTGGGGACCACAAATGTCTGCACAGCTTTTATAGCAATCAGTTCATAAGATGCGTCACAGTGGATTACAGTGGTGGATCTACATCTTAGCAGGGATGTATATCATCATGATTTTATCAATACCGATACCAGATACTCCCCCCACCTTTTTTTTATAAACCCTTTAACAGTTGGAACAAAGTGCTGTACACATCAAACAAATAGTTAAAATAAGCCAAAGAATGAAAATAAATTTAAGTTTACCAATATTTATCTGTACTCTTATTGATATTACAACATAATTTAGAGTAGAAAATAAAGAAATTACAATATGTTAAAAGATCCAGTGGTGAAGAACACTTGTTTGGACTGTGTTGAAGAGGCGCTGGACTTATGAAATCTCGCAAGAATTCATGAAAATTTTGCGATATTTTATTATGCTGATATCATATTGACATTTGAAAAAGCGGTATCAATCTATTTTACCAACAAAATCTCATGATATTTCATTGTTCTGTTCATTGTTCAGATTTTTGTAACAGATTGATGAAATCTCGCAAGATTTTGTAAATAGAATAGATCGATGCTGTGTTTTTCAATGTCAATTTGATATTTGCATATGAAAATATTGCGAGTATTTCAGTGTATCAATATCTTTTCCCACACCTATTTTTCAAAATGTCTGAAACGGGTTACAAAACTGCTATTTCAGCTTTAATATCGGTATCAATATAGTTTTTCCCCCTTTTGTTCTGTACATGAAATGTACTATACAAATAAACTTGCCTTGCCTTGCCTATCAATATCGGTTATCGGCCACATGAGTTTTAAAATATCGGCATATCGGATATCAGCCAAAATTCCAATATCATGCATCCCTAGTACCCTGGTATCTTCAAGATTAGGAACTGGTACCAAACGATACTGGTACTCAGTATACATCCCTACATCTTAGTATGGCTTAGATGCATGCACGATTGTGCCTGTACCACTCTGCATCTCCACCAGATCAGCAGTCAAATCAGATAGTTTGATATTACAAACCAAGAGGGGGCAGCTCCGGTCCTGGGGGGCCAGTATCCTGTAGGTTTTCAGAGATACCTGACTCAGACTTAATTTGCAGACTTGTGCAGTTACTAGTCCTAATTATCCAGTGATCTGAGTCAGGTGTGCTGCAACAGAGAAAATCTTAAAACCTGCAGGATACTGGCCCTCCAGGACCAGAGTTTCCCACCCCAGTCATAAACTGATATTAAGCAGAAACAAGAGCTTTGGTAGCTGTCCTTGAGGGGTTTCTGCACATACTTACAAGAACTTATACATGCTGTGCACGCATCCACGCCACCTATCGTCTGAAACAAGGTTGCACACAACAGTGTTGGAGGATTTCAGCAGTGCACCAGGGAAACTGGCTTCGTCATCTATCCATTCACAACCCTCACCCATTTGTTGGCTGAGTTTCTATACATGCGTCTAGCAAAGCGCTATGTGCTGTACATACATACATCCACATCCTTTAGAGCACTTTGGCAAAATTTCAGCAAGCCTTTTATTCAGTTGGTGTTTCACTTTAACCAAAATCTTGTTTTCTCTGCTTGTGTTTCTCTTCTTTACAGGACAATCTGAGACAATTAATCCTGATTCCTTTGCCAGACGTGCTGCTGCTTGGCAGAACTCCTTACAGTGGTATGCTTTTTTTTTAAAAAGCTCACAGTTTTCTTCAGTTCTTCCCTCTTTTGGAGCTGGATAGTAAATGACTGAAAATCTTGCACAAGCTCAACATGCACAGCTTGATTTGCCATGAATATTAAGAGATGTGTGATACAGACTTGGTGTCATTTATGAGATAGTAGAGAGCTGCAGTGCTTTTCAGACTATAACAGTGTGGGTATTTCTTCTCAGGCAGAATGTTTAAGTTCTTCCTCATACCATTTTAATTCAATTACACACTATCAGTCTGATAACTGCACTGGCTTGTGATGGCAAAGCTGTGGCAAGTGGTGACCCAAATTCACAAGCCACAACTCTATAGCTGAAATTCATGCCAGCAACCCTCCATTCTTCAGTCTGAGAGGATCAGCTTCATGTAATTAACTTTTCGTGTTCCACGTAGAACAAAGTCTGGATGAAATGAAGAAACTCTTGCTGTTGCTGCTGGGATGTGCAGTCCAGGTAAATACTGGTATTAGATGTCAGTGCATAACATTCCAGATATATAAGGCGTTTTCTTTCAAATTTGTTATACTGTTTTACATACTTGCAGTGTGAGAAAAAAGAGGAGTATATTGAGAGGATCCAGACCCTTGATTTCAACACAAAGGCGGCAATAGCTGCACATATTCAAGAGGTATCAGATTTTATCAGGTTGTATAACATGTCTTTGTAGGCCACAGCATTGTTGTGGAGTTTTGTGTAATTGTTCGTTCCACACAACTCTGACTTTTCTCTTTTTCCATCTTTAAAAGTTGACCCACAGTCAGGAGAATGTGCTGGACCTGCAGTGGCTGGAGTCCAGTGACCTGCACCCAGAGGAGATGGAGACAGCACTGAGGAACATGGCCACACATCTCAGATACCTGCTGGAGCAGAGAGACACCCATCTGGAGGTACAGTGGCAAGGGAAATACAGTAATGATGGCGTGTTTGCTGTTGTGTTTGGGGTAGAAAAGTGGGCATGAAAAAGGTCTTAAAAAGAAATCGGTCAGGAGTCTTCTCCCTCTATCTGTGCAGACTATAACGGAGCTCATGCAGGACAAAGAAGGAGCTGTTAGCTTTCTCAGTAGTCCTTCCAGTAGTAGTCCCTGCAGCCCGCAGTCCGCCAGCTTCTCTCCCAGCATGCAGCAGCAGCCGGCGGGGACCCAGCAACACCTGGTGGTGGAACTGGCGGACTCCAAGGCGAAGATCAGACGACTCAGACAAGAACTGTAAGTAACTCATGAACTGAGAAATAAAGGAATAAGTTTGGCTGAGAAAATGAGAATGAGATGCAGGAAGTTTTTCACATCAGATTCCAACTAAAGGGCTGAATAAAACACTCTTCTCTCCATAAAAGCTGTTTTGGTTTGCTCTCCTTCTCTGGAGCTGCAAACAGAGAGTGGATGAGTGATAGTCCAGGATAAGAGAAGCCCTGCGGAGTTTGGCCCACATTGCTGCCTGCTTGGCAGGTTCTATGGCTGTGCACTACCACTGACCCACATTTGATGTGCATTTCAGCAGATACCATACACACACACATGCACACACACATATATACAGACTAACCCTGATCCAACCAGTCTCTGATCCATCCGGTCATCTCTGCTGTATTATCCTCTTGTTGGGATGCTCAGGTTTACATCCAGCTGCACAAGCATGACGTCACATGTCGACATGACTGCAGAATCAGGGAATATCTGGGGATATTATAGCATCAATAGGGGGCCTCCTTATCTTTTACATTTGTCTCTGATGTTAATCTGCACGTATGACCACAGACAATTAATCTCCACAGAGAGGAGAAGAGTGAACAGATGCTTGACTGCAGACATGAACTGGAGAACGTGGAGGCAGAGCTGAAGAGGATCCAGCAGGAGGTATGAAGCCAGCAAAGAGTAAACCGTGGCTCCTTGTCATGGTGACAATCATTAACATCATGAGCTTTCTGCAGCCCATACAGATTAACATTGTTAACACTGTACTTTGTTGCAGTATGATGCAAATGTCAAACCTGTCAATACTCAGAGACACAACTGAAGCACCTCTAGATCTGTCACAGCAGCTTTTTTAAAGAAGTAAAATCTTAGAAACATTCATTCTGACAGAGAGTCTATTAGAACCACGGATGTTTCTGTGTTTTTTCTGTTTTGGCTTCATCTCTTCATTAATCTTTTTACACCCTCTATGGCAGAGCTATTCAGTTTGGTCCTACGAGGGCAGCAATCCGGCAGGTTTTCCGTGTCTCCCTGATCCAACACAAGTTAAAGACCCACTCCAATGAAAATCATGTTTTTCATGATGTTTATATGTTCTTGTGACACATTTCTTATTGTAGGGCTGAAGTTAAACTTATGTTGCCTAACCCAAAAATTTAATCACAATTTAAAGACCAGTGAGAAGGTTTCAAAGTAACTAAAAGAAGGATTGGAGTGGGTCTTTAATGAGTCATCGTGCAGAGCTTCGTTGGCTTTTAAATCTATTTAATTTTAGGCAGGTGTGTTGGAGCATGGAGAGATGGAAAACCTGCTGGATTGCTGCCCTGGTAGAACGGAATTCAGTCGCCCTGGTCTCCAATGATGGCTCTGCTCATATAGTATAAAACAGATCCATGGCTACATTTGGGGAAATTCAGTTCTGTATGAAATGGAAAATAACTTATTTTGCCAGTTGCATATGAGGCTTTTACTGTAATCCAAAATTTCTCCAAAATCAGCTTGCTGCACCTCAAAAAAATATTTTTTGGAGCCATCAAGCTGAAGCAAATGCTGAAGTATGTTGTTAAAACAAATCAAAAACCTTAAAAACTACAAACATCTTTTTTATACTTAGATGATGTAGTTTTCCATAAAAAATGTCAGTTATTGCATTTCCCATATTTAAAACTAGAGATGTTCTGATACCATTTTTTTCCTCCCCAATACTGATACTTGTGCTGTGGGTATCGTCCGATACAGAGTACCAATACCACTATGTTATAAAAAACATCTTATATTCCACCTGCATTACTCTGATGTGATTATCATGGTGGTAAGGCCTGGCTCAGGTTAAACTTTGTTAAACATTAATAAATACAGCAAATTGATGCCATTTATTTTTAGTCTTGCTGGTGGGAGAATCCGGTGTAAAATACTGCCACACCACCCACATTATTACTAGTTAGCTCCTTGTCTAACAGGTGTCATGTGATCAGTTCTTCCCCGCCCCTCTAACAGCAGGCTGCAGACAGCAGCACACCGCAAATGTTTTAAGAGCAGGGAAGAAGAACTGTGTCAGAGCTAACAGCGCTAACCAGTAAATAAATTCCTGTTTTAATAAATTACATGGTATCAGACTCCTGAACCTCAGTACTCACCGATACTGATAGCAGCATTTTTGGCAGTATTGGAGGCATTTCCAATACTGGTGTCAGTATCGGAACAACTATTTAAAACTGACTGTACTTCATACTGTATGACAACAAACACTTGCTGTTCCCTCATTTCCTCACTGTAAAGGCAGCCGAGGTGCATTTACTTCAAGCATTTTCCATAAACTGGATCTCTGTGTGAACCCTCACCAGAACTCCCAGCTGCTCGTGGATGCACGCGCTGCCCGTACCTACCGTGACGAGTTGGACGCCCTTAGAGAGAGAGCCATCAAGGCGGACAAGCTGGAGAGTGAAGTTGGACGTTACAGGGAGCAGCTGCATAAGATGGAGTTCTACAAGGCCAAAGTGGAGGTTGAAGCAGCAAAAACACTTCACCTGTTTGGAACTTTGCTGCATGTGAAAGTGCGACAGGGAAAATTAATTCAGTCAGTTAGCAGCTGGGATAAAAAACTGTAAATCTGTTTTCTGTGTCAGGATCTAAAGGAAGATAACAGGGTACTCCAGGAAACCAAAGACGTATTGGAAGATCAGCTGGAAGGTTGGAGGACGCGAACCGACAAGATCCACCAGCTGGAGAAGCAGAGCCTGCTGCTGAAGGCCCAGGTCCATGACATGGAGCAGGTCAGAGATTTGCACACAAACAATACCCTTCTTAACTCCTCTGCATAGGTGAGCAGAGGTGTGTGACTGAGTGTTTGGAAGCAACATTCCAGGTTGGTTCTGTTGTGGAAAAATAAAGAATTACCAAGAGCCTGATGAGAAAGAATAAAAGAGTAGAAGATTTATGGACTAAGTAATTAATGAGAACATAAGCAAATAACCACACAGAGACTTGCTCTTCTGAGTCTTAGCTGCAGAGCTCTGTCCTTGGTTGGACACAGCATGTTTTTAAACAGTTTACTCAGACGACTGGCACCAAATAAGATAAGACCCGTCCAGATATGGCCTTACACTTTATGTGTAGTCAACACCAGAATATGTAAGAGAAAGATTGTTGACCCACTAGAGTCAAACTGACATCTTACAATAGGTTAGTTACAGTAGATAATTTCATTCACTGTTCTCATTAAACCTGGTGGAAAGTTGGAACATGTGCAAAATTTCTATATTTTTGATTTGGATCACTTCTTTGGTAGAGGATGTACTCTGTTGTTCTTTTTACTTCTTTTCTCATTTTTTGTTAAGTCTCTATCAAAAAGAAAACCAAAGGGACACTGGTCATGTTCAGAAACATCTTGAATCCAGATCTACAGTGGCGTACAAAAGTTTACATACAGTACACTCCCATTAAAGAAAAGGCTAAATTCACAATAGTTACTCCAATGGCAAGAAACTGAAAAAAGTAATGATTAAAAAAAAAAATTCACTAAATCATAATTAAGTAAAATAAAACATTGGTTCTTGAATTGTGGTTTTAAAAATTAATTTAGAAAAAAGAAACAGAAAATAACTGCCCCAGACAAATTAAAGCACCTTGCTCATGAACAGTGAACCAAAATACCTGTCAACAGGTGCAGACGTCTGATTAGCCATTACAGAAAACATTGCATTGATTGCAGTGATTGCCTTAAAGTGTTGCCCAACAACATTTTAGTTTAGGAGCCCCATCATACTTGTTTTATTTTTTGTTTGTTTTTAATATTTCTGTTGAACCACAATTCAAAATCAGTGTTATGTTTTTCATAACATTACTATTTTCTATTACTTTCGTCAATTTCAACGTATTTCACTGACAGATTTTTTTTTTCCATCTTTAATGGGAGGGTATGTAAACTTTCATATGCCACTGTAAATCTCAAGTCCGTCTCTGTACTTAGACCCGATCCCAGCTCCACCGTTGGTCCTACCTCTATCAGAGGTAAGGGGCTTCTTCTCTTCTGGGTGTCATGGACTTTCAGTCAACTAGCCCTGAATCCAGGATGTTCCCACTATTTCTTCATCCTGTCAAAACGGGAAACTTATCCCTGCAACATGTAGGTTTTGGGGTTAAGTGATAGGACTGAGGGTGGATTTTGGGTTGGCCCTCAAAGCTCAGGTAGTCCTAACAGACTTCTCCTGGTACTGCTAACATGGTTTTGTGTTTTGGTTTCAGGAGAAGGAGGCAGATCGGAGGCGCATTGAGGAGTTGCAGGAGGAGAACCTGGCTTTGTGTTTGGCACAAAGGAGGAGCATGGAGGAGTCTCAGCACCTAGGCTGGGAGCTGGAGCAGCTCTCCAAAACCTCAGAAAACTCCCAAGGTAAGAGCTGGCGTTACCAGGGAGAGGACTCGAGGACATGTGTGTCCTGATGTCCACATGCCTGCCTGGCTGATGGATATTTGGATTGTATTTGATCACATTCATACAGCTGTTTTTTTATATGTATTCCTTTAGACCAGGGGTGTCAATCTCCGATCCTTGAAGGCCGCTGTCCAGCAGGTTTTAGATGTTTCCCTACTTCAGCACTCCTGACTGGAATTAATGGTTCATTGTGCAGAGAGTTGGAGCAGGGAAGCCTCAACAGCCTGCAGGAGAGCAGCCATCCAGCACCAAAGTCTTACATCCCCGGTTTAGATGATTCATATCTGAACTTGATTGTTTTCATCTGACTTATATTGCTCCAGATTTTAAAATTAGAATTAGTTTTATAAGATTAATAAAGATCTATTTTTGTTACTTTTCTGTGATTAGTTTAGTTGTACTCAGGAAATTTCCATCAGTTTAAAAATGAAAGCCAGTTTTATCTTTACAGTTAATACTGGCCTTGTAGCTAACACTGGTACAGGAGAAGATTTAACTTTAGACAATTGCAGCTTTTTTTATTTTAGATGGGTTGAGCGTAATAGTTATGTTTCTTGGGGAAAGATAATATTCTGTCGGCATATACAGTAAATTGGGCTAAGAAGCTGTCGTAAAGATGACGAAGAGGATTGATATCTGAACTACGATGCTCTTACTCACATCCCTCTATGATGAAATGGGAACGGATGTTTCCTAAAGGGGAATTTTGGGTGAGGTCTGCTGAAATGTCAGGAGTGTTGAGTTCAACTGGAAGCGTGTATTAACTACCCACAATCCAGTTCTACTTTTTACTTATTTCGACCATTCATTTTTATTTTGGTAGACGGGTTAACCATTTCAATAATCACATTTTCAATCAATGGAGATCATTTTTATTTGTTTTATTGAACTCTAATTTCAAATAATGATTTAAAGCATAGATTTTCTAGACTGATATGTTGAATAAAACTCAAACTTAGTCTCATTAAAAGATGTGATATAATCTCTTGTTTTCCTCACCTATTTTTTTCTGATTTGGGATAATAATAATAATGATAATACTGTGTGATCTTAATTATTTGGACTAATTGGGATAATAATGACTTTTGATTTACTCAGATTATAATTGGACTGAATTCAACCGGATCTTTAAAATATGTTAATACGCCTTAAAAACTGGCTCTACATAAATGAAAAGTTTTTAATTAAACTGAAAAGGTGACAAAATGATACCTTTTACCTCTAGTTAGTTATATGTAGTGGATTAATTAGGGAAAACTGGCTTGTGTCGGAGTTGCATTCATATGAAGGGAAATGGTATTCAAGCCTCCAAAACAAATCTATTTTTTCCATTTAGGCTTTCATTTATTGATTAACTTATAAATAGATTTCTCTATTTATTGGATATTTAAAAAAAAACTAAAATAACTCATTTAATTTTTTTTTTATATTGTCCTCATTTTATTTACATGTACAAAGCAAGTCCAATTACACACAATTTTGTTGCATCTATTTTCAGGAAGTTGTTCTGGCTCCCTTTAATCAAACAGCCTGTTTCTGGTGCTGGTTTATTAGCCTAGCTGGTCCAGTTTTTATTTATAATAGGTCTTAAGATAAAACTAGAAAAGCACTCGGGGAGCGCAGACCTCCACCAAGCAGCTCTCACAATGATAAAGAATCTTTCAAAAAATTCCTGGATCCAGAAGGTGATCCGGATCACCCCCAAAATTTAATGGGTTCATCCTTAGGTTGAAAATTTCAGGTCAATCCATCCAGAACTTTTTCCGTAAACTTGCTGACAGACAGACAAACCAACGCTACCGAAAACATTACCTCCTTGGTGGAGGTAATAAAATCAATGATAACATGTAATGCTTATCTTTTATTGTATTTGTCTCCATTTTTTTACCTTCTTTGTAGGAGCAGTTGACTGACATGTGTGTGTGTGTGTGTGTGTGTTTGTAGGGCAGCAGACTCTCAGCGAAGAGGTCAGTGAGAGGACACGCAGTCGGATGCTGAAGCTGGAGAAGGAGAACCAAAGTCTTCTGAGGACCGTAGAGGAGCTCAGAGCTGCTGCTCACAACAACAGCGCACATGTCAAACACAGCCACCACATGGTTGTTAGCAGCCACAACTTCTGTTCAGCAGAAGAATCTTCACAAACCTCCAGCTCAGTGCTACAAAACCATGCAGATGCTTCCCCTCTCAGCATACTCACACAGCAATTCCTGAATGGAGACTCAAACTGCCATCCCAAGCTCCACACAGAGGAGCTGGAGGGAGTCCAGAGTGAGATACTTCTTACAGATAATGTAGACCTTGGTGTGCAGGAGAAAGGACAACTTGAGGATCGAACCAGTGGCCAACATTTCAAAGAAATAATGTCGGACCTGAAAGTCTTGGAAAATAATCACAATAAGCTCCATTGTGTTGTTGGATTACGTGATCACTCCCCTGGCTCAAAGAGAACCGGTCCTTGCCATGAGAGCATCCTCTCAGGTCTGCCAGCACATTCCTCGTATGCCAGCAAGCACACACAGCGGCTGGAGGCCAAGTGCAGGGCTCTGGACACGGTCAATCAGCAGCTACAGGCTTCGCTTGACAACACTGGTAGGTGCTGTCGCTTTATCAAATACATAATCATAAAACCATTTCTAAATTGCTCCTCTCTGTCGCCCTCCTTCCTACCCTTAAGACCGAAAAGTTCAGCGTTTGGAGGCAGAGGTTCAGGAGCTGGAAGCAGAGAACCAGACTCTGCAGGCCTCTTTGGAGGAACTGCGGATCTCTGCAAGACGCCTGGAGCAACTGGAAACAGAGAAGCAGAACCTGGAGCAGGAAGCTACCACCCTGGAGAGAGACAAGAGACAGCTAGAGAAAGAAAACCGACGCCTCCGGCAGCAGGTAGGACTCCTTGTTTCCACAGATTGAAGAGTTTGGTAATTGACGACTGCATAATCTTTGGAAGTCCTCATTCTGCTTGCGATTAAACTGTTCTGCTGTATGGTCGTCTTCTCCAGGCTGAGATTCAGGAGGCCAACTTAGACAGCAGCAATGTGTGTATGGCCAGCCTGGAAAAAGAGATGCGCTTTCTAGTGAAGGAGGTGGAGGGGTTAAAGGAAACTGCTGAGCGGACCAAAGGCCTGGAGAGAGATAACAGAGAACTGACCAAGCAAGCTGCTATCGACCAAAGGACTCTGGCAACCCTCAGGGAGGTGAGGCCTGACTGAATATGATGGTATTTCAGTTACAACTCAATATCTGATTCTCGTCGCAATCAAACAAACCTGCTCCTGCTACCTGCTAGGCGATATTTAGTTTATATTCACATTTCCAACAGAGCGTTAAATAGAACTCAGTATTGCTGGAGAATAGAATTAAGTCCTCCAGATAATTCACATTTGGGCTTAAATTTTGTAATGAAATGCACAGGATTATCCCGAGTCAGAATCAGGTTATCTCCCATCTCTTAGACTTGGTAAACCTTCCTTAATCTGCTGTACTGTCCATTTTTAGGAGCTGGTGAGTGAGAAGCTGAAGAGCCAGCAGAGAGACAATGAGCTGGAGAGGATGAGCCATGAGCTGGCGATGAAAGTCCTGAACCAGGAGAGCACACAGCAGGCTGAACAAGACAACAGGTGCATGCACACAGCTTGCAGTTTTATCTTTTCATGTGGAAATAAATATTGTATGTTCTACATTGTCAGACTTTATATAGATATATATATATAAACAGCAGGTTCAAGATGCTGGAATCAGAATTAGAGTCATCTCTGAAGAAGTCTTTACAAATTAAAGAGGACAAGATGGCCACTCTGGAAGCTCGTCTGCAGGAATCCTCCTCCCTGAACCAGCAGCTGCGCCAGGAGCTGAGGACTGTAAGTCATGTCATTAATTAAGTTTAGGTCAGCAGGGCAGTTTCTCAATGTACAGGTGTTACACTGTACCTCTCTCTATCACGCAGGTGAAGCTGAGCTATGAGGCCTTGCAGCAGAGGCACGAGGAGGAGTGGTCAACTTCCAGCTCCAGCCCTCCGACTGAGACCAGCAAGGCCATGACTGAATGGCTGCGTGAAAGCCAGGAAGCGACCAAAGAACTGCTGCGGCTAAAAGACCGTCTCATTAAAGTCGAGAGAAATGTGAGTTTGCTTCTGTTGACTGATAGGATGCTCCCTGTGGTATAAATTTTATTTTTAGTTCCTTTACACACCAGAATTTCCCCCTCATACTGATTTAATCTTGAAAATAGAGCACAGATTGTCCTTAAAGGGACACTGTGTAATTTTTGGCCACTATAGGGGCACTAAAGAGGTAACTTCCCACTGGCCACACAGCTGTTGCAAAATTAAACAGTCTATAGGCCCTTTGAGAAAGGACGCAGTTTTCGCTGCGCTCACCGCAGTGTAGGGCGCAGAGTCAGCGGCAGAGCACGGCGGTGAGCACGTCAGGAAAGCGTTGCTAAGCAGCAAACCAGGAAGTGTTTTCTACCTGGCGTGTTTCGTAGCAAAAAGCTTTTTTCCTGAGGAGGAAAAGGAGATCAGCAGCAAATAAAAGGTGTGGGTCCACCTGATCCTGAAGGCAGGAGTTGGGGGAGTTCAGGCTCATCTGCGAGCTGCATTCTTTCACACAGGCCGCTTCCAGGTTTACTTCAGGCTAACCAAGGACAACTTTTTCCCTGAACTGGCCTCTCCTATTGGACACGTTAGGATGTCGTCACAGCGCGCTGCGCCTGAATTTAAAAATCAGCAGTATCAGCTGTACCACGGCAGCATGCGCCCATCTTGCGCGCCGCTGAGCTCCGCAGCATGGCGGAACGCGCTGCCGCCACAGTACCACATACAGAATAAATGGGTTTGCCGCCGACCGCCTGCGCTTTGCGCGTCCTAACTGAAAGGGCCTTATCTGTATTTCGAATCGTGTTTGCAGACCACTTTGATCAGCCAATAGCAAAGTTATCAAGCAATAAAGCAAGGTCCAGGTCACATGATCCACTGAAAGACGGATCCGCTCCTGCAAAGTTAAAAGTCTGTTTTTTGAGAAGAGTGGCCCCCTTGGAGCATTGACATGCGTCAAATGCTGTATACTGACCCCAGGAATCATGTTTTATTACTTACATTACGCTAATGTTTGGGTCAAAAGTTACACAGTGACCCTTTAAGACATTTCTAAAGGATTATTTACAGTAAAAACAAAAACTGTAACAATAACTATAATGATATAAAAATATGCATCCACAAGCAGAATGGTGATAGTTTGTTAACAGCGATCCCGATCTGCTGCTGCTTTATGTTGAGCATTTTATTCTCAGCATTAGTTTGATGATATCCTGGCAATCGTCAGAGGACGAGAAAATGTCAGAGATCTCATTCACACCAACGATGGGATTGATTTTTGTTGTTGTTGTTGTACAAATTCCATCCTTGTGTAATTATAGTTAGTTGTTCAGCAAGTAATCTGTAGCCAAGCCTGGTTTGTTTTGGAGGAAAAGTGGCCTACTGTATACACCATTATTTTTTCTGGGTTTTTTTTCCCTAGTCTTCACCAAATCTCTGAATCCCAACAATATAATTTACTATTATTGTTGACATAATGGTTATGATTTAGACTCTTATGACCTCTTGAATTAAAACAACAATTACAATCATCTTGTTTTTGTTAGAGTTACAGTTATTGTCCTTTGTGTGGACTCCTCTTTACAGCTTGCTTTTAATTCTATCTCTTCTCTTTTCTGCAGAACGCAACACTGGAAGCCGAACGGCAGGCTATGCAGGCCCAACTAAAACAGCTTGAAAGTCAGTCTGACAGCCAACAGGCTCAAATCCTCGCCTTGCAGAGGCAGGCAGCCTCACTGCAGGAGAACAACACAGCCCTGCAGACACACAATGCTAACCTGCAGGTGACATTACAAAACACTCATTCTATTTAATATCCTTTGTATAACAGCTCCTGGAGCACTCTGATAATCTTCAATCTGGTCATCAGCACTTACTAGCCATCTATGACCTTCTTCTCCAGGTGGAAAAGTCTACACTGAATTCACAGAGTGCCTCCCTCATGGCCCAGAATGCCCAGCTGCAGCAGCAGCAGTCTGGGATGGAAAGCGAGCGCGATGGCGCCATACGTGAACGTGAAGAGCTGCGTGGTGCACATGAGCAGCTGCTACGAGACCACGAGCGGCTGGCAGTTCTGCATGAGCGGCAAGCCATGGAATATGAAACTCTGATGGGCAAACATGCCTGTGTGAAGAACGCCCACCGCACACTGGAACTGGAGCATCGCACCCTGCAGGACAGGTGGGTGAGAGGAGGGACACTGAGAGCCTCTCAAAACTGGAAGATTTCGTAATGCAGGGAATTATATGGAAGACATTTAAAGGTTTATTTAAATTCCCGATTCAGTTGCTGCCACTTAATGTGATGCAAAGTCTCTTCATGTCCTTCATATGGGGATATGTTTAGGTACAACAACTTGCTACAGCAGCGGGCCAAGTTAGAGGACCAGGAAAAAGTCCTGAAAGAGGAGAAGATGAGGATGACCCTGGAGAAAGAGCAGCACCAGACCACAGCTGCTGAATGTTGCAAGCTCCGTGATGAGAAGGACTGGTGAGAAAGCACAAGCCTGCATATACACACTGCAGCATATAATCAGACCGTGCACGGGTCCAAGCTTAAACACAAGCATTAATATCACTCTCCATCTTTTTTAAGGCTCAACCAGATATACCGTCAGCTTCTTAATGACAACGAGGCGCTGACCGCTGATCACAAACAGCTCAAGAGCCAGCTGAACGAGGCCAAGCTGGAGAACACCTGGCTGGAGGCAGACTTCTCCAAACTCAAAAAAGAGTTCCAGCAGTTGGACATCACCTCCACAAAACTCACCAACCAGTGTGAGGTATGGACATGACCCAAAAGTAATATAATATAATATAATATAATATAATAATATAATATAATATAATATAATATAATATAATATAATATAATATAATATAATATAATATAATATAATATAATATAATATAACTAATATAATATAATTAGGGCTGTCAAAAAATAATCCTGATTAATGACATTGTTTTTATTACTTTTAGAACATATTTAGGATGAAAGGTGTCTCACCAGGAATTCTGCATTTATCTTTAGTAGACTAGACTACTGAAACCCTGTTCTTAGTTGTCTCCCTAAAGTCCTTCAGACAGTGGCAGTTTAACTTGTGAGGACTGCTGATACGGTCCTCACAGGCTGACTTCACAACTGTCTTAATGTGAAGTTGAAATTCAGGTCTGAGTCCTGGACTACTCACATATTTGTGGCTTGGTTTTAGCCTTTATGTTGTAAAACAAAAGTTAATGTATTTTCTGCATATAGAAATACGAAAAAATAAATTAATCTTTTTTTTTTACAATGGGACTAATTTAGGATTAATCTTTTGACAGCCCTAAATATAATATAATATAATATAATATAATATAATATAATATAATATAATATAATATAATACAATATAATGTTATTTACTTTATAAGGTCTATATAGATTTATAAGGTATATAAATAAACAAAATTTGATATTCTTTGCAAGATTTTTGTCTCATAATTGCAAATCAGTGAATGTTTTTGAAAGAGATGTTTGCACAGAAGTAATTGTGCTTAGTTGTCCGTGTGATTCTTAGTTGCTGAGCCAGCTGAAAGGAAACCTTGAGGAAGAGAATCGCCACCTGATCAGCCAGATCGAGACTTTAATGCTACAGAACCGAACCTTGTTGGAGCAGAATATGGAGAGCAAGGACCTGTTTCATGTTGAAGAGCGACAGTATATGTAAGCATCACAAAAAAAAAGTGAAATTAGATATTTTCCGTCATTTACAGATGCGGGCATGAAAAA
The DNA here is from genome assembly GCA_023101725.1 of Atherinomorus stipes. Taxonomy (NCBI): domain Eukaryota; kingdom Metazoa; phylum Chordata; class Actinopteri; order Atheriniformes; family Atherinidae; genus Atherinomorus; species Atherinomorus stipes. The sequence continues at coordinate 94,578 of JALJCO010012830.1, read as the reverse complement.
ATTCCCCTTTCTGCCAACTGCCAGCCACTTATCAGCGACTTGTCCGCTAATTCAATCGCACAGAGAAACGCCTGTGTGCCCAAGGGAAACTACTCCAGAGCATAAATGAATGCCCGTAACAAGGACGTTTCCACACGCCAAGATTGGACACCTTGCGTGATGACGTATTAGCGGGACAAATTGTTTAGCCAGTGATAGTGCAGTAATAGTGCACTATTACTGCACCACTTCTGGCAGAAAAAGGAGGAACTTTTTCATGCCCGCATCTGTATGCATCATTTATGTGCATTTCCCTCCCCCACCTTGCTTTGTGGGACTCGCCAGGCTGACATTGTAAATATGAATTTTGTTCTTAATGTCTGCCTAGTGAAATAAAGGTAAAATAAATTACAGAGCATCATTTCACTGTGCTCTGTTAACTGTCGTGTGAATATTTTCTTACTTACCCAAAGTTTGTGAGTAAATGGTAAATTTTCAACATTAACTGTATGTAGACCTTTTAATCTTATCTAGATTCTACAAAGCATTTTTAAAAGTCTGCTTCTGATTTACACAAGAATTTATGCCGCACTTTTTGATATCACAGTTTAGTTTAATTGGAAGGGACAGTGAATGTTAATAGTAATCACATGAAAACAGGTTACATAAACACTCCAGATTTTAACAAAAGGCTCATCTCCATTAGTTGTTCCCAGAAGATGTTAAAAGCAAGATTAATAAAAAATAAATAAATAAATAAAAAAACAGCACACAAATAAAAAGCTATATGTCAGAATGAAATTTTAAAAAAAAAAAAACTTTTTTCACACAAACCACCATACTAATATAATTGCTTGTATGTGTAAAACTGCACATACATTATACATTATAGATCCGTTACCACCATCGCCCAAACAAATCATAATATACCTGCAGCTACATGCTTACTCTTGTCTCAGTTATTATACATACTGTATAGCGTACAGTACCAGTCAAAATTTTGGATACACTTTTACAATAATACCTTTAAATCTAATGGACAAGTGTGTCCAAACTTTTCACTGGTCTTACATGCATATGTGCTTTTATTCCTATATATACACTAGTATGCATACATATCCAAATATTTGCAGAGTACCATATCCAAACATCTTTCTGATTTGAATCCATTGAGTACCTCTCCCACTGGTAAGCTGTTCCATCAGTTACCTCCGCTATCCTCCACAGATGGACCAGACAGTCAGACTGAATGTGAAATGCCTGCGTGACATTGCGACGTCTCCTCCAGTGGAAGCTCGCATAGTTCTTTCTGGGTCATTAGAATTTATATTCCATTTCACAAATCCACTGATGAGGAGGTGTGAGACCGTGCAGTACCTTTATACAGTATATTAAGCAGATTGTTTTTAAATGAATCATGGTCTCAAAGTGTAGACTTTCTTTCTTTTCCCTGGCTTTAAACTGAAATAGGTTACCTTGGTTTGTTACTTTTATTGCCCCCTTTATTTGTTTTAACACTAATTTTATGCTTGACTATCTTTATCATCTATTTTACTATTTTGTTTTGTCTTTATTGCTAATTTTATTCATGACGTTTTTCTGTGATGCAGTTGCTAATGTAAAGCACCTTGGTCAACTGAGGTTGTTTTAAAGGTGATAGCCCCCATGTTTTCATCAAAACAATAATTAAAAAAAATAAACCCACAGAACATCTAGATGGGTGCAGAATAAAAGTAGCCTATTAATTTTACCCCAAGAATTCTGTAGCAGATAAATAATTGTTTTATCAATTTTGCCGGGTCTAAAAAGTAACAATTTGCATCTGATTACCATGCCAATGTCGGGATTCTTCGCTGTTAGCATTAGCTCCAGAGTGGCTAGCTCAATTTCTCTAGAAATAGCATCTTCCTTGCCTTATATTTCTCAAATTTAAGTGGACAGAAAACAGTGAGGGTGAAGGTAGCAAAGGGGCTCAAAAGCCCTGTGAAGATTGCGATTTTCCTCCCAAGTTAAACATTTGCTAATGCTAATTAACAGTCAGTCAGTTCTGTATGGTTGCTAATGCTACAGTAAGTAAGCAAGTGTTGGTGCACCACCCTCTGCCGGGGAGGAATTAAACTTGTAGCTTTCACCTTTAATAGATTTTAATTTTAATTTGATTGAAAGTTTAGGACCTTTACTTTGCCAGGATTTGGCAATGATGAAAAGAGGTTTTTATTGAACACTTGGAGTGCTTTCTTGAAAAGTCCTTCTATTGTTGTGAGTGTTGTGGGACAGGAAAATGACCCACTCATCAGACTGGGTGCAATGCAGAGGTTCACTGTTTTGCAACACGTAAAGACATGTAATTTTGTAAAAATTTATTTGATTAAAAGAATCAATCATGAAATGATAATACACAAAACTATTTTATGAAGTTATCTTAGCAGACAGTCCTGTCATTACACTTATCTTCTGTCATACAAACCAAGATACAAAACTATTTGTTTGATTAATCTTGACCATGTTTGTCTGTTTTGAGACGACACTGCATTAGTTCCTGCAAGATATTCCACAGTCCTACACTCGTAAAAAAGGTAGCATCTTGAGTGCTACATTGGTGTTGCAGTTTGACTTGGCAGCTTCCGTGAATCCATTGCAGACCTGAAACTTTCCAAAAATGATCTGCAAGAGGTATACAAATGCCTTAATTGTTCAGGATTAGTTTATCTTGTTAGCAGCCCAATAATGTCCTTACATAACGTCTGAATGAGCCCCTACAGTATGTGAATGGGTAATCGTCCATGGAATTAACATGCAAACTGGTAACATTTGCTGCCAGAATACCACAATACTTAACGATAAGTCCAAAATGTTAATCGTGATGTCTCCGTCTTTTTTGTGTGTCTATGTTCAGTGACAAGCTTAATGATTTGAGGAGGCAGAAGGAAAAGCTGGAGGAAAAGATAATGGACCAGTACAAGTTTTATGAGCCCTCACCTCAACGCAAGTAAGCAGCTTGTAGCGGTGGCAAATGACCTTTTTATATTTTAGTATGCAGTGATTTTCACATGTTATGTGTTTACTGGATGGGATGTTGAAATAAACCTAAATCTAGACAAAGAAAGTAAACCAGAGCTGTAAAGTTGCTTTTTGAATGAGTTGTTACATGCAACATGTACAGTAAACATTTGTTACCTGCAGTTCTGTCATTGATACGGATATACTAAGAATAGCAGCTTTCTGATCTCAGTTCCCAGTGCATGTGCAGCCCACCTCCCGTTATGTCTTATATCTGTTTGGTTTGTCACTTTGCTCACAGACGTGGCAGCTGGATAACTCTGAAGCTGAAGAAGCTGATGAAGTCCGGTAGCCGTGAACAGGGGCCTGAGCCCGCACACCTGGGCCTCGCAGAGGCCCACCACCTCTCCTCTCAGGACAACAGCTCCTTCATCAGCTCAGATGGCTCTGGAGGCTCAGCCCCTACCTCAGCAGGTGACCCCGCCTCACACCAGCGTAACAGCAGTGAGTATGACCTTCTGAAACTCACCAGATCATCTTCAGAGGCAGGGCAGACAGATCATTCAGAAGGGTGTTCATATGACGCCCACAGAAGCACGGGCGGCTCATCAACAGTTTCGTCATCGTCTGAAGTTACATTTGAAAGGCAGACATCTTCCCAAAATTCAGCAGGAAAAAATTCTCCACTGCTGTATTTTCAAAGGAGATGGGAAAAAATCAAATAAAGTTATTGTGAAGTAAATTCCTCGAGCACTTGTTTAGATTGTTATGTCCATCATTTTTTAACTTTCACAGGATGTTTCTATTATTGAAATCTTTCATCAGTTTGGTTTAAAAAAAAATATGTGTCCTCACGTGAAATGTTCATGACTGCGACAGAAAACTACATTTATAACTGATCTACATTAAGTTCTGTGTTCTTTGCAAAAGTCTTGAGCCATCCTTCATTTTTCTAGAAATTACCGAGGAAAATGGTAAATATGTGGCGCCATTTACTCATAGTGTTTTCGGGCAATTACTGAAATGTGCAAGCTAGGGATCGACCGATACAGATTTCTTAATGCTGATACTGGTATTTTGTCACCAGCCTCAGCCAATACAATATGCCGATAATTGGGGCCGATACTACATTTGATGCCCAAATTAATATGAGACTCTCTGTTTTAGTGTATTGTGGTTTGTTTTAGTTGCTGGTTTTATTTGATTTTATTATTTTTACTTATTTATTTCTAGTTTTATTTATTTTATTTTTTAAATTATTCTGTTGTTTTCTAATTGTTTTAGCTATCTGCTTGTTGTGTACAGCACTTTGTTCCAACTGTGGTTGTTTTAAAGGGCTCTTTAAATAAAGTTGAGTTGAGATGAGTTGAGTAATAAATGAAGGACACAATAAAACTAATTTTACAATTTTTTTAATATAAAAAAGTACTTCAAATAGAATCATAAAAAAGAAACAGTGCACTTGTAAACAAATATTAAATAGAAAAATTAAACATTTTTTTTCTAAAGTCTGTAAATTATGCCGAGGGGGGATATGATCTATTGGCCAATACACCCAATGTATTGACCAAAAGAAAACAGCAAAAAACAAAACAAATATCGGTCTAAAATATTGGCTGGCAGATGCATCAGTCGATCCTTAGTGCAAACATAAAAAATACAAAATGTAAAGCCAAAAGAGTAGAAATCTTAGGGGCTCAAAAGTCAATATTTGTTATTGACTTCTACAGCTGAAACCTCTCAGGCATGTTTTGTATCTTCTGGAATAGTTCTTCAAGTTTTTTAAATTATTTTCCAAAGTTTTTCTGTGGACATTTGCTGCCTTTTTCACCGTTCTGCCATGATGAAACCACAGCTATGACTTTACTATGAGTAACTACTTTTCTGTGTTTTAAGACATTACTTATCCCAAACAGTGCTCTAACTCCCATTAAACAAAGCTGGTACAGCAGTTTTAAAGTTCAGAGGTTTCTCATTTCGCACACATTGTTTTGCCCATTCAGGGACACCATAGTAAAAATGGTGGAACAAATATGGCAGCCTCCATGTATGTGCACCCCCCAGCAAGAAGATATAAATGACTCATTCTAAGAAACTAAACACATAACAGTTACTCTAGTGCATCGATTACACATCAATAGAAACACAGTTTTGAATTATATATCACATTTTTCTGCCATTGACCTTTGATTTTTGACACACTGTACCTTTAAGAATATCTTAAGAGCCACCCTGCCATGGAGACCCCTTTTCATGAGGCTCTGGTGAACAGCAGATGGACTGGACTAAAAAGAAGTGAAAAAACCTTCATTATCTAAGATAAGAAATCTTTGAAAGACCTTTAGAAAGCTTGGAAAACTATTTTTTCCAATCCACTTTGAAAAATGATGAGATAGTCGGACTTGGAAGCAAAACATGAAGAAATGAAATTTGGCTCAAGACTTAGAAATCAAATATATTTTATGTCACATTCAGAGTCCTTTTTCCTGATGCATGAGGTGTTTGAACTTTCTACAACAATCCTCAGTATGTCTTCCCTGTGTTTTTCTCCTGACCTCCATTTATTCACTCCTCCCATCACCGATGGATTCCTTCTTCCCCTTGTCTTTTCCTTCTCCTACCTCACTTCTTTCTGTCTTTGCTGCATTCCCTCCCCATCTCCTCTGTCTACGTCTCATGTGGTCTCACTCCATGTTAAAAAGCCCCTCTGAAAAAGTTTCCCCGTTTGAGGAACAGGCTAAAGGACAGAGACAAAGTCAAGTCCCTCTTCCGTCGTTCCATATGTAAGAAAGCCCACGTTCCAATGTCCGCTCTGATCTTAACTGACACATTTTCTTTTCTATTAACAGCTCCTTGCAGCTGCTATGCTTTATGTTTCAGTATTACACGCCATAATGCAAAAATAACATAAACTTATGTGCATTTGTCAGCACATTTACAAGCCATATTAGGACTGTGTCCATCAACCACATTTCATCACCCTTCATAGCTTCAGCAGTTATTATTCTCTTCAACACTGCAGATTTAAGCATTCAGTTTTCTTGCCATAAAAGAAATGCTGCATTGCAGAAAACACAGATGATGCATGAGCTTTGGAGCCAGCTCTAAGTGGTGGGAATCTACAGAGGATAATACTTCTGTGTTTCCCACGTGACCATGCTGCAAGGAAAACAAAACATAATCCACATGACTATTTCACCTGTCCATCCCCTTCCCTCACCCACCGCTCCCTCTCCTTCATCCAACAATGTAGCCTTGAGCAGCTTAGCTTCCCCCTCAGCCCAGTTTGAGGCGACACGGTGGGCTAACAGCTCAGAGCTGCTGGAGGGGTCACAGGCTGACGTGGAAACAGGCCGGGAGGACCCGCTGACCTCATCCCTTACCACCTCCATCTTGTCCACCCTCCATCTTTACCATGGCACCACCACTGACACTGTTCCAGATGTTTCTGGGCTGTGGGTGACAGGTAGAGGCATCCAGTCACCGCTGTTTTGTTTGATTTCATCATCATTAGTTACATGGTATCATTTTGCTAAGAAAAGTAGAAAAAATTACACTTTCAAGTGCTTTCTCGTTAGAATCTAGATTTTGTTTGTCTTTTGTTTGTTTGTTTTTTTGATCAGTTAGTGATTCTCATTTTATGCCTGACAGACAAAGACTCGAATGACAGCACCATGCCATCTGGATGCGAGGACAACGACGAGCTGCAGAACCACGGTAAAACCTTCTGGATACTCTTCTCGAGGATTCAGTCAGCATGCAGATGTGTAGCCAGCTCAGGAATTAGATTAAACCCATCAAATTGCAATCATGACCTTGTTTCATATTAATCTCTGTGCTGATCACAGAGGACAACAACTGGTACACATAGACTCGACTCTGCTGCCCTCTGTTGGCCAGTACTGTTATTGCATGTGTTTTTTTTATCATTATTTTGTGACAAAGGTGTTGAACAATGAGACAAGAAAACAACAAAAAAAAAAGGGAGAAAAAAACATGCATGAGAATGATTCAAACGAAGTCATCCAGGTATCAGAGAAGTAGGAACTACTGAGCAAAACTGATAATGATAAACCCGTTATGAACAGAAACTGGCAAGTCTGGAATAAAGTTATTTTAAATTTCATTACTAAGTAAGGTATGTACACATGATAGGATTCCTTTTTTATTGTTAAAAATACATGAGGATGACTGTATTAATATTTCCTATACTCACCAAATTTGTGATAGCAATTACAATAGTTCTAATATTGATAATATAAGAATCACATATAAACACAATAGTTCAGAAAATGATAAACCTAATAACATTAGAATAGTAAAATGTCAATAATAATAAAATAATAATAATGATAGAAATAGTTGTCATTAAAATTTGTCATTTTAAGTAGTAGTTTTTTCATTTATTCAGTCATCATACAATAATACATACAGATACATCAGTCTTCACATTTATGATCTCAGCGACTGAATAGGTATAGGCTGAAGCATTAGCTTATATTGCCTATCCTACAACAGAATTCCTAACTTAATCCACCAAATGAAGAAAGGAAAAGAAAAAAGGAAACTAGAAAGATAAAAAAAGGAAATAAGGTTTTATCCAGTGCAGAATTTTTTTTATCCAGAATTTTTATCTTTTACTGTATTTCCCCATTTTTCTTATCTCCTTCTTATAGCTTTGAAAGCAAGATTCAATAATCATGTGCTTCAAAATCAACAATGAATTACACAAACGTAAATTCAAATTATTCCAAAATGTTACATCCACAACAGAAACACACCTCCTTTTAATCCTTATTGTTGCTTTTGGCACAACAAACTTAAAACCCTCTCTAAAGTCATATTTCCCTTCAAACATAGAAAAAAATCTTTGTATAGTTACAGGCAGTAAATTTGTTTTTGCCTTGTATATTATTTGCATTAGCCTGAAATATATTGTATTATGTCAATAAATTTCAAAACATTCGACTTCAGAAACAATTTTCACTAATAAATGTATAAACCTTTATAGATTCTATGTTATAACTTGTTTTGTACCCCATGAATGGACGGGTCTGGACCGGCCAAGCCATCTGCAGGCCACATAGAGGCTAGCAAGTTGGTAGCAAGTTTTTTTTTTATACTGTGTTGTTAGAGCAGATAGATCTTCGAATCACAGAGGATTTTTCTTTTCTAAACATATTGTATTAAAGCTCTGTAAAATCTAAATGGCTAAATAAAAGTATTGTTTCTTTCCAGGGCTGAATGGAGTCCAGAGTCGAGCCCAAAGTGAGAGCAGCTGTGAGTTTAGTCTAAGCCTGGAAAATGAGCCGTGGTCAAACGGGAGCAGTCCTGTGCAGCGGCCTCCATCACGCCGCTCCTCCGCCTCCTACCAGCCACCCAGCGATGCTTCAACACCCCAACGTGAAAAGCTGCATCAGCAAAGGGAGAAAGCCTCTACCATGCCCACTCTTGACAGTCAGAATTCAGATATTAGATCTGTACAGAAACACAAAGACCCTGTGCCGTCTCAGGACTTCTGGCTCACAAGGGGCACGAAAACCATCCGAAGGGGGTCTAGAAACAAGGTGACGCGCCGCTCATCAGATTTAGGAGGCACAGGCAAAAATAACCCAGAGCTCAATGCAATGGCTTCCAAAGCCGAAGCTACCAGAGCATCTGCTTGTTCACCAATTACAGTTCTGTACGTTCAGGGTAAGTCATCCTCGATGTCTGGCTGCCTCAACTGCTTCTCTACACCTCTGGTGAAAGAGGGACGGCTAAAAGGGACCAAGTCCCCTAAAAGTCTACCACGAGCCAGCAGCGTCATTTCTACAGCAGAGGGTTCATCTCGACGCTCAAGTGTCAGTAGCGACTGCAAGGGGACAGTCAAAACTGAGCATGTGCAGATTTCAGAAGAGAACAGTACTCCAGAAGAAACATCAAGTCAGAGTCAAGAACCAGAACCATCTGCTAAAAACAGTGAGTCCAATCCCGTTCCTCCTGTTAAACCTCCAAGAGATCCAGCGGCTGTTGTTGAAGCAGAACACCACAAATCTCCTGTGCAGGAGTCGTTTCTCGGCTCCTCGTTCACTTTTAACTCTGTCTTTTCAAACACAATCTTCAGTGATTCTGTGGTCACGACAAGAACTAGTCTGGATGTGCTTGATATGGACCAGACCTTTCTCTGCCCTGATCCTTCCCTGGAGCAGAACTATTCATTTGAGAGCCAGGAACTGGCTGAAAACACATCCCAAGCAGTGCTCATCTCTGAAACGGAGCAGGGTCAAAACGCAGAGCATGTAGCCGGGCTGGAAGGGAAGGGCCAGCTGCTCATAATTGCATGAAAGCAACTGTCACAGCTTTGTATATTAAGGTATTCAAATAAAATAGGTGTTTATAAGGCCAGTTTTCATCACATCAACACAAGCACACATTTACTGTCAGTTTCATTAAATGTGTTTGCACTGTTCTCATTTAAATAAATGCACAGGCATTTAAAAGGTGTATGCAATACATATATTTGAGATGCTTTTAATTCATTCTTTTTTCCAGCATATTATTGTACACAAGCAGTAGATCCAGAGTAATATGTTTCCATCCTGGTTCTTATTTTGTTCTCCATTATTAATGTGATTGGTGCTTGTCATACAAGTCTGTTTACTTACATTCTGCCTCTCTGACAATCCTTTCAGCACATGCAACTATTTTGTTCAGTTATGGTGTTTTTATTCATGTTCCTCTGCTCATTATAAATTTTAACTTATTAATATTATTATTTGCCCCCCCCCCTTTTTTTTTTTTCTTTTTGTGCTTTTTTTGTAGCTTTGGTGTTTATTTATACATTTTTTAAGCGCAAATAAATGTGTGTGATGTAAAATAGTAACTGACCGTGTGGCCGCTGTTTTCCCACAATTAAATGTAAAATAAAATAAATAAAACTGTTAATTGTGTTTTTACGGGTTACTTGAATGTCTTTTGTTATGTTTCATTTATAAATATATATACAGTCGTCCTCAAAATTATTCATACCCTCCAATAAGAGAAAGAAAAAAAATCAGCTGTCAGTGAAATAATTTGGAATTGACAAAAAATTCTATGAAAATCATGAAATTGATTTTGAATTGTGGTTCAACAGAAATATTAAAAACAAACACCCAAGAATACAAGTAAACAAGCATGATGGGGCTCCAAAGCTAAACTTTTGTTGAGCAACTCTCCGAGACAATCACTATAATCAGGTGTTTTTGCTTATGTTCAAAAAGGCTTCTACACCTGTCGACAGGTATGTTGGTCCACTGTTCATGGGAAAGGCACTCTAATTTGACTAGGACAGCTTTCTTTCTTTTTTGTTTGTTTGTTTGTTTGTTTTTTAAATATTATTTCCAACCACAATTCAAAAACAATATTTCATTTCACTACGTTGTAATTTTTGCAAATTTTTATTTACTATTATATTTTTTAGTTTCTTGCTATTTAAATTACTATGATGAATTTAGCATTGTCTTTAATTGGGTATGAATGATTTTGAAGACTGTGCCGTACATAACGGAGCAGGGCTTGTGCCAGCCCCGTGCCCTCATTGGCTCACAGACCTGTCACGTGACTCAACGCGGAAGTGGCCATTGATCTATTGAAAAAGTACAAATTTCGAGGTAGTTTCAGTCTGTCAGGTTTGTCTTCACTCAGCTAGCTGGAGTGGTTACGTAACCTCTACCGTATAACTCGGCAGTTATACCCGGGCCTTGGCACGATGCTGAGCGCCGCTGCGGCAGAAAGAAACAAGGAGCCAATTCTGGCGGTGCTCCGGGAGAGCGTGAACACCGGCAGACCTCTGCGGGCGCTGGAGATATCCTCCGGTACCGGGCAGCATGTCATTCACTTCGCGCAAGCTCTGCGGAATATTAGCTGGCAGCCCTCCGAGTATGACCACCAGTCTCTTGCCAGGTAAACACGGGTTGTGTGTGTCACACATGTTCACACTTTTTATACTCGAATATTTCATCATTAATATCTGAGTAATACACCTGATGAGAATATCAGCACTTAAAATCCTGTTCAACGTGTCACCATTACAAGAGCGGATGGAGGCCATCAGTGTGTGTCAGCTTGGTTTTGTTTCAGGGCGCCTGTTGTTTCCATTTTCAGTATAGAAGCTTACAGAGCTCACTACAAGCTGGACAATGTGAAGCCTGCCATCCACCTGGATGCTTCTCTGCCATACCAGCACTGGGGAGGGATCCATCCAGAGAGTCTCGACCTGGTCCTCAACATCAACATGATCCATATTTCTCCTTTCGCTTGCACAGAGGTAGGCCTGCTTCATGTAAGACTACAATGAAGAGGCTGTTTTGCTGTTGTTTGTTTGTTTTTTAAAATCTATTATTAAACTTAAGGACTGCAACCTTTGGTTTTTTTTTTTCACAAGCTGACCAAAGTTTTCTGAGGTCTGAAACATCTTAGTCATGTTTTTCGTCAAAAGACAAAGCAGTTAAAACTGACAGATCCCAATCTGAATCTAAATCTAAGTTAGTGCTCTGTTTAGATTTGCTTGTTCTCGTCTCCTCTGAGCGTCTGCCTCAACTGAGATTGATTGGCCGTCCTCACTAATCCTTGATGTGCATTTCACTACAAGAGAACAAACAGTGCCTAGCTTGAGAAATAAAAGTAGGACAGACCAAACTGATTAATTAACCTACTGTTTTTTTTTATTTAATACTTGGACCTAATTCATCTGCAGTTAAGCCTTGGACACTGTGCAGTTGTCTCATTTTAAACTTCAGCATGGGATAGGGCTGGGCATTAATCACAACTGACATTCAGAGCAATTATTTGAAGCAATCTTGCTCATGTCAATTATTTCAATTATTTCTCTAAGCAATATTTAGAAATAACCATATGTAGTTAAACTGTGTGTGCTTCCTTTTACTTACTTTAGTATCAATATGCTGCTCTTCTATTATGAAAAAATTTGCGACAAATACTTTCAGTAAGCTATGAGGATGAAAAATAAAACAATACTGAAATGATAATAATAATAATAATAATAATAGACAAGGTAGAAAGTTTGATTAATTGTGATTTGAAGTCATATCACCCAGCCCTAGTATGATGTGGTAAAGAGACTGCATTTATACAGGATAAGCCTTTTACAGTCTTGTTCACCATTCAAAGTTCTTTTACACTACAAGCTGCTTTCATCCATTCCTGCATGTATTCATGTAGCTTTCCTGAACTGCTTTTTCAGTTGATTATATGTTTTTATTCTTTAATTTATGCTTTATTTATTCTATCTACTTGTGAAGCACTTTGGTCAATTTTGTTGTTTTTAAAGTGCTATATAACACGCGCACACACACATACATATATATATATATATATATATATATATATATATATATATATATATATATATATATATATTTTATGTTGTTTGTTTTTTTGTTTTTTTTTTTTAAAAAGAAAGAAAAAGAAGAGTATGAGCTTTTTAAAATATTGAATTTCCCTTCTGGGATAAATAAAGTATTTTTCATTTCATTTCATAAACAAAGTGGAGTTGAAGTTTTCCTAATCTATACAGTGAGTTTCAGTATCTAACTCAGGGATATTTTGCCATTGTGCACTGAAGAATCTGAGAACATAACTACTGACTAGTTACTTTCCTCCTGAGCTGCAGTCATCACAAAAAACTAAAATCCCCTTTTAAAAGTCACGTTTTTTCATAGGGATGCGTAAAACTAAACAAAAATGCAGGTAAAGAATTTTTTGCTATTTTTTTTATTCAAGTTCAGTAACTTAGCACCCATTGATGAGGTAAGAGCTTATTTATTTCCCACTTCTGAGGTACAGCGAATTCAGCATGATGATGTGGGATGAAAGTGAGTAGGTTGGTTATTTCTACCCTTATTGGACCTAACAAGCTCTAAACCTACTTTTGTACTTTTCCCAAGTTTTTCAGACACCAAAGCATGTCAAATATCATCTTTATCGCAGGAAAAGTGTTGTTGTTGTTGCAGTTGTTGTACCCTTTAGCTCAAAAGCTAGTTTGTGTCACATGAAAGCAGCACATCAATGCTTGCTTTTTGTCATGATTTAGTTCTGCTGGCCTCTTTAAATCGTGATCTTTAGTTTTTAGCTAAATTTAGTTTGATAGCCAAGTATGAAGCAGCTGGGGGACAAATCACCCCCTCCAGGTCTGAGGCTGCGGTTCTCAACTGGAAATGACTGTTAAGTCTCATAGGGTTCTAGTTCACGAGTGATGGTAAGTTGGAGCAAGAGATGGATGTACAAAGTGGGGCTTTACATTGCACCAAACCTTTGCTGTCAAATCCAAGCTTTCATTTTACCGGTTCCTTATTGTTCCAGATGCCTACCTGTGTCCACAAGATTCGATCAGTGACCAAAAGAATTAGATCACATGCAGATGAAATGGGCTCAGCCTCAGGAGACTGTGAGGACTCCCGCATCCTGAGGGAGCTCAGATTAGAACTGTTGCTCTTACATAAAAATGAGTCAGCTGAGGAAGTTTGGACATCTAGTTAGGCTGCCTCCTGGTAACTTCCCATTGGAGGTTTGTCCAGCATGTCCAACAGGGAGCATACACCCAGAACAAACCAGAGTGTAGCTGGGTTGTCTGGGTTTCCCTCCGGGATCTGTTGCCTCTGTGATCCGACTTCTGATAAGCAAAAGAAGATGGAAAATTAAAGTGAATTTTAAATTTATTTAGGGCTAATAAAGTGCATATTAAGCAACTTTGCAGTAAATCAACTCACAGCCCATATTTTCATTCAGGGACCCCCCAAACAGCTGGGCCAACCCTGAACCTGCTATACAAATAAGATAATTTGTTATATTTCCCTCTCAGGAAGTCTCTTCTTCACTTCCTTAAATATTTGCTTCTTGACTAGAAATCATCTCTGCGATTTGTTGAAGAGGGTCCAGCGTGACCATACGTGGCTTTAATGGTAACTCAGATGAAGAGTCACAAAGGGACAAATGACAGCTTCACAGTACTCTTTGAGTTTGTAAATCATTATTTAACTGTCTTGATTTGAGTATATTTTATCGCTTTGAAGAATATTTGGGTGTGTTTCCTTTTTTTTTTTTCAAGTTTTTCCTTGAGAAACAGAAAGTGACCTGGTTTTACTCATATTCACTGAATAGTTTTCAAGTCACATGATGTGGAAATAATGGCCCCCTCCCCCAATCCTGGGTGTATTTATACTACAGCTCTTAAGATGCATAACTCCTCACATAGTCACTGTAGGCAGCTTTTTTTGTACAATATCCACCTCGGAGGCCTTTTATCTATAAAATGAAGTAAAAGGCTTCAGTGGTTACTATCTCTGTTATTCAACCCCCGCTGTGATGTGACTCTAGCGCCTGCTTTTTTTCAGGGTTTATTTAAAGGGGCTGGGGCGGTGTTGAAGCCACAGGGTGTTCTCTTGACATATGGGGTGAGTAATTCTTTTTTTTTCTTTCTTTTAAAGAAATAAAACTTGTCATTACCATATATACCTCACCGCATAACCATATACTCCACGTGACATATTGTGTTCCTCACAGCCTTATGCGGTGAATGGTCACATCAGCCCTCAGAGCAACGTGGACTTTGACCACAGTCTACGGCAGAGGTAACATGTCCCATTTTTTTATGACTTAAAACCCAATGGAAGTGAATTTTGTAATAACTATATATTTGTAAAGGAATTGAGTTGTGAAAATAAATGGGAGGCCCGGTGGCATCTGAGGGCACAGCTTTAAAGGTTTAGCTACGTTTCCTTCAAAATAATTAATTTTTCAAAAATTTATACATCCACAGAACGGCTAGAGGGGTGCAAAAGAAGAGTATTAATTACACTAAAAAAAAAAAAAAACTTTTATAGAATGTAAATGTTTTATCAATTTTGACAGGTCCAAATTACATAAATATTTTCATCTGGTGGCCATGACAACGTCTACACTACAGGATTCTGTACCATTAGCATTTGCTCCAGATTTGCTAGCTCTGCTGTTCTGTGTAGAAATGGCATCTTCATTGCCTTTATGTTCTCGAATCTAAGAGGACAAAAAAATGAAGTAGGATGAGGGTGAAGGTAGCAAAGGGGCTCAAAAGCCCCGTGGAGCTTGCCACTTTCCTCCTGGACATGAAAGTTAAACATTTGCTAATGCTAAATAACTGTTAGCTGGTTCTGTAACGTTGCTAATGCTAATAGAGTTAGCAAATGTGAGTGCAACACCTTTTTTTTTGTTTTGTTCTTGTTTTTTTTTACAGATCAGTTATGTAAATATTGCATGAAAACATGCAGTAAGAAGAGCAAAAATGTTGATGAGATTTTTAATCTCTTTATCTTGCAGGAATCCAGACTGGGGACTCAGGGATATCTCACTCCTCAGTTCTCTGGCACAGAAATATGGTTTATTCCTGGAGAAAATGGTAAGTTACTGGGCCTGTTGAATTTATGTAATTCCATTGTGGGAGTACACTGGTTTCCTCACATGTAATGTTTTCTTTTGTAGGTGGACATGCCGGCAAACAATAAATGTCTTCTGTTCAGAAAAGAGAGTCTAGTGTGAGGTATCCTGATGGTCCTTTTCTGGATTCACTCCAACTTTGGAGACGGACAGTCACATCGCCTTAACTTAAGCTCGAACATATGGCCAAATTCTAAAGATTAATAAATAAATTATGCTATTTCCATTCTCTAAAATGCATAAATATAAGAAACTCATTTTTTTCTGTATTGCTGAGTTAAAGGTTCGCTCAGTGTATGTTGCCTCTGCTTTATTTACCACAAGATTGCCAGCTATTTTTTTCTATTTTATTTTCATTATTTTCATTATAGTAATTTAGTGCTTTGGAGAGATATGAGTATACATTACATAACATACATTACACAAAATAATAATATTTGTATAAAAACACTTAATGATGTAACACCTAAAGTAAGGAACCAAACAAAATAAACTAGAGGCCATGATCTACAGGTGCCTGTTCTTCAAGTCATACAAGAATCTTAATTTGCTATTTCATCACCTTGTTTAGCTGCTATCTTTTCTGTCACAGTACAAACACATACAATACACGTCCAATGACATTTATATAATATATAAAAAATAATGTAAATATTGCATTTCAGTACTGGTTCGAGTGGAATGTAACAAGCTGTGTTGGAATGCTTTCATTACTTCATCTAAATGCTTGTGGGTGTGTTTTGTAATCAAATATTAAATATCAGCTTATTTGTGGTCATTCTGATGCTTGTTTCTTATTTAAAGGTAAATGTGACCACTGTCCCTTTATGGCTCAACCAAGGTTATAATCCCTCACACGTCTTTTTATCAAGAGCGTCGCGCAGCTTTTTGAGTCTGCGTTCTGTTATGGCTTTGACGTAGCTGTCTGACTGGATGATGGCCATTCCATCCTGCACCATTCCCATCACGAGCAAAGGGTTTTCCTCCACGGTGATGTTGGGGCAGGGGCAGCTCCAGTCTATCTTGGTGATGGTCACCTCTAGGTGCTTTGTGTTGAAGAAAGTCAGGCCCATCTTTTCGTCCCTTAGGACTTCTTCCAGGCTAAAGCGAGCTAACCCAGAGTCTAGATCCTCCACCAGCTCCGTCAGCCGGCCCACAATGGCAAAGTCGTTGCGACACAAGCTGGGCATCATTTTCCCTCTCATCCGACAGGTCCTGCAGGGTTTCCGTTTAGGTTGTGGACAGTTTGCCTCGCACTCCTTTTTGGTGCGGAAGCTGTTGGCATTGCCGTGGCAGCCACCATAAGCAAAGGCCTGGCATTGTTTCATTAAGGAATTCCAGGTCCAGCGTGCCTCCCAAGCTTTGCAGGGGCCCTGAACAGCAGGCAACAAGCAAATCCCCATCCCCTCTCTCTGGCAAGATGCTTTGCACTCCTCGTAAGTCTCGAATCGGTTGCGACTGTCATCACATCCGCCATTGTTGAAGGTCATGCAGGACCCCAACTTGCTGTCATAGTACCAATCAACATGACGTTCTCCGCTGCACTTTCTCAGGTCGACTTCAGCCAGACAGTCTGCTGGTGAAAACGGACGCCCCATGGGCATCTCAGGATCTTCAGAGAAATCATCATCAGCCCGACGAATGACAGACAGCGGATAATCTGCACGTAGAACTCCTGCAGAATTCCTTGCAATACACGTGTATATGCCTGTATCCCACACCTGGGCGTTGTAAATGACAAGCTGTCCGATGTTGGTGATAACCACGTTGCCGTACATCTGGTCTGGCCTCATGACCAGACGTTCACGCCGATCACTCTGCTTTTCCCATGTTACATCAGGTCTGGGGACTCCGATTACGTCGCAGTGGAAGCTGACGGTGCCTCCAACATAGATGGACTGGTGATGAGGGTTGGAGTAGAGTGTAGGGGGCATAGGTTCCTCTTGGGATGATGTTGGGGTGGGGTAAGCAGTAGTGTCTTGAGGCAATGGGCTGGTGTGGGGCCCCGCTAGGTAAAAGCGACACGGTATGACTGTTAAAGACACCCCCCGGATGCAGGCTTCTGCATCCATGTAGCAGCGGTTGAAATAGGTGAGACCATCTGAGGCGCAGGTGAAGTTGGGCTCTTTCTCACAGCGGTCCTGACACTTGCAGATTGGCTGTCCATCCCAGATGTCACAGGTTGCTCCCTGCTGGCTGCAAACAAAGCCCTCACAGGTAGCAGTGGAGGCGGGGGCTGCACCTTCCTTCCCTCCACCCTTTCCATCTGGCTGAGCTGGGGTGCCATCAGAGAAACGTGCAGCTACACAACTGTTGAGGCCACACACATTTGTGCAGCATTTTTCAAAGTCGGCACAGTCCTGAACACAGAATATTTAAATTAGTTGTCATGCGTCATGAAAAAAGGGGGGGAAGGGGGTGTTCAATTTAACACATTTTGATTGCCTCTAAACATATCTCTAATGTATAAATATAAATGATCTCACCTCATCGATACTACATTCCCTCTCGCAGGTGCTCTGCGCATCTACCCAAAGATTGGCGTTTAGCTTATTTGGACAAAACCCCTCATGTTCAACTTTGGACCCTGCCACACTTGCACACAAAGAAAATTCCAGAATATCGTACACCAAGAGCACCAAGAAACACGCACGAATCCATCCTGATTGGAGTTTATTTGAACACGGTGCGTTATGCCAGTCTGTGTCCTTTAAATGTCTCTCTTCCAAAAGTTGCAGAGGGATTTTACACATTGTTGCTCGTTTGTATGAGGCGCCCGCCGAGGATTTCCATCCCTCCTATGGGGTTTAAGAAAAGAAAGACGGATATGGTCGATTTTCAAATATATTAGCTTCACCGTTTGTGCGTAAACTGAAGTAAAATTGCGGTGAGCGGAGGAAAAAAAAAGTATTCCAAACGCTTAAGACAAGTCCCGGTGCGCCGCGCGTTTAATGAACAACGTTAACTCCGGTGGTCAAGACACGCTAATTGTCTGTGTAAAATATTCCCCTCGATTATCACAAGTTATGCAACAATGAGCAAAATCAACCTCCAGCAAAAGCGAGCGAAAAGTGCACAATGAGAGAGAGAAGGACGCACAGCAGCCTTTCAGAGTGTGAATGGAGGTGGAAAGGGCAGCCCCCTCTGACCGCCCCCATGGTCGTCCAGTGTCTGAAACTTTTATGAAGCAGCACCATGCGCTACGCAACTGGACAAACATTGTAAAAACATCAAAGAAAACGTGGGGCCTTGGTTGCAAGCTGTCTTCGCCATCGCGCGCACCACACATTCCGGTGAGAAATCAAAGAGAAATGCATCCATACAATTTACAGTGGTGCCATTCAGGAAAATAAAGGACTGATTTTATTCTGGATTCTTGTTTCATGCAATTCAGATATTAGTATAACTTTATTTTGCTGTAAAAATAAGGAGAACTAAAGTGTTTAAAGTTGCTCGAGGCGCAGGACAAAAAAAGGCATGAAAACCAAACACGGGGCGTGTCGCATCACGTCCCACAGAAACACGTTGTTTGCGCCCTTCTTGTCTAGACATGGGTCAATTTATCACCGGCCCTCATTCACGCGCAGCTCAGAGATGCCACGGTCAGGTGGGAAGACGTAAAGCGCCACATTTTCAACACTGTGTGACTCATCTTTGTGCCGGCCAGGCCCGGAAGGCGATGAGAAGCAGCTCCCCTCGTCCTTTCATTGGCAGTGACCCCGCAACCTTTGGGTGACTTCTGACCGCGCTGCATTCATGCGTCCCGGTTACCCCCCCAAACTGGCCAATACCGAGAGAGCAGATAATCAATTCAGCATCCCCCTCTCTCTCCTCCCACGGGATTTAATGCACTTAAGCACCCAAAGCTAAGAAGTGGACAAAGGGAAGCAAAAACGGAGTCCCACAATTCCCACAGCGCCCCTGATCAATGTTTGAAGGAAAAATATAACAATGCGGAAAAGTTCAAGAACATTTAAAGCCAGATTTGGAGTTTTATCCTTTATTTTGATGGATGACTTTTTGATGGAGGCAAAAATGTTAATATCAAACCTCAAGATACCAACAATCAATATGAAACGTTTACATATAGTGCTTAAAATGTTCACTGAAGAGTTTCTGGTAGTTTATTGTTCTGGTCTCAATACAACATAAAAGAGAAACATGCACTCATTCTCTATGCCCTGGATGACACACACAGACCCATGACACTGAAGATGCCGAGCGCAGCACATCAATGCTGAAAGGAAAATTAAAATTCATATCAGAATAAAATGTGTTGCTTATTTGATTTTTTAAAATAGAATCTGTTTTGATTAAAATGCTGTCCAGAATACATCTTCCATGGTAAACAGCGACTGTAACCGTTCCTGTTCTACACACAGGCTGGAAAATACATCGAGCAGCAGAAGTACAAATACTCTAAATGAGAGGCCATCCTGAATGAAATAACGTACGCCACAGCTTTTCCCCTCCGATGCTCACAATAGCACACGTTACCACATAACTGCAGAAAATAAGCAGTTGGATATTGTTTTACATTCATAAATACATAGACATAAAACATCCAGTAAAAAGCAACAATGGGTTAAAAAAAAAAAAAAAAAAAACACTAAATTAAACCAAAATATCCTGTGTTTATAAATTTGTATCAAGAACTGGGATAAGAAAAAAATTGGGTGCAAAAAAAAAGGGCAATCTGTACAGTTTGTACATCTGTTTTTATCATCTGCCCCAAGATTAAAACTGATCATGTTAATGATTTAAACCAGTTAAAGAAGTGATACATCACATGGGATTAGATCTTGAGGCATAAAAAGCTAAGATTAAAAGAGATGAAGGGCAGGACTTGAAAACAAATGTGATTTGCCTTTCTGGATCACAGACCGAGAATGTTTTCCCATAAATTGCTTGTGAATTTTTCATTAGTTCCAGTCTGTCTGGAAAGCAGCTGCTCCTCCCATCCAGCTAAACTGAGACCAGTTTTAATCGATACTCAGGAAACGCTGAGTTTTAAAGAAACAGCAAAGTTCTCTTGAGGTTGCGCAGGTAATTTTCTACCGTAGAAAAAGATCACAGAACATCTCTCAACACATTCAGGACAAAAACAAGCTATGAAAACTCCCCACGACTGTCACCAAACACAGACCAACACACACAGAGTATATTTACAACTTCAAGTCCAGTTTTAAATACCTATAAATCCTCTTCCACATAAAAACAAGTCGTTTGTAGTGTTAACGGGTGAGTGGTAATCCTCAATTCACATCAGTTGGTCCCAAGGAGATCTTGTTCTACTCGATCACAGTGAGCCTCTGTAGTAAAGGGTACAGGTTAACAAACATCCACAAGATGGCACCAGCAAGTGCAAAGACAACAGAAACCAGCCCAACGGTCCCAGTCAGTTCCCAAAGATCAAAGCAAGTTCACAGCTATGTTCACCAGTGATGAAGGTTGCTGGCAGCTCTCCGTGCTCTCCTCTAGCTCTGTGATCTCTTGGAGCAACGACGCCTTTAATACTGGCCCCCTGAAGGCAAGCACAAGTCCACTCCGTCACTATGATATCTTACAGTTCCCTTTGGAGGAGGATGAGGAGTATTTTGGAGGACTCTGTGGAGGCCTGAAGGACTTGGAGCGTCTGAGACTGTTAGCTTTGCTTCCACTGCTGCTTCCACCAGATGCCGTGCTGTTAGCCACCGAGTACGAGCGTCCGTGCATCATGACGGCATTCATGCCGTTGGCCATGGAGAAAGACTTGAGGTGGGATTTGATGGCCACGGGGAGCGGCAGTTTGTCGATGAGGTGCACCGGCGTGCAGGAGACGATGGAACGGCAGCACAGGTCTTGGAGGCTGAAGACTGCAGGACATGCAAGAGGTTGAGAGATAAATACAGCACTTTCAGAGCCTTTTCATTTAACTTATGAATTGTAGTAAACAAGCCAAAACCCTCAGTGGATTAATGCTCGAACATGTGGGGTAGATATATAATATGCATAAACACCTGAATAACAGAAAAGTAGTTTATGTAAATATTTCTAATTATTTAGAATTGGCAATGAGCTGCTTTATCCTGATCCTGTTTGGAAAAGAAAACTCAGAAAAAGCTGGGATGTTTTTTTATATATGTATATATGATCATTTTTACTCTTGAAATGTTTAACTATTTCCTCAAACCATCTTACAGAGCTTACTTGTACAAGAGAACCTTACTGGAAAGTATGTGTGTTGCACAAGTTTTAAACTTTTACTATATCCTAACTTGTTCTTTTTTGTCTTAATCTTCTTGATGTAAAATTGAAAACAAGCTAATACTTTATAAGATATTTATAAACTATTAGTATCTGATAAATTTTCTTGGTGCCATTTTAATTAACTCAGAGTTTTAATAATTTCCACATTATTCTATTAATTTGCCTTCAATTATATTCTAAACTTCTTTACTACAATTAAAATTCAGGGAAAAGTCTTACATTTGACTTTATACAAAAAAATTTCTACAATTTTGTGTATGTGACATAAAAAAACCCTAATTCCTTATTTGACCTAGTTTGTGGGTGAGAGGGTCTTAACAGGGTTACCTCTGTTGGGTCTCCAGAATTTCTCCATCCCATGCCTCATCAGCACGATGCGCGACAGCTCGGTGAAGGACTCGATGACGTTGAAGTTGCAGAGAGGGCTGACCTCGAAGAAGGTCATGCTGTTCTTCTCTGCATAAGCCCTCGCCTGCTCCGTTGGCACCTGCCGCTTAAAGGCCAGGTGAAGTCTGTTTCCTACGAGGATCCTCGGCACACCTGGAGCGTGCTGATGGAAATAATAGAACAATGTAGAATATAGACATCTTTACTGTCATTGTTACATGGACAATAAAAATCCCTTTAGCCACTCCGTTAGCAGCAAACTTAAAGTGCATAATAATTATAATAATAATGCTGTAATTTGCTTCTTGGTTTACTTGTTTAACTCAGTAGTGCACGTTGCAAACCTATGACTAGATGACTTTTCTCAGGGCTGGGATAACATGAAACAGGATAATCTCACTGACATGAACATGCTATTCTCTTTGTGCAGCAAAAAGGGGTTGAAGGGGATTACCTCGTCAATTTCTCGTATCCAACGGTCAATCCCATCAAATGACCAGCCGTTGGTTATGTCATACACAAGCAGGATACCCTGTCAAGTAAAGATGACCTTCTTAGACATCAACAGTGACAGACCACAAAAGAAGAGAAAATAAAGGTTGTCAAAGCAGACTCCGACAGCCTATGAACTTCTACACAATGACCCGTTGATTTGAGTCGGGTATGTTGGAGCAGGGAAACATTGAAAACCTTCAGGACTGCAGCTCTGGAAGGATTTTGGCCAGTTATAAAGCAACAGCTTAATAGGATGCAAATGATGCATAACTACCTTGTGGAATTAAAACTGTGGTAATAAAAATATGAGGACTCACAGCAGAACTTTTCATTATGACTTAAAGGTGGGCGGATGATGTTTTCCAAGAGCAACTGGAATTCGGCGCGCTTGAATCGGCCATAAGGCTTTGAAGATAATTAAACTTTATAAATGGTATTCTTGGAGGGTGATCCGTCACCATGATGTCTGTGAATCAATACGACGTCACCTAAAACTGCATGACTCCAAATGTGTGTGCTCACACGCGTGCATCTTTTATCCTATGATTTCCGCTGTGTTTGTTGAAGCTTTGTTCGTTACATAAAAATGTTTAGATCTCCGGCTGCTGGATTTTTAGTGCTGATGGAAAGCATTGAGCACAATGCTTCTTTCAAAATACTTGAAGGCTTCATGCCATTACAGATCTAGTTTATTATTGTATTTATGTTTTTTATTATTTGTTCATAAAACTGTTCAGTATAGTAACAAAAGCACATTTGTTATAAATACTTGAAGGCAAAACGCCACTGCAGGCAGATTTTAATTTTTTAACTGTTCAGCTTTCTATGTTGTAAAGAGGTGAATAATTTAATAAAGGTGGATATATTGCGTTTTTTTATTTGTTTTTTGACTATGGTATGAAATTTGGTATAGAGTACCATAGCAATTCACTGGTATTGGTATCAACAACTGAATTTCTGATATTGTGACAACACTACTAAAGGAGTTGAAAGTGAGCAAATCAAATACTGTTACAAATTAAAACTCAGCTGTTTACTAGCAGGCTAGGAAGCATCTTCACATTCCTGCACTCTGGAGTCGTGGCTTTGGGGGAGGCTAAAGAAAGGGGTTTGGACTTTTGAAATGTGGTTTTTCTTTTTTTTTTTTTTTTTTTTTTTTTTAAAAAGGATTTTTTGGGCACTAGTGGCCTTTATACAACAGTGTATAGTGACAGGAAAGGGGCAGAGAGAGTGGGGAGTGACATGCAGCAAAGGGACCTGGACCGGGAATCGAACCGGGGCCGACTGCGCTGAGGAGCTGTAGCCTCTGTTCATGGGGCGGCTGCTCAACCAACTGAGCTAATCACCGCCCCGAAATGTGGTTTTTCAAAATGCAGCTTATGCCAGCCTTTTTCCAGTTTCTCCAAGTCTACCTTTTAACCCCTGTAACCTCAAGGAACACTGAGCCTGATTAGTAAGCACTAGGAGCAGGCAAAAAAAAAACAAAACACTGATTTTATCAATTAATTGAGTTTGCCATGTATGATTTATTTTTATGAAAATCTAGATATTTTTTCCTCCTTTCACCTGCACTTCAAACGCTGTCCTTGGGCCTCCATAGTTATCAGCGTGCTGATAACTAATTGTACTGATGCACCTTTTTCATTTGCGTGCACCAGCAAAGTAATTAAGGTGTACCTGAGTTTTCAGTGTTGCTCTCAGCACATTTGAATTCATTTCAGGGTTTTCTTCTTTCTCATTACCCATAGGATATATGGTCATTTAAATTATTGTGAATCAGAATGAGGTTTACGACAATGTTTAATTGAAGAATGAATGTTAAGTAGGAAAAAAAGCAAGAATTTTCTGCCAGTCCTCCACCACGTTATTCTCAGTCTAATGCTTCACCAGAAACAGATGCAGATTTTAGTTTTTTTCTAGAGAAATATGGTGGAATTTGCTCATACATGGATGTCATTCATCTTCACCAATTTAAGAGTTTTTCAGCATGTCTGAGCAAAATGAAGCAGCTGCAGCCTCCATCTGTGTGACATCACCTGCACTGATGGAGATCAGACTCCCAGACTCATAATCATCAATGTCAACATGAAATGATCAGAATATAATCCTTAAAATGTATTAAAATGGGCAGTTGAGAGCGATGCAGTAAAAATTGTGGTGTACCTAAAATTTTTTCCTGATGCACCCATATTAAAACATTGATGCACCAGTGCAAACAATGCTGAAAGTTAGTCTAGAGCTCAGAAAGCTGTACAGTATTGACTTTCTCATTTTTGTACAAATTTTTTGTTTAAAGGATAAGTTTCTTTTTTTTGTCAACCTGGATCTTATACATGCAGTTACTCATCGGTAAAGTTTTTGCATCACTTTGAGTTCTTGGGAAGATATAACGTTGAGTCGCTTTTCCGTGAACGTCTAGTATCATGGCGGAGACGGGGCAGCGACTATATTAGACATTTTCTGCAGCAAAACTCATTGATTTTCGCCAATACTTTAAGTTGAATGAACGAACGAATGAGTACTATTGTCCTGTGGATCCAGATTTAGCTTTCCGTTAGTTATCAGGATGTTCTACACACTTTTTGGGGCCGCCCGTTCACGATGCGCGTTTCCGTAGTGTGGCTGAGACGAGCAGCTCGCTGCCCAGACAACAACAAAAACACAATTTGCGAAACTCTGAACTCACAGGACAATAGTACTCATTCGTTCGTTCATTCTACTTAAAGCATTGATGAAATGAAGGAGTTTTACTGCAGAAAATGTCTAATATAGTGGCTGCCCTATCTCCGTCATGATAATGGACGTTAACCAAAAAGCAACTCATTATATCTTCCCAAGAACTCAAAGTGATGCAGAAACTTTACCTGAAAGTAAATGCACGTATATACTCCTAGAAATAAGGTTCAGGTTGAAAAGAAAAAGAAACTTATCCTTTAAGTCAGCCTCTTAACCTTTACTGAACTTCTGGAGGAGACTTGATCAAGATTCTTGATTGAGAGTCAGGTGATGTCACACAAAGGGGGTCTGCAGTAGTCAAACTTTATTCCACTCATCTAGACTTTCGTTCATTTGGCTCAGAAACTGTGAAAATCTTAAATTAGTGGCGATAACAGATCACATCCACATGACGATATAATGCTATATTCCATGTTTTACGATTCATTTCAGTGTCATTGCCAAATTCTGTGCATATTTCCACATTATAGAAATAACCTAGCCCTGCTGATGCTTAGATAGTTATCTCACAGTCATGTAACCTGGCAGGAATTGGGAACATGTCAGTCTGATGGAGCTGTATTTGCCTCAGTGAAAAAACTTTCTATAATCCAATTTTCCCACACCTTGGGGGTTTGTTGGAATATTTTTCAAGAAAATCATTAGCAGGTGAAAATTAATCAAATCCAATTTTGAAATCAGTAAAGATTCACACCTTTAGTCCAGGTTTTAAGTACAGTACACACATTACCTGTGCCCCACGAGAGTAAGACCTGAAGATGGTGCAAAATCTGCCTTGTCCTGATGTGTCCCTGTGATAGACACAAAAGCACATAAACAATCCTGGCAAGTATACTAAAGGTATCATCACTGCCATAACAACTTACCATAATTCTAGTTTTACTCTTCTTCCGTCCAGCAGAATAGTGGTGGTCTTGTAATCGATCCCTAAATGTACACAATCCACAGAAAGCGAGTCAGCCACACTCTCAGTTTCCAAATTCACAAACAAACAGGGAGATACTTACCACTGCTGTAGGCATATGGAGACTCTACTGATCCATCCTGCAAACTGTCCAGTATTTCACCTTTTCCAACATCGCTGTCTCCCACCAGAAGAAATTTAAGGAGATAATCGTAACTCTTGACAGGACTGCTCTGAGTTCCCATCATCCCACGCATTGGATCCGATTCGCAGAGCTTTTTTTAAGCTCGCCTGTTTCCTCCTCGGGGCACGGGACAAACCGGAGGGTCCCGACAGAGTTAGGAAAGCCAGGGACCGTCGTTTGACGTCGTCTGGCCAGTTAGCTGGTGTGCTAGCCTGGGTTTCCGATTAATATTGTCTTTATCTTGGTGACTTTTAACGACCAAAGCGACTTCCTGATTCCACAGGCCGTCCGGAGAAAACCCTGTTAGAGTCTTGTGGCGTTAGAAGCTAAGTCTAAACATCGAAGGTGTAACGAATCACCAAAACAAGCGCTGCTGCTAGCTTACTCATTAGCTAGGCTGCAAACACAAACGATGTTACTGCATTCTGTTAAAAACTACAGAAGCAGGGAACAAACTGTGCGGTTTTACAATAAATAAAACTATATTGTACCAAACAAAATGATATATTTTTTAACAGTTACTCCACATAAAGCGCCGTCAAGGAGCATTTAGTTACCGTAAGGCGTACATCCAAGTGTTGGAACTTCCTGTAAATGACGTCACGATAAACGTAACATCCGTTTTTTTTGTTTTGTTTTGTTTTGTTGTTTTGCTTTTTAAAATAAATTGGCTATTTTTCCGTTTTCCTTTTGCAATCGTATCCAAGCAACGGCCCAAGCGCATTAAATCGTTTCTTTCGTTGTTCGAATGCAAAAACATTTGGACATGTTTACGTCATAACGTGACGTCTCAAAGGGCTCAAAAGTTAATATACCCCCAGCGATTTTACAAGTTAATCATTTTCCAATTGACTGTTGCAGACTACACACGATAGCTCTCTAGGAGAAACTATGAAAGGATATTCAGGTAAGATGGAAAATACATTATTAGAATATTATGGTAACCTCGACAGAATATCAAGACAATTTCAAGATGATACTGACAGAATCTCAAGAAATTATCAAAAGACAATCAAGCGATTGTCAGAAGAGTATAAAAGTGCCGAGGCCATATTAAGTAAACAACAAAAGATTGGTGAAAGAAAATCATTGTGGAACGATAGAAAAACTACCTCAACGGAAAATTCAGTTCCCATCACTGAGCCCCATCTGATGACAATACTAAACAAACACTTTGCAAAAGTTCCAGCCTTGTTGGCTATGAGAATAATGGATTCAGAAATAAAAGGCATTAATGTAGATCTCCTATCAGAGACTATTGATGCTGTATTGATCACGCTACTCAAAATCATCCCAAATACCAAAGATGGCATTCAGCAAAGTGCAAAACAGCAAACGGTGAGCATCAAATGCTGTGAAGAAGGTCAAAAACTCCACAAACAATTAACTGATAAGATATGTCATCTTATGACTGGACAGTTGAACCAGATGCCAGTTGTACCAGAGAGTGAATGTCTTTCAGATTTGATAATGTCAAAAATGGGAGAGACGGTAGATGGTACTCTAAGGTGCTATTGTCATGGGATTTTACATTCAATCATAAAACAGATTGCTGATTTCATGCAGCAAGTTTTTCTGTGGAAAGTAAGGGAACCATCAGAAGAAATGGTTCACAGCAAAGTATTGGAGGCCCTTACAGAAATTGAAAACCTTTTCCAAAACAGGTTTGTATCACCTGAAGAAATTATGTCTGGTTCAGAGGCCTCTGCAAATACTGATATCAAAATTGAACCCGGACTCATCAAAGGTAAGGATTACCAATTCAAACACATGACAAAGATTGATGAGCAGAGTTTTACTGATGTGCCACTCTCCGAGGAGAGTTTGACAGAAGACACTGCAATTATCGAATCATCCACTGACCAGCAAAGCTCCAAGGAAACTACATATTCAAGGTTGTTTGATCAGGCTGACAATTCTAGCGACAGCTTTATTGCTAGACTACTTGAGGACATTTTGAAAACATGTAAAAACATAAGAATTGAGTCAGCTGACTTTAAAAAGCTTAGACACAGGATTTCAACCTCAATAAAAGCTAAAATCAACACAAAGAACTTGGGAACTATCCTAGAAATAATCCCAACAATTGGCAAATTTGGGGGGATTTGTAAAGAATTTCACAAAGTGAAAAATATTTTAGAAGCAGCAGTGTCATCAGCAGTTAATGCAATTAAAGCGTCTCTTCAGCATTACAGAAGACAACCCAAAGAGAAGAGCAAAATAACAGCGTTGTTTTGTGCAATTAAAAAAAAAGATGAGGTAGAGCCTGATGCCACAGAAAGAGTAAAGTATTACAATGAGTCTTGATGAAGTGAAATAGAAAAAGAAGGTTTATTGGACGAAAAAGAAATAACTAACAAATCAAGTCATATGTCATTAGCTACTGACATAGCAGTTGTTAGTGATAATAATAATAATGCAGTAACAGTAAAACAATGAAAACACATAAATAAAACAACTAATAAGACAGTTTACCACTAAAATATCTCTGAAATAGGCAGGTTTTAAGTCCCCTTTTAAAGCCTTCCAGGGTCTGTGGAGCCCTCAGGTTATCTGGAAAAGGCATTCCACAGGCGAGGAGCAGCGGCGCAGAAAGAACGGTTTCATGACATGACATGACAAAACAAGACATGACATGACATGACATGACATGACATGACATGACAAGACAAGACATAACATAACATAACATAAAACACAACAGAACAAAACAGAACAAAACAACACAACACACAACAAAACATAACATAACAAAACCAAGCAAAACAAGACATAACATGGCATGACATGACAAAACAAAAAATAACAAAATGGAACAAAACAAACAAACAAAACATAACACAAAACAAGACATGCCATGACATGACAAAACAAAACAAGACATGACATGACAAAACAAAAAATAACAAAATAAAACATAACATAACAAAACAAACAAACAAAACATAACATAACATAAAACAAGACATGACATGACAAAACATAATATAACAAAACAAAACAACACAAAACAAAACAAAACATAACATTATATAACGAAACAAGACATGACATGACAAAACAAAACAAGACACAGCATGACATGACATGACATGACATAACAACACAAAACAAGACATGACAAAACAAAAAAACACAACACAAAACAAAAACGACATGACATGACAAAACAAGACATAACATAACAAAACAAAACAACATGACATAACATAACATAACAAAACAACACAACACACAACAAAACAAGACATGACATGACATGACATGACATGACAAAACATAACATAACATAAAACAAAACAAAGCAGAACAAGACATGACATAACATAACATATAACAAAACAAAACAAAACAACACATGACATGACATGGCATGACATGACATGACATGACATGACATGACATGACATAACATAACATAAAACAAGACATGACATGACATGACATGACAAAACAAAACAAGACATAACATGACATAACATGACATAACAAAAAAACAAAACAACACAACAAAACAAGACATGACATGACATGACATGACAAAACATAACATAACATAAAACAAAACAAAGCAAAACAAGACATGACATGACATGACATAACATAACATAACATAACATAACATAACATAAAACATAACAAAACATAACATAACAAACATAACATAACATAACATAACATAACATAACATAACATAACAAAACATAACATAACATAACTTAACATAAAACAAAACGAAAACAACATGACATGGCATGACATGACATAACATAAAACAAGACATGACATGACAAAACAAAGACATAACATGACATAACATGACATAACAAAAAAACAACACAACACAACACAACAAAACAAGACATGACATGACATGACATGACATGACATAACATAACATAACAAAAACAAGACATGACAAAACAAAACAAGACATAACATGACATAACAAAAAAACAAACAAACACACAACACAACAAAACAAGACATGACATGACATGACATGACAAAACATAACATAACATGACATAACATAACATAACATAACATAACATAAAACAAAACAAAACAAAACAAAGCAAAACAAGACATGACATAAACATAACATAACATAACATAAAACAAAACAAAACAAAACAAAACAAAACAAAACAAAACAAAAACCAAACCAAACCATGACATGACATGACATGACATGACATGACATGACATGACATGACATGACAAAACAAAACCATGACATGACATGACAAAACAAAACAAAACAAAGCAAAACAAAACCATGACATGACAAGACAAGGCAAATAACCCAAAATATTTTCAAACTATATTACAACAAAACAAAATTAAATAAAAAAAAAAAAAACAATAAATGAATTCAAACTAAATAAAAAAATTAAATAAAAAAAATGAACAAAAAAATAAATAAATTCAAACTAAATTAAAAAATAAAAAATAACCCCCTCCGTGAGCTGCCACCTTCAGCGGCGCAGAAAGAACGTTTCATGACATGACATGACAAAACAAGACATGACATGACATGACATGACATGACATGACATGACAAGACAAGACATAACATAACATAACATAAAACACAACAGAACAAAACAGAACAAAACAACACAACACACAACAAAACATAACATAACAAAACCAAGCAAAACAAGACATAACATGGCATGACATGACAAAACAAAAAATAACAAAATGGAACAAAACAAACAAACAAAACATAACACAAAACAAGACATGCCATGACATGACAAAACAAAACAAGACATGACATGACAAAACAAAAAATAACAAAATAAAACATAACATAACAAAACAAACAAACAAAACATAACATAACATAAAACAAGACATGACATGACAAAACATAATATAACAAAACAAAACAACACAAAACAAAACAAAACATAACATTATATAACGAAACAAGACATGACATGACAAAACAAAACAAGACACAGCATGACATGACATGACATGACATAACAACACAAAACAAGACATGACAAAACAAAACGACACAACACAAAACAAAACGACATGACATGACAAAACAAGACATAACATAACAAAACAAAACAACATGACATAACATAACATAACAAAACAACACAACACACAACAAAACAAGACATGACATGACATGACATGACATGACAAAACATAACATAACATAAAACAAAACAAAGCAGAACAAGACATGACATAACATAACATATAACAAAACAAAACAAAACGACATGACATGACATGGCATGACATGACATGACATGACATGACATGACATGACATAACATAACATAAAACAAGACATGACATGACATGACATGACAAAACAAAACAAGACATAACATGACATAACATGACATAACAAAAAAAACAAAACAACACAACAAAACAAGACATGACATGACATGACATGACAAAACATAACATAACATAAAACAAAACAAAGCAAAACAAGACATGACATGACATAACATAACATAACATAACATAACATAACATAACATAACATAACATAACATAACATAACAAAACATAACATAACATAACATAACATAACATAACATAACAAAACATAACATAACATAACTTAACATAAAACAAAACGACATGACATGACATGGCATGACATGACATAACATAAAACAAGACATGACATGACAAAACAAGACATAACATGACATAACATGACATAACAAAAAAAAACAACACAACACAACAAAACAAGACATGACATGACATGACATGACATGACATAACATAACATAAAACAAGACATGACAAAACAAAACAAGACATAACATGACATAACAAAAAAAAAACAACACCACACAACACAACAAAACAAGACATGACATGACATGACATGACAAAACATAACATAACATGACATAACATAACATAACATAACATAACATAAAACAAAACAAAACAAAACAAAGCAAAACAAGACATGACATAACATAACATAACATAACATAAAACAAAACAAAACAAAACAAAACAAAACAAAAACCAAACCAAACCATGACATGACATGACATGACATGACATGACATGACATGACATGACATGACATGACATGACATGACAAAACAAAACCATGACATGACATGACAAAACAAAACAAAACAAAGCAAAACAAAACCATGACATGACAAGACAAGGCAAATAACCCAAAATATTTTCAAACTATATTACAGGGCCTCCCAACAAAACAAAATTAAATAAAAAAAAAAAATAAAACAATAAATGAATTCAAACTAAATAAAAAAATTAAATAAAAAAATAAACAAAAAATAAATAAATTCAAACTAAATTAAAAAAATAAAAAATAACCCCCTCCGTGAGCTGCCACCTTATCGCGGTGGAGGGGTTTGTGTGTCTTGAGGATCCCAGGAGCTCTGTGTCTGGGGCTTTATGCCCCTGGTTGGGTCACCCATGACAAACAGTTCTCTAGGCGAAGGACCAGACCAAGCGCAGCTCAAAAAGACACTTATGCTTATGGGGAGAAACTTGACCAAGTTAACAGAACATTCTCACTTTCATTTAGTAGGGGTGGTGTGGGGGGTTGTGTGTTGATGAGTAGATTAATGTCACTATTTACTTGTAGCTGTGATGGATGGTAGTAAACGTCTTCATGTCAGCCTCTGCTTTGTTGTCACTGAGCATGTGAATGCTCAGCAAGGTTCAATCACAAAGCTGGGGCCTTAAAGGTTTTTTTTTTTTGGGGGGGGGGGGGGGGGGGGTGTTCTGGGTCAATCACACCTTTACAATTTTTGCACTCCTTAACTCGTACTGTCACTGATTGTGAAAGTCAAATTAATGACTGTAAGCTTGATATTTGGGCTCTTTTTGTGATTCCCAAAATAAATAGATTTTAAGCTTTGCTGTCACATTTTATCACATGCCAGTTAACACTTAGGGGAGTTTGAAATGGTGGGATTATAACAGGATTCACACTCAGATTAAAAGGCCTGGCTGATTTTCTCAAGCACAGCCTGGTGTGTTCGATACATTATAATCTTGCTCATATATATTGAGTATAACTATAATCTAAAGCAAGGCTCTTCAATTGCTTATTGAGTAGGGCCAGATTTTCAGACCAATGTCCCACTTGTTTTGATTTTGTGGCCATTTATCACTGTTTTTGTCTGAGAATGGCCTTTTCTACTTTGCTACTGTTTTTACTTAATCATACAGGTTTGCGTTACTTTATGCTATATTGGCTCATAAAGTTATTTTCTTTAAGTTCAAATAAGATGACAAATCCTGCCTCATCTTATTCAATCTTATATTTACATTTGAGACGTAAGTCGAATTTGAAATCTTGGATCAGTCAAGTCATTTTGTGGATGAGACCGATGTGGGTAAAAGTCATTCTGCTGGCAAACTGCAGCAAAGACCGAAAAACCTTAATTAATAGGCTGTTTTTCGCTTGTTTGATGTTATTTATCTATCAGGCTACTGTCATTTCTATGTTAAATTACTTAATTTAAGTAAAACCAATTTTTATTTGCACCATCATATCACTAGTGCTTGACAGAAGTGAAAGGCTTTCTTTTCTCCGCCTCTCATTGGTTGTTTGTGATTGCCATCCCTTGCAGCTGCAACAGTTCTCTCTTGATTGCAGTGTGGGGGGTAAAGCTAGGTGAACCTCTGCCAGAGGCATATGGTTCAGTGAAAATGATGCCAATAGATGCTGGGCTTGTGTTCCTCTTCGTTCTTTCTGCCTGCTCTGGTTTGCTTGCTCCTGAATCAGAGTGGGAGAGGGAGAAGACTGTGATAGATAAAAACGAGGAAGCTCCCCTGCCTACATCTAAATCTTGGAGTACATCATATGACGGACCATCGGTGCCTGGAGCAAAGAAGTTTCCCGTATTTCTCACTGTGTCACCATCCAATGATCACAAAGGGGATCTGAAGCCAGAAAAAGGAGCTAGAGATGTTCCTAAATGGCTCAAGAAAGCGTTGCTTGGAATTCCTCCCACTATTCCTGATGACGGAGCAACACACTCACAAGACTTTGTTGAAATCCTGTGCCGTTTTGACAGAATATATGTGAGGGTCAGAAGGGACTTTTTTAAATCTGAAGATGCATACAAGTATTTAAAACTAGGTACTTGTTCTGTCAATTATAAAAGTAAAGATTACTTCTTTTTAATGCACTCTCTGAAAACTGACTGTGGATTCAAAATAGAGGTTGGTAAAGAACAACTTTGTTTAAAACGCATTAGTTTTCTTGTTGGTGCTAGAAACTAAACAAATATTTCTTTTCCAGAGCTTTCCAGATTATTTGTCCATCAGCATCTCATTCCACTACAAGCCAACCGGTACGGTTTTAAGAGAAATTCCATTTGAAATTCCTCTGCAATGTAGATACCCCAGGTAAGACTTTATATGATTTTCAGATTCATGCAAGAGTTTCATTTCTGATCCCTCAGCTGTGTATTGGTTTTTAGTCTATCTTGTGAACTGTAGTTCTGCTTTTTTTTTTTTCTCTTCTGTAATTGCTGTAGGTGGTTTTACTCCTACAAAGTTGGCTTCCATCCCAAACTACAGGGAGGAACACTTTACAGAGCACTGCAAACAAAAGACAGTTTCACCATTTCCCGTCAAGATGGTATGACTTTAATGTGATTTAAAACACATCCACGTTCAAAAATTCCCTTTGACAGTCAAAGCTGCCACCTTCCTCTCAGAACTAGATTTTCTGAAGCCATGGGGGACTGAAAGCCTCAGATGAATCAGAGAAATTCTTAGGCCTTAACTAATATCTTGAGTTCCAAGATTTATTTTTTATTTAAAGGATAACTTCCTTTTTTTGCCAACCTGGACCTTATTTCTAGGAGTTCATAAGTGGATTTACTCACCGGTATAATTTCTGTATCACTTTTGGCCCAATCCCAATGTTCCCCCTACTTTCAGCCACTCACTACCATAGCCCTCACCCACAAACACTAGCCCCCGAGTTGAAGCCACAGAGTTAGGGCTTTGTAATCTTCCCTAGGAATTGGGACACCACTTGCTGCATTTGGGTTCAGGCACGTAAGCGACTGCGTAGTGACGTTTGCACATTCGCGTCACCATAACAACACACCCAGCAACAACACAGAGTTAACAGTCACTGTCGTTTTTCTTTTTTTCATCATTCTCATGCTTCGGTTGATTTAATAAACAAAACAACCACTCGGGGAAGAAGTTGCCATGACAACTGTTGTCTCTTGTAAACTGCTGAAAAGCCTTCGCAAGCTTTTCATCAGTACTTTAGCTTAAGGGGGATTATTTTTTTTTTTTTTTTTATTATTTTTCTGTTTCTTTTAATATCTTTGTTTGTTTCTCGTTTTTTTTTTTTATGGAGGGTGGTTTCGGCAAGGCTTTTCCTTTTCCTTCTCTTTCTTTTTTTTCCGTTTGGTTGGCTGCTCCCGTCAGTGTATGAAGGAAGCCCCCCCCCCCTTTTATTTCCTTACAGAAAGGAAATAGAGCAGACAAAAAGTTTTTTCCCCCCTTTCTAAAAAGTTATTGATTATTCTTCTCAACTCCGAAGCTACAGTCGTGCCGTCTTTACTTCTAGCGCGGCTAGTCTAGGCTAACCCCTACAATGCAAAGAGGAATCCCACTGGGAGAGGGGCCTTTTTTGAGGGAAGGAAACCCCTTTAAGGAGTAACTTTAAGAGTTTAACTTTCAGCACTACCTTCACGGGAACGTGCAAAATTTAGGGGTAGGGCTAAAAAGTAGTGCTAGTGGGTGTATTGGGATGCACCCTTGGACTACTTCAGAAAATATTGCGTTGAGTCGCCCTTCGGCGTACATCTATATAATGGGAGAGATGGGTCAGCCTCTATATTAAGGCATTACCTGCAGCAAAACTCCTTCATTTCACCAATACTTTGAGTAGAATGAAAGTGAGTACTATCCTCCTGTGCGTTCAGAGGTTCAAAGTTTTCAGTTTGGAGGTGTCTGGGTAGCGAGTTGCTCTCGGCTGTACTGTGGCGGCCTGTAGAGTGCAGCAACCCCCCCCCCCCTTCCCCCTGCAATAACTAACAGAGTTAACTCTAAACTCACAGGACAATAGCAATCATTTGTTCATTCATTCTACTTAAAGCATTGATGAAATGAAGGCGTTTTTGCTGCAGATAATTCCTTGTATAGAGGCTGCACGTCTCTTCCATTTTATGGATGTACGCGGAAGGGCGACTCAACGTAATATCTTCCGAAGGAGTCGAGGTGATACAGAAATTTTACCGGTGAGTAAATGCATGTGCAAGCTCCTAAATAAGGTCCAGATTGAAACAATGAAAGTTATCCTTTAACGTGGCTGGAAATTAAGTATAAACTGAACAGGAAACAAATTGTTGTGCTGCGGCAAAATGGAAAGTAGCCCTTTTAATATGAGCAAACACCTGTGTCTGCTTCAGAGGTCTGTTAATTTTTTTTTTTTTTTTTTTACGGATTTTATAAAATGCAGACAAGCTTCTAGTATGTACAAAATTTAATCTAATGCAACCACAACAGCTGTTTCATGTTAAGTAAATCACATATGCAATTTACTAGCATGAACGAACCCAGGAGCTCAGAAGATTCCACGATCCCACAAACATTCCTTACGCTTGTGTTTGCAACTGGGTCTATGAGCTTGTCAAATGTATAGTAACATTCTTAAAGGGGGGGTAACATGCAAAATTGACTTTTTTGAGCTTTTTATTATGTTATGTCATTCCTTCCCCATAAAACATGCCCCAAGGGTTATTTTGACTCATTCACACATATTTGCGAAATCCCTGAATCTCCTGTGGAAACCAACATGGCTGCCAGACCAACTGCTATGATGAAGCTCCTCCTCTTTCCTTGATAAGCTCCGCCCCACTAGAGCATCAGAGTGTTATGAGTGGAGTGGGCGTGTCAGAAACAGCAGGAGGCATCTTTTTTTCCCCGACCCCCATCCCCCCCCCCCCCCCCCCCCCCCCCCCCCACCCCCACAGATACAGCAGGAGGCATCTTAAAGGGGCAGCAGTGAATTTTTAAGGCCTCAGATACAGACATGGAGTGATGTCACATTTCTTTAAGTTCTTTTTTTTATGTATGCTGTATTTTCAAAACTATTGAAGGTAACACAGTTATTTGGTTGTGCCATAAAAGGTACTTATGTGCCTGATGATATGAAACCCCCTCTTTAATGTAATTGTCTTGTTACCTCTCTCATCCTGCTACAGCATCAGGAAATGAAATTTCCAGCATCAGGAGCTACAACTTGGGACATCCAATGTATTTTGAGGCCAGTGGACCTGACAAAAGCACAAGCTCTGAGGATAAGAGGATGTACATCAATAAGTGCTTCGTGACTGCTTCTAAAGACCCCTACTCACATCCTAACTATACAGTTATTGACAATCAAGGGTAATATTTGAATTGTTGAAGTTCTTGTTTCGAGTTATGTTTCCTTTAGAATAAACACACACATTGACTTTAAATCCAGCTGTATGATTGATGGCAAGCTGACGATGCAGTCCAAGTTCCTTGCTGGCGATTCAAGGATGGTCCAGAAATTTAGCCTGGGTGCCTTCATTTTCAAGGACAGTTCTTCTACCTCGCCACAGGTGAGCCGACAATCAGAGCCATATGCTGTCAAACCTATTTCGATCTGCTTTCATCTAACTTTCATGGATTACTTATGTTTTAATTTTGAACTTTTTGGAACTCTTGATTTGTGCTGTACATGTATTTTATCTTGTTTTTAACTGTTCTTTTTGACATGTACAGCAAATTTGATTTTTATGAAAAGCACTATATAAATAAATGTTTATTCATGTTACTCCTAATATTCCAGTTTATTTTTTTTATTTTTTTTAGCAATTCTACATGCACTGCAGGATGTCTGTGGGGCCACGTACTCCAACCGAAAGCTCAAAGGCCTGCAGTTACGATCATGCAACCCACAAGTGAGTTGGGACTTTGTAAAACACGCCTAAGGTGAACTTTTCTGGATGTTGCATGTGCAGGCAATGACCTGATTTAACCTGATCATGTGCATGTTTTAGGTGGAAGGAGCTCTACGGTAAAGACTCTGTTTGCAAATGCTGTGAATCAACATGCTCATCAACAGAACCAAAAAGTGAGTTTAAAGATTTTATTTACACATCATGGAAGGAAGATGCAATTTAACTGTTTATAAATGCAACAGCTTACACCACCCTCAATGTGACACAAGGCTCATTTTCACAGTTCGTTTTCCACAGCTAAATCCAAAATGCCAGTCCACTGAAATAAAAAATTCCTGCAAAGTCAAAAGATAACATTTCTGAGCAAACAAGACTGGAATTCAACATTTTCCTATTTCAGCTGCATCCAAGGACATAATCTCCAGTCATCCTTGGAGGGTTGACTCTTATAGTGAAGAAGAATTTGAGGAGGTGGACCCAAAATCATCCAGAAGAGTGATCTTGGAGAATCTGAATATGGAAGAGCATACAGAATCCCTCGGCTATAAGGATTTAAACTGATCACAGTTTTAAATAAATGACTCTTCATTTTTGGGGACTCCTTTATTGCACTGGTATCCCATGATTTCGTGCTCAAACCACAACCTGAATGTTTGGCACATAATGATTCACCAAAATCCTGAAATGTTTTCTTTTTCAATAGAAGAGTTGGGAATGTTGGTGCATTGAACAACATAATCATGTATCAGCATGTGTGCATTTCTAAGCATCTCTTGGAAATGCATGACAGCATTTTTGTAAATACAGTCGTGCACCACAAGGGGATGAAATAGATTCACCGGCTTTGCTTTGGTGAATTCTGTGGACAGTCCAATAACCTCCGTTAGAGGCTCCATTAGAGGATTTCCTACAAGAACGTGGTTCAGTTGCTTTTTCTCAAGGCTTCTCTCCATGAACACCAGCAAGTCTCGCAGCCTGCACACCACAAACTTTTCTTCCCACTGTGATGGTTTTGTGTTCAGAAGCAGGTGCATCAGTGCAGTTTTGAAGTGAAAATCTTTCAGTGCTGTACTTCCTGAAAACGCCATCTGCCTCTTGTGAAGGAAAAGTGCAATTTTAAGAGTTTGATTGTGGCAGGAGTTTTCAGGGAGGCGTTGTCTGAGATATTCTAAAAGTCGCTTTTCATAGATGGTCAGTGAAAGAGTCCAAAATGTATCTAATTCCTTGGAGGACCAGGGTGTGATAAAGAAATGAGCATCAGTCTGGAATTTAACCACCGGATTCATGCTGAAGCTAATCTTCTTCCCTGATCTAAATCGAATGGCCAGAGCACCTGGATCCCCAATGTAGCGAATGTTGAGCTCAAACTCGTACTTATGTGAAATCAGTGCCCATGCTTGTCTGATAGTGCTCTGAAACCATCTGGTAACCTGCGATTTTGACAGGAAAGGTGTGTTCTTGGAGCACAGAGGACCATCACAAGCATCAGCTGTTTTTGTCTTTGCTTTCTCAGTCTCGCAGTGCAGCAGGCAAACCATATCGTCGTCTGCATCAGAGGACTGACAGGGGCAGCCCTTTTGGATTTTCTCATCCTCTACAAGTTTGATTTGACCACAAACTTGCATATCTAACAGCAGGTCGCTTGCCTTATTGTTCCTGAGCAGACACTGAAACCTGTAAGGGTCGGGTGGAGAAAAATGAACAACGATATCACACGTATTCACCATCTGGAAGCCCTTAATCACCATGCCGCCATCTTTATCAGAGATGATCTTCATGGCATCCAAGAGGTCATTTGCAAATCCCTCCAAAAATTCATCCTCCCTCCACTTCTTTTCTGATGAGACCTGAACACATTTGGCATGAAACTGCAACAGAGTATTCATGTCGGGCAGCAACACCTCGGCAGCAGTGCAGGTCACAGGGAAGGGCTGGATTCCCTTTTTGTTCATTTGGGAATTTCTGGTCAGGTATTTCCTAAAGAAGCGGATCATGGAAAGGACAGAGAACATGTTCCA
This sequence comes from Atherinomorus stipes, assembly GCA_023101725.1. Taxonomy (NCBI): domain Eukaryota; kingdom Metazoa; phylum Chordata; class Actinopteri; order Atheriniformes; family Atherinidae; genus Atherinomorus; species Atherinomorus stipes. The sequence goes on along the minus strand of JALJCO010012830.1, from coordinate 54,213 downwards.
GATGTACCAGAGGTAATCCCTCTCCCACTCTGAATCTGCCTTCTCTGAAGTCTCTCTTCCTGTTGTCTTGGTGTGAACATGTGAAAGAGGTGAATCTTGTTGCTCGGAGCGGGACATGTGCACCTCCTCAGCCTTCCTGTGTTCCTCCTGTGGTCGTCCAGGCTCTCCAGCAGAACTGTCAGGCAGGATGTCTTTTCCTATATCAGTCTCAAGTTCATCATGTTTTTCTGACAGACTTGGTCCTGGTTTATCAATGAAGTGCCCCTCTGATAATCTGTGATTGGCGTTGTCCTCGCCTGAGTCGTGTTCAGTGACTTTTAAGTCAGTTTTATCTTTTCCAGCAGGATGCAGATCAGGCTTGCGCTGCTCTTCTTCAGGAATGTTATCTGAATTATCTTGACGCCCTTGGTTGCTGACAGGTGCCGTTATTTGGTGTAGTTTCTCTTCTCCTTGCAGCAGCCTCTCCTCATGCTTTTGGTAACTCGTGGTGACGATGTTCTCCCATTTTGCAACCCCGGGGTCATCCCGTGGACACAGCAGGAGACCCAGAGCTACCACTAACACTCGCAGCAGCATTTCTGGCATCCTCAATTCAGTCTGTGAAAGTGAGAGAGATAAAAAGAGAATCTAAAAATACACATTTCTGATCTGTGAAAAACAAAAGACTGAATAAAAATCCTTAGTTGGTACGTCAGAGATATTCTATGAAAGAAGATGCTGCTAATAAACTTCACTATGATGCAAAGAAACAGGAAACAAAGGCATTCGAGGAAGTCATGACTTAAAGCACTTTTTCATTTCTTTTTGTATTTAAACTGAATATTAGGCTTTGTTACTTATTGCACAAAACCTTAAAAGAGAAAAAGAAGAATACACACCTGAATAAGAAATTAGTTATCTTGACAGTACAAGGTTCCGGTAATGTGTGACTAGGTATAAAGGAGGAAACAACCTTGCACAGCCGGAGCTCTGACATCTCTTCCTATTTTAGATGCAAGTTGCGACTGACTTCCTGCTCACCCTGCCCATGTGCTCTGCTCTGACATTTTCCTGTACAACATTCAGAAGAAGAAAAAGTTTGAGCCGATTTCCTGAAATTTTGACAGCATATTCTCAAAAGTCTAAACCACTGAAACTGTTTTAATAAGTGTGCAGTTTTATGAGATGACAATGAAAATTAAGTTTAAAGGCTGCTGTTTTATTCAGCTTGCAAGGTGTTCCAGGCAGAGGGAGCAGAGAAGCTAAAAAGCTTCCTTTCCCTTTTCTGTTCGCACCCAAGGAACAGAGAGAAGGAACCTATCCTTAGAGTGGAAGGCATAACTGCTGTCAGATCTCCAAATAAAAGAACAAAGCAGACCAAGAAGAGACTTGTAAACCAGGGTCATCCAATCTGTATATCGCCTAATATGCAGGGATGGCATGGAGTACAAAAATAAATTTTCATTAAAATAATGAAAACATGGTACATGTTAAATTATCTCTCATTATTTGAGAGATACAACTATATTTAACTTTCTTTTGCTCAAACAAAAACTTAAGTGTAGTAAGTGGATTGTGCTGATGAAAAGGAGAGTGAACCCCTGCCTTTTATCTTCTTGTGGGTTTCTAACTGGTTTGTCAAGCTCTGGTTCATTCTGTGGGTCCAGGTGTGTTCAAAGGGCTTTGCTAAATAACCTAATCCCTCAGGGATTAAAAAATGCTCTCATTTTGCATGTGATAAACTATTGCATTGTTTTGTTCCCCAGTTAAGAGAAAATGCATTCACCCTTCACCTCTCTGAGAGAAACCAACTTTTCCAGACAATGCCACAGACATTTGAATGGATTTTGTACCATTTTGCATATTTGGTTTTGTCAGAGCTACACATGAACAATGCTGCACCCTTGGTGATCACCTTGGATTAACACAAAAACAATCTTTCATTTAAGCTAAGAAAATACATCATTTGAAGCATGGAGAGAGAATGGAAACTATGTGTTTTCTGAGCTTGTAGCAGGTTTGCGTTTAAAGAAAGTACGTGTTGAATGAGAATCTTTTGTTACATCACATTGATGCAGGTGCCTGTAAAGGGAGGGGCATGATGACAGACGCTTGGGTTGGCTTGGAACATCACCAAAGAGTTCGAGAATCATTTTACAGAGGGCCAGAGATACAGTGTTTGCCATGTATATACGGAGCTACGAGTGATTCACCGTGAACTTCAACATTTTATCATTTATTTTGTTTTCCTTTCATATGTTTATCTACATTTGAGAAAAAAGGTAAGTTTGTGTTGTTATTTTAACATCAATACCTGTAAAATCCTAATTTTGAATTATTATGCAGCGTATGATAATGAGAACTTACATGATTTTGACTGATCTTTTCAAAAGATGCTGATTAATCATTTTCAATTTTTTTTTATAGAGCAGTAAGGATATTTGATGGGAGCACATTTTAAAAAAAATTTCTCACTACCAAGCTTGTCATCAACTGGAAACATTCGAAAGAACATCTCAGCCTAAATATATTCACAGTGTTAGAAAACTTCATGGTTTTATAAATGGTTTATTACCCCTTACTTAGTCAGTTCATGGCTTTATTAACAGCTGGGGAACCAGATATTTTACAAACAGTAGTCTAAGTGTTGGCCTAAATGTGGGTATGTTAGTTACTAAGCATTATTAAAGCTATTATTAATAATTCTATTCAGGTTCTCTTTAGAAAGTAATTTCCTGTATGCTTTAATTCAACACCAACAAAGCCTTTAAAGACGTTTTGTTTCTCACTGCTTGTGTTGTGACTAGGGATGTTTGCTATTGGCTTTTTCACCGATATACCAATATTGTCAAACTCTTACTTTCTGATATCAACCAATACTGATCTGTGCAGACAACAGTGAGGTTAAATCTGTCATAATTTGAGAGATACAACTTATAATCTACTCTGAAAGCTAAAGATATCCTTAACTCAGCCAGAGGAGTTCATTTTGGACATCTGGCTGCCATGTATCAGACTAGCAGGTATTGGCCAACATGTGGCTAATTATAATGTTTCTGACAACTCTGTAACTTGTCCAACAACTTAAAACCAGATTATTATAAGCAGCTTCAAAGCAAGTCAGTTTGTAGCAGCAGGAGCTGCACCGTAGTCACATAACTCTGAAAGGAATGCTGGGACATGAAGTTCTTCCACAATAACAGGGATTTTTTTACATGATGGACCAGTGCAAATGGAATAAGATATCAAGAGATTTCATAACGATTTTGTTAGTAAAAATATCACTCCAGAAAAACCAATGCCGATATTTATCGAAAATCACATTTTAATGCCAATGTCGGTGGTTAATTTCAATAGGCCAGTGATATCGGACACCTCTGACTAACGCCATGTATAAGTTACAGGGGTTGTGTCGGGCGGTTGTCCCCCGATTATTTTGGACATCTCTAGTAGTGACACAAGATTTAGCTTGCTGTGTAGCCATTCTTCCACTTTTACACTCATCTTTTTTTAACTTGTGCTTCTTCTCAGATTTAACAAGCTTCTGCACCAAAGGTCCAACACATCTCACAAGATGGATAAGTTTCGCATGATGTTCCAGTTTCTCCAGTCCAATCAGGAGTCTTTCATGAATGGGATCTGTGGTATTATGGCACTAGCGAGCGCCCAGATGTACTCCGCCTTTGAGTTCAGCTGCCCCTGTATGCCAGAATATAATTACACCTATGGGATCGGCCTGCTTATTGTTCCTCCTATATGGTTCTTTTTATTAGGTTTTGTATTGAACAATAATGTGTCCGTACTAGCTGAGGAGTGGAAAAGACCAACTGGGAAACGGACCAAGGATCCAGCAGTCCTGCGTTACATGTTCTGCTCGATCACACAGAGATCCTTGATTGCACCTGCAGTGTGGGTGTCTGTCACCCTCATGGATGGGAAGAGCTTTCTCTGTGCTTTCAGCGTCAACTTGGATATTGAAAAGTTTGCAAATCGCAGTCTTATTACAGGGCTGTCGGAGACAGAGAAGATTAAACTGCTGGCAAAGATTCCTTGCAAAGACCTGTTTGAGCATCATGAAGTAAGAGTGGCAGCGTCAAGATACATCAAGTGCATATCACAGGCAAGTGAAAGTTCTTTTTAAACCTGCTTTTGCTGATTGTTTTTCAGAAAACTTGGAGACAACACAGCACTAGTTTGTCCCATGAGGTCCCTTTGACATTGTGCAGCCCAAAAGTTTGTGATCATGCAGCTTGAGAATGTTGGCTTCACTGCATATTGTCAAAAAAACAAACTATTTACAATATATTCTTATCTATGGTCAAGACGTGCTAACCACCAGCCTACTAGTCAAAGTCATTGTCAACATACTTGCCAATGTACTAGTCATTCCACAGTGGGGTGGAACATGTAAGCTCAGACTCTTCAGAACATCTGGATTTGTATGATGTAAACATGGACAAAATAAAGGAGGTTAGTATTTGGCTGATATGAAGACCACTGCAGAAAAGGCGACAGGGGCAGGACTGAAGGGCTACTCGATTATGGGGAAAAAAAATATATATTATCACGTTTATTTTGGTCAATATTGAAACCACGATTATTCAGTCGATTTTTTTTTTTTTTTACATTATGCATATCAGCATATCTCTGTCAAAAAGCAGTTTGTTATTGATAATTTATGCAAAACATAACACACCTCCTGCACTCTTACACTCAGCAGTGTGAGTGTAGGTTGTATAGCAGGGAAAGGGAATGTGTTGTGCATGTGTGGCTCTTTCAGAATTTGTGTGAAAAAAAATGGTAAATTGTTTTAACTCGATGAGTATACATATGAGTTTAGATATTGTTTGACTTGGAAATTGAAATCACAATCAAATTTTGATTAATTGCACAGACCTACAGGACAGTTGATGGTATGGATGGACCACCATACGAAATGCACTGAATATCTGATCTCATTTGCCTCCATACCTCCTGTACAATCACCTTCACATAGTACCATGGCTATGTGTAGCATTAATATCTGAGGATATGCATGGCCAATGCTCCAAACAAAGACTGGATACACAAGTAGGAGCCATCAATTTGCAAATACAGACAGAAATCAGAAATTCATTTATTTGTTTGTTTTTTCTGGAATTTGACAAGATTTTAGTTTTTTTTGTTTTTTTTCTGACATTATCTTAACATGAACCAAAAATTAACCTTGTTTGTATAGTCCCAAAATTTCTCCTTTGTTCTGCAAATTCTGAAGTTTTGTAAAGTCTGACTTTGCTTGTGTGCCTCCTTGTATCCTTTGGATACAGGCTCAAGGCAGAGGAAAATATATGAACTAAGACTCAAGATAAACACTTTTGTGGGTGCAAGGTTAAAATCTAGGTCTATAAGATGAACAAAGACCAATGTGGGCACTGTAGGAGACTTTGCAGCAGAACCGCCTTTTTCCTCGCTGCCAGAATATGCTTGATGTAGGACTACTTACTTCAGTCCTACAAGGGCTGCATTTCTCCAGGTTTTCAATGTTTCCCTGCTCCAAAAATCATTCCTGTCATCTCAAGCTCTCCAGCTCTTACAAATGCAGCTCCATTTGTGAGAGGCTAATCCCTGGTTTTGTGGAGATGAAAGGGCGGATTTCTAAACAAAACTTTTGCGGTTTTACTGCAATTTGGCGCTATGGGGATAGCCCTTAAAAGCACGTTTCAGAAACACTGAGCTTTCTTTTTTTAATCTTTGGTTCTTTTCCATGAATCATCTCATGACCCCTCAGTTTAATTGTTATCCCTGTACATAAATACTCCTATATAGTGGTTAAAGCAGCTCTACCTGTTGCTGCTACAACCGCAACATTTTGCTCATAGTTCAGACACTGTAGCTTCTCATGTCATTTATGAAGACAGGGACAAAGTTTCGTTTTAAAACTTTTATTTCTGCCCACACATTTTTCAGATTTCAGTGATTCTCGCAGATTCTTGCATCAGTTGCCCTTGTAACAGTAATTTAAGGGGCTCCATGTGGGGCCTAAGTATCTCACAAATCATAGCTGCTGCCCTGGCCGTCAGTTCATCTTTAAAAGAAACAATCTGGGTTGTTTTTTTGCTTTATTTTCTAATCAACTGTATAAAACCAAACCAGTCTTGGTAACTCTGTAAATAGCACTGCCAAACTCTGGTGGATTTTCTCTCTGGTGCAAGGTTAGCCCAAGTCTTTTTGTGGCCCTAAGCAGAATTTGGTGTTGGGGACCACCACAGCATCACTGGTACTCAACTGTCATTGGTGCTTGATCATTTCATACACTTTAAATGTAAAACACCAATTCACTTGAATGATTTGGGGTTGGTTTACAAACTAGTGTGTGTTTTAACTTCACTGAGGTATCAAATTCAGATAAATTGTTTGCTATAAATTTTCTCTTTTTGACATTTAGAGTGAACGTGGTTAACTAACTAAGTAAGAGAAAACATCAACAGACATTTATTTAGAGTAAACAAGTAAACCATTGCAATCTTCCACAACAAAATAGCTTAAAACTTTTGCTGACTTGTCCTTGATTTCTTTCATCTGTGAACCTCAGTTGTTCTGGAGCAGGGGTGGGCAACTCCAGTCCTCGAGGGCCAGCATTCTGCAGATTTGAGTTTCCCTGCTGGAATTCACCTGACTCCAATCAGTGTGTAATTATGCAGAGCTTGACATCAAGCTCTGCACAAGTCACAAGTGTGTTGCAACAGAGAAACTCCCATCACCTGCGGGATGCTGGCCCTTAAGAACCAGAGTTGCCATACCCTGCTCTAGAGCATATTGTGGTGCAGAAATCTATGTGCATGTACCATCCAACAGAGGCAGTAACCTGCAATGAAATTGATTAAACCAGTCTTATTTGGCATGCAACTAAGATGAAAACAACTGCATAAATTTAAGTGTTGGCACAAATTACCATTTTTATTTTATATATATATATATATATATATATATATATATATATATATATATATGTGTGTAAATATATATATGCTGTAGAGGCACCTAATGAAGGCTTATTCAGCATCTGTCTTGCATCCTGTTTCTTCTCTGAGCTCTCTCCAGCCAGTAAAAGTCTGTCTAATGATGACATTTCTCATATGTCTTGCTTTGTCACTTTATCTATTTATTTTCCTCTCTTCCTCTGACAATGTGTCCTTGAGTTTCTTTATTAATCAGTCACATGCCTTCAAAACAGCCAGTGTTTATATCAAGTTGCTGGCATACAGCGTGGTGCCATGAAGCGAGGTTCTCACACCTGCTGATAATCAGTTAATCAAGTGCATTTGTTTGGCAGCGCCTGGCTGCTGTTTAACCTTTTTAATTCCAATAGAAGTAATAAAGGTGGAAACTACACATCTTTATCCTTTTGTAGAGCTGACCTGGAGTGAAGACAGACAGACGTGCAGTCCTAAAAACAAACAAACAAACAAACATAGAGGCCACTGTGCAACGGAGTATTAGGGCCACAATAGAAAAAAAAAATTTTAAAAAAGGGAGGGGGCTTTGAAAATAAAGTCATAATATAATATAATGAGAAATAAACCCTTCTTATATGAAAATAAAGTCTTTATATTTTAATTTAGAAGTGGAAAGTTAATTTTAGAAAAATTAGGGTCATGGAGGATTTTTGCAAAGATGTACTTCAACTTAGTTTTACAAACTAAGAGATATTCAATCTCTTGGCACTTCAGCATCACATTGTCTTTTGTATCAGGACTTTGAAAAGAATCTGAAAGAAAATGAATCTATTCCGCAGAAAGAACCAGACAGACTTGGAGGAAATCTCTGTTTTTGTGGAGGGAGAAATGGGTGGAACCGGTTGATTGCAGGGTTATAGATGGATGCATCAGCAGGCAATTCAGAGGGGTTTTGTAGTCCTTCTTTAACTTGTACCTAAAAACTGTTCAATGATTCGATTAGTTTAAACATGCATGACATTAACTTACCGGAGCTGCACTCTTATGTGTATAATTCACTTACTAGTACAATTATTACTTTATTCTTGTAAATTCACAACTTTATTTTCGTAAATTTACAACTTTATTTTTGTAAATTTACATCTTTATTCTCGTAAAATAATTTTTTATCTTGTAAAATTACAACCTTTTTCTCAATGTCAGTGAAAAATTCTTTTCTTAATGTGGCCCTAATGATCTATCAGATAGAGCCGGAGAACTCAAATCCAGTCCTGGACAGTTACTATCCTGCAACTTTTAGATGCATCCCTTTTGCAACATTCCTGAATCAAAGAAATGGCTGGTTACCAGCTCAATGACATTAGCCTGGTACACCAGCCTGACTAATGCCATGTATGAGATACGCGGAAAGTCAGTCTGGGTTCCCTCCATTGCAAAGTCATTTCCACTCCAGTGAAAAACTGACCGGACCAATCGCAGCGCAGGAGGCGGGACTTTACAGCACGTCTTTTTCTGCGACTCATTTCTCTAACCATAAACAGTCAGAATGGCGGCTGCAGAGGAGCAACGATATAACGATGCCCTTTCTGATGTCTTAATGAGCTGCACGTGTTCTTAAAACCATAATAACTTGCTGCTCTGAGGGCTCTCCTCTTAAAAAGACGTTTGCGTCACTTCTGTGTTTCTCTGATTGGTTCTCTCCACTTCAATTTGTTCGTCTCGAGTTGGAAAACAGTCTCCAACGGAGGGAACCCAGACTGACTTGCTGCGCATCTCATACATAACGATAATCAGGCTGGTGCACCAGGCTACAATGACATGAGCCTGAGGTAATTCGGGTGTTTTGAAGAAGGGATGCATCTAAAGGTGGCAGGATAGTAGCTCTCGAGGGCTGGACTTGGGCGTCCCGCAGACAGCAAACAATGCATTTGATGGCTGAAAGTCATCTTGAGCTGAAAAGACCCAACAACAGATTTACTGCTAGAACTGTTGCCCTTATGAGCACGAAAGCAGCACTTGTAAAAATGTTCTCTGGTGGAGGTTCATATCTTTAAGTACTCAGTTTTACAATGCGAGCTTTCTACACCAATGCGAATGACCTTCATGCAACAGGAGAAACTAAAACAAGAGCCACAGGTTTCAAGTTGTTTTATGTTATGAGCACTGCCCCCTTGTGGTAATAGAAAGCTAAAAAAGTTGTGTGTTTGTGGGAGCTGCCTGCTGAGAAGCAATGGGTCAAATTCATGAAACGTGAGCAGAGCAAATTTATGTGTAAACTGTTAGTAGACGTAAATTTACGTGAATCTCGCATTCATCAACATTTTAGTAGCTATCTTTAGCTAGCTATCTTTCTCTTTACCATGACTTTAAGTTTTTACATTTGTTACTCATGAAACTGAGACAAATTTCAGTCCCCCAAAATACCAAAACATACTGTTATTCAGTATCTCTGTAGCCTAAAGCTAATCATAGTGTTTAAAGTATCACATCTCTAGAAAAGTCAAGTCTGCTGAGACTCTCTTAGTGAGCTATAAAACTGTCAAGAAGCTGCAAAATGCATTTTACTCATCCAACAAGTTTCCACTTCTATGTCAGCAAGATCACAGACTTGCAAGATGTCAAGGCCTGTCAAATGAGCTTTTATGCTGTTCTCATTATTCCCACCATGGAGTATTACTTTGCCTTGAGGCATTTTTTCTGCAATAAATTTCATCATTTTTTTTTTTTTTTTTTTACAGGCATGTGGGTGGATGTTTTTGCTCATGATGACCTTCACTGCTTTTCTGGTCCGAGCTATTCGGCCATGCTTTACCCAAGCGGCCTTCCTCAAAACCAAGTACTGGTCTCATTATATTGACATTGAACGCAAGATGTTCGATGAGACCTGTAAGGAGCATGCTAAGAGCTTTGCTAAAGTTTGCATCCACCAGTACTTTGAGAACGTCAGTGGAGAGATGCGAGGCATTCACCACCATGGCTCCAGCAAGGATGACAGTGACGATGAAGATGAAGACAAAAAGAAAAGCGACGAAGACAAGCTCCTGGGTATAAGAGCCCAGGATGACATGAACAAGGTTTTATGGAACTGGCACACCTGTAAACCAGCTCTGGCTCTGAAAAAGGACCAAACTGATGGAGAGCACAATGGCAAACTGAATGGGAATATAAACGGAGCAGTTAATGGGTTTGCAAAGGGACACGCCCATGACATGGAAAAAAAGGAATGGGCAGTGTATTATAGTAAGGTCTGAAGAGTTCAAAGGCAAAATCCTGCAAGACAGCTGTCAGAGAATTGCTGTTTGTCAGAGTTGCAGCAGAAACACCAGAAATGACTTTACCTATTTTTAGAACATCTTAGTTACAAATATAGCACTGCATTTTCATCAAGTTTTGCTTTTATGTCAATGCACAGATCTTTTTAAGAATAAATATCAGAAGAGCAATATGTCTTGACACGTTAAAGGATAAAGAGCTCTACAGTATAAATCCTTCTGGACAAAGACTGCATGTTTATGATTCTGATCTGGTTGATTCAATTATGAATTCCACATAATATTAAAATTAAATTTCATAGAACACAAATGTGTGACTATATGTAACTCAGATTAAAACATGCCAGCCCTCTCCTTGAATGAAGCCTGGATTAAAGCAGAACTCAGTAACTTCAGCTCGGGGCTCCCCCTAGTGGCGTCCTTTCACTGTCGTGTTCAACCCCCCTTACACCCCCACAGCACACAGACGGCTTCTCTACCTGTCTTTCTTCTATTTTGATCCCTGGATATATTTCTAAGCTTTTTCTAGCTTGTTGATGCTACTTTGCTGCGTTGGTAGCAGCACAGCATCTCCCTCTGCTCAAAGCAAAGACCTGTATCTTCTGAAACGGGACGTTTTACCCGCGATTTGCGGGTAAATATGCCGTGGATTATATTTTTCTCTGGTGTTGGCGAGTAGCAGGTAAGAATACGAACTTTTATTTACTTTTTGCGGACGTGACAAGTGATTATTTAGCCTGAAGCAGTGATGCTTCACCCGGCGCCCAGGCAGCGCAAGCTACGTGAATCACTCTGGTCCAGCAAAGAGTTGGTTATGAGAGCCAGGAGCCGGTGTTTTGGTGGTGTGAAGCTAAAGAAATGTTTTCTTCGAATTAGCGCTGGTAGTCTGGTTCAAATCAGAGCTGGAAGCAGCTCGGCAGATAGGGGACCTGAGTACCGTACAGCGGTTTCTGTTGTCGCAAGTTCTGCTCGGGTCGGCGCAGGCAAAGTTACATAGAGCTACTCACAGGCCAGAGGCCCCGGCGGGAGGGGGGGACATTGAATCGCTCCATAAAAACTTTGTTTAGCCCCACGGGGATTCCGAAAAGCATTTATTGAGGTAAAAAAGTTACTGAGTTTCCCCTTTAAGATTGAGGTCACACCTTTGTTTCCAACCGATTCTAACCCCCCCACTTTTTAAAATTAGTAAAAAAATCCCCCAAAAACCAAATTTTTTTTCTTCTTTTTTTTTCTTGTCGTTTTTATGGTTTGGATTTTCCCCTTTGGCCCCCCGAAGGGGGGATTAATATAATGAGAAGAGTTCTTCTTTCTGGCGGGTTTCCCCTTGGGTCACACCTCAATGAGCCTCACGATATCTCGGGTGTTTGGTGCTTTGGTGGCGCCTCAGCAATTGGGGCGCAGGCGTAACAACAGGAACTTTCCCTTTTTAACATCTTCATTGGAAATGAATAAGTAAATTCGATCCGTTTCACTATTTAAATAAATGAAACAGAAAATAATGTAAACTTAAAGGTGATTACAGCAAGTTTCACTCCTCCCCGCCAGTAGGTGGCGAACTAACACTTGCTTTCTCAGTTAGCATTAGCAACGTTACAGAATCAGCTAACCGTTAATTAGCATTAGCAAATGTTTAGACTACTCACAAAAAGTTAGGGATGTTCAACTTTCGGTTTTTGGAGAACAGCATGATGTGCAATAGATATTTAACTATTGAACAGTGTACATTTGCATTGAAATGTTTAGAGAAAGTCTAATTAAGTTCACCTGGAAAGGTTGTAGTGGATTTTAGGTTCATTCTGACATCATACAAAAACCCAAATAGGCTATCCCTAACTTTTTGTGAGTGGTGTATGTGCTTAGGAAGAAAGTAGCAACCTCTGTGGGGCTTTTGAGCCCCTCTCTTACCTTCACCCTCATCCTGCTTCATTTTTTTGTTTGCTTGAATTTGAGAAATGTAAGGCAATGAAGATGCTATTTCTACACATAGCACTCATAATGCTAATAGCGCAGAATCTAGTGCATAAGTAGTAGCCTAGTAGATGTTGGCATGGTAATCAGATGTAAATATTCATATGTTTTGGACCCGCCAAAATTGATAAAACAATTGTTTCTATGCTATGAAATAATTTTGGATAGAATACTACTTTTATTCTGTACCCCTATAGACATTCTGTGGATGTATAATTTTTTATTCTTTACAATGAGAAGAGTGTGACGTCACAAATGCAAGCAATTCCAGACACACCTGTTGTTGAGAATAAATGAACATGTTTGCTTTTGTAGATGACACTTGCTACTTCATACACTTTTCTACTGGTCTACAAGTTGCTTTTCATCTTTGTGAATATTACTGATATGTTAACTAACAAAATTCATAAATATGGATAAGTCAGCAGCTTCGCCTGTCAGTTCTGATGTGCAGTAAACAAAAAACTGTTACTTTTACTCTTTCATCCTTTCAACCTACAGAACAGATGCCGCTTCAAGGTGGAGTGTTGCAAATTCTGAAAACATGTCTCACAAGGAATCTGTTGTGTAATACATGTGTTAAAGGGTAACTGTCTACCCATGATTCTGTGTGAAAGCAGAAAACAAATGTTTAAGGATAACCCGAGGTCATCAGTATGAAAAGGTGGGCTTTTACCAGGATGATAGAAATGAAGGAAACCCCAGATTTTAATTCCACTGAAATGTTATGGTAGCACTTTAAACAAGCAAAATTGATAAATAATCCCTCACATGTCTTCCAGCTGAGGGAGTTGTTTGTGAGATGTGGTCAAAAATTTCACCGAACAGATGCCAGAGGTTCAGACAATTTGGAACTTGTTCATTAAATTATCTCAAGCAGGGTAGGCTATATCGTGCTTTAGTTCAGCGTTTTTTCTTATCCTGGTTCTGGCAAAAACAACAACAACAAAGTTCATGAACAGGATTTTTTTTTTTATTACTTCATGGCAAATTGAAGAGATCCAATAGGTCTTAGATGATCAGGACAAGGAAATGATTTCCACCTTATGCAACATAAAGCAACCAGTCTGTTCAACTTCTTACACATGCAAATGTGAACATATAACTGTTGTGATGAAGTCACATGATTGGCATTTTATGTTATTGTTGTGTGTTATGACTTTATTGACTGAGATTCTGTAAGCTACTTCATATGATTCGCTGTTGTTGGATACTATTTTTTTCCCTAATTTTTTACAATATTTTCAAGATCAAGAATATTCTTTGTTTTTCCAATGTGTTTTTTTTCAAAGATGTAGTTTGCCATTTAATTAAAATGTGCCATTTTCGTTTTAAAAATGTTTCTTTCTGGTACAGATGGAAATACAAGTCACAGCCTTAGATTAAGATCTGATAGAAAAAGTATAAACTCCTTTAGGCTGTACCTACTTGGTAATTTATGCTACCTTCATGTGGAATGGGAAAGGTGACCCTTTCCACTTACTAATTGGAAATTACCAGTGCATTGAGTTCAAATCTAAACCTTCGGCCTGTACTGTACTACTAGTATAGCTATCATGGAGTACAGGATACAGAGTTAAAATGGGGAGAAAACAAAAACAGACTCAAAAATTAGATTTACATAAAGTCAGTTTATCCCCAAACCTGGTTCTTCTTTTTTCTATTTTACTTCTTCCTGAACTTTTTCATCACGAATGACTGTTGATAACTCTGCATCTCTGTGAGACCAAGCTCGACAAAACCTGACTTCTGCAAATTCAGGCTGACTGCAAAGCATTATTGCAGCACACTGGGACCTCTCATTGATAACACAGATGAATGTTTGTGCAGGGAAGTCATAAATATCCCAAGAGTATGAAATACAAAGTGAGACGCATGAAGAGAAGAAACGGAAGCCACTTCAACCCGTTACTGCTCAGCTCAAGTCAAAACTGACAGACAACTTAACCCTTCATAAACGGAACGATGAACTCATTTCTCCGGTTGACGGGTTGTTTAGCATGATCGCTATCTTCGCTTAATGCTGGGCAAAAGGGGAAAAAACATTTCTGAGTCAGTTTCCTGCTCTGTACAGAAAACTGAGTTAGGCCTGAGAAGGCTGGAATATCATGTGAAGCCAAAGATTTATGCAAAAACAAAGGCTTGTGGCAGCCGAAGCATTTACAAGTCACAATGAAAACAAGGGCAACATTTGCATCTCATTTGCCCACTCCCTGTTTTTGGTCAGCGACTCCTTCTTTTGCAAACAATGAGGACTTTCCTTTTACTCTGGACAGCTGAATATTTACACCCACAGAGATGGGACACAATGTTGTTTTCTTAAAGTCATATTTCGCAAGAGGGTGTGCGGTTGCCAGAACCACCACCCCTCTCATGCCAACGACAGTCCGGAGGAAACAACAACACAGCATGTTTTATTCCAAAGCGTCTGAACACCCAGCAACGCATGCAGAGCATTAAGACTTGCATTTATGCCCATACATCTGTGCAGTCGATCCAGCTGTTCCTTAGTACTCACGAGTAATGTCATTACTACAACATGGAAGGGGGGTGGGGGGGTTGAAATGGCATGTATCCCACTGAAGTCTCCCCTCCCTCCCCCTCTGCCCCTGGGGATTAGTGGAGCAGCACTCCCCTTGACCGTCTCGCAGTTTGCCCAGTAGTCCAGCAGCTGTTCTTCTCTTCGGCAGGCAGGGCTGCTGGTGTGGGGGTGGGCGCGCATGCAATGTCTTTGTCTTTATTCATTCTTGGTCTTTCCCACTTTTTCTCTTCCTATTTCTTTAAATTTATATTCTATTATTCCATATTCTTGGTTTTCCTACGTGTAACGTCATTAACATGCCGAAAAAGCTGAGCAACCACTAAACTACAGAGTATCAGCGTAACGAGGAAGTGATGCATGCAGAGGCATGATTTTCGTCTATTCCTGACCTCCATTTCACACAAATGGCTTTGTTTTGGTTGTCAGGACATCAGCCATGCGCATATTACTGGCCTCCCTTGACTTTGCTGCAAGTGTCTCTTGTCTTCCTCTCACATATACATGCACAGGGGTGTGCGCATACAGACACATACACATCAGCATGCTTGCAGGCGCCCTATTCGTCAGAGTCTGCCTCATTCTGCCTTCCTCCTGCCTACAGATTGGAGGACACGGGCAGCGAGGGAGGGCTGACAGAGAGGAGAGTTGCGAGGCAAAACGGGTGGTCACATGAGCAGAGATCTGTTTACAAACCCAAGGCAGAGCAGAGCGAGGGGAGGAAGGGAAAGGCAAATTGTAGGCTCTCTCTGAGCACCATTATGGATCGAAAGAGGAAGAGGGGAAGCCTGCCACGACAAAGCCAGCTGGAGGTGTGAGAGGCTGAATGCGACGCACTTAAACACACTCTTGCACACACTCCGCCTTTGTCTCTGATTTTTTTTTTTCTCAATCGAAGCAGCAGATGGTTAGAGGGAGAGTAGGATCCCCCCTACGCATACACATATCTGCTGACTGACACACAAACACACACTCGAGCAAACCCAGCTAGAGGACTGTTGTTGACTGCATATGGAGCTCTCCTCACTTTGTTTGGGCTCAAAAGGAAGCACATCTTTGCCTTCTGGACTGAGGAGGAATATCAACTGCAAGATCAGAGGAGTGGAGGAGGTGGAGACAACAGAGACGACGAGAGGGGGTGAGACTTGTGAAAATCCTCTGTTAAAAAAGCAGCTTTAGGGGGAAGACAAAGCACAGATTAATGTTGGATAATTACCTTCATTGGGGGATGACTGTCATTTTGAACACTGGATGTCATTGAGACTGGTGAAGGGACGACGCTGCAGAGGCAAAGTGAAGTCAAAGAGGCTGTTTTCTGCTGGAAATGTGAGTATTTCCTGTTAGCAAGCTGCTTGTGTTGTTTACAGTGTTGTGACTGACTCAGATTCAGATTTCACAATCCTTCAGTCGCAGAAGCTGCCAGGCCTCTGAAAAACAACCATTTCCTCTCAACATTATGTCTTTCTTTTTTTCTCTCTTCTGTGATGACATCATTCTCTCTCGGGGTCCCAGAAGCACACGAGGTCTCCAGTCCCGGTCCAGACCCCCAAGTCCCAAATCTTCCAATCTTAACCCAGAGAGGGTAATCCAAGATTTGAGAATGCTGGGCAGCACAGACTGCTGAGCCAACAAAACCACACCTCCTGAGGATTTCTGGAATCTGAAAATCTTGACTGTTTGTGCAGGAGCTAACGTAGCCTGACAAAGGAGCGATCCAGCTCAGGGTAACTGAACCCAGGCTCCAAAACAGAACCAGCGTCCCAGGCTCCAGCCCACCAGTTTGGCTCGTCTCCAGCCTTCCTCCCGACAGACAGGGCCCGAATTCACTGCTGCTGACTTGGGAGTCAAATTTCATGCAACCATTCCAATGGTGTAACGGTAAGTGAGTGGATTTCACTGCTGTTTTCTGGATACATGAGAGGTGGAAGGGCTTTCTTAAAACTCAGCTAGTAGTCAGAGAGTGGAGGCCTCAGTTGATGTTCAACAAACCTGATTTAATATATTTGCTTGACAGTAATAACTAAAGATATTTTAGCTTCGGAACTTTTTCATGTAGTTTGTTTTTTGCGCCTACTTATACTTGTTCATGACTGGATCTCTCATTATACTTCAGCTGGTCTCCCCACACTTCCCCTTACCCCTTGTAAATCCCCCAACCCCCAACCACGTCAAATTATCTAGCTCTTGCCCCCCACAGTGTGCAAGCTGTACCCATTCACTCAATCTAAAAGAGACTTCCATAGTCATTTAGAGGCTGGCAAAGAGCATCCTCTGTGCAAATTAATAAGTGCGCATGTGGCCGGTGGAAGTGGGTCTTCCTCTGCTATTGTTTTACCAAATGGTCCTTGTCCCCAGAGTTCATTCTGCTTAATAACCCCCCTCCTCACACACACACACACACACACACACACACACACACACACCAACAAATTTGCGCATTTCTACCGTACCACACAGACTTACCCTTCCATCCCCCAGTGCTGTTCCACACACACACTGACACTCTGCTAGTCACCTCTGCGGAGTCTGTGGAACAGATGGTGGTGTGACGGAAGTGGTGTCTGTCCTTCATGTTTGTCTTGTTCACAGCCAATTAACGCGCAGTCCTACGAGCATCTCAGTTGCCACCACGGTGACAGTCACAGCTCCCCAGACACACCTGCATCCAAGCAATTATTACATTTACGTTCTCACCAAATACACAGCCCTGTTAATAAAACTGCCTTCATCTTATATTCACTTTTTGTACCTTCAGGTTCCCACAGACTCAAAGCCTGGTGGTTCTGGATCCTCAAGTCTACAGTCTAATCACATATAAGCAATAACAATTATTCACTGCAAAATTTAAATATTTTTGCTTAAAATAATCATCATACACTTTTTCCTTTAAAGAAAAATGATCTTTCCACTGCTTACTCTTACACAGCAGTTGTCTATACAAACACTGATGTTCATGCTTCTGGTTCAGACACGAAGTAGCAGCTGTAAATCACAGATATTTCAAATAGGATATAGTTTTTCCCAACAGCCTCCTCTTCTGAAGATATTAAGCCTTAGCAGCTGTAAACTCAATTAAATGAATGAATGAAATGAAAAATACTTTATTCATCCCCCGAAGGGAAATTCAGTATTGTAAAAGCTCACTTTTTTTTTTTTTTTTTTTTTTTTTTTTTTTTTTTTTTTTTTTTTTATAAATAAACAAAAAGTCAGTTAGTCTTGTTCTTTAGGGTGATGGTTGCTGGCAGGAATGAATTCCTGTATCTCTCCGTCCTACAGCGAACTTGACGCAGCCTCCCACTGAACACACTCTGTTGATTCTTCACCGTGTTGTGGAGAGGATGGGAAGTGTCCTCCATTATCTTCATCAGCTTGTGAAGCATTCTTTTTTGAACGATCAGCTCCAGCGGCTCCAGAGTTATCCCCAGCACAGAACCAGCTTTCTTGATCAGCTTGTTTAATTTCTTCAAGTCTCTGGTTCTGATGCTGCTGCCCCAGCAGATGGCTGCAAAGCTAATTGCACTTTCAACCACAGACTTATAGAAGATATGCAACATCTTTTTGCAGACATTAAATGATTTTAGCTTCCTTAAGAAGAAGAGTCTGCTCATACCTTTCTTGTAGATGTAGTCACAGTTGCATTTCCAATCAAGTCTGTTGTCCAGCTGAACTCCAAGGTATTTGTAGTTCTCTACCACCTCCACCTCCTCTTCCAGGATGTAGACAGGACTATGCTGCTTATTCTTGCTCCTCCTGAAGTCAACAATCATCTCTTTAGTCTTGCTGGTATTTAAGATGAGCTGATTGTTACTGCACCATTTCACAAACTGATTGACAAGTTCCCTGTATTCGGCTTCTTGTCCATCACTAATACACCCCACAACAGCAGAGTCATCAGAATATTTCTGCAGATGACAGGACTCAGAGTTGTACTGGAAGTCTGAGGTGTACAGTGTAAAGAGGAATGGTGAGAGTACAGTCCCTTGTGGTGCTCCAGTGCTGCTGACCACCATCTCAGACACACAACCTTTCAGTCTCACAAACTGTGGTCTGTTTGTGAGGTAGTCGTAAATCCAGGTGGTTGTGGAGGGATCCACCTGGAAGTTATGGAGCTTCTCACATAGTAAAGCAGGCTGAATAGTATTAAATGCACTTGAAAAATCAAAGAACATGACCCTCAAAGTGCTGCCTGACTGGTCCAGATGAGAGTGGGCTCTCTGAAGCAAGAAGATGATGGCGTCTTCAACCCCAAGCCCATTACGATATGCGAACTGTAATGGGTCCTGAAAGGTGTTGACTTGCTTGTTGAGGTGAGCCAGTAAGAGTCTCTCCAGGACTTTCATGATGTGAGATGTCAGAGCAACTGGTCTGTAGTCATTTGGTTCATCTGGTTGTGGTTTTTTAGGGACTGGAACAAGACAGGATGTTTTCCACAGCACAGGAACTCTGTTCTGTCTCAGGCTGGTGTTAAAAAGGTGCTGGAGAACCGGACATAGTTGTTCTGAGCAGGTCTTGAGAACTCTGGGACTGACACCATCTGGACCTGCAGCCTTGTTCCAGTTCAGTTTTTCTAGTTGTTTCTTGACCTGGTCACAGGAGACAGTCAGGCTGGAGGTGGAGGCAAAGAGGTCTCAGGTTGTCCTGATGTGGAGGGAGATGAGGCTGTGTTCAGGTCCATGTAGTAGGCTTGTAGGTGGAGGTGAGAAGAACCAGATTATGATCAGATCTTCCTAGAGGAGGCAGGGCAGAGGAGCTGTATGCATTCTTTGTATTTGCATAAAATAAGTCCAACATCTTATTTTCTCTGGTGGAGCAGCTGACAAACTGCTGGAAAGTTGGCAACGTAGCAGAGAGGAGACGTTGTTGAAGTCTCCAGAGATCGCTATGAATGAGTTTGGATGCTGTGTTTGTAGTTTAGTGCATAAAGTGCATATCTTTAAAAGGAACCAGGGTTTACAATTTTCCACCTTAGAAATCCTTACATCCTGGGGTTGGGAATTCAAACCTGGAAATTATTCATTATTATAATGAATGGAATAAATAACTTTGTGAACTTATCTAAGTGTTAATGTTGGAGTTTTAGCCCACAAGTTGCCAAATGTCTGTATTTGCTTTCTCTCTCTGGCAGGATGCCTTTGTGGTTTGGGTTCTCAACGCTCTGAACACTACTGCAGCATGACGTCTGACATCTATCAACTCCCACTCAATGTGTATGTCATTGTGCTGGGCATCGGCCTTTTCGTCTTCATGCTCAGCCTCATCTTCTGCTGCTACCTTTTTAGGTAAGTGAAGCAGCTTTGGAGGAAAGATGGAGACTTCAGTAGTGAAAGAATCTTTGCCACTTTGATCAAGCAAGAACAGGCAAGCAAGTAGAAGAGAAAAACTGGTTCATATCTCAGCTGTCACCGCTTCTTGATGTGGTGGTGAAGTTAATCAGAAAAAGACAGACCAGTATCACTTTACCAGTAAGTAGATTATTGCAGATGACAAAGTATTTGCTTTCAAAAAGAGCTCAATTTGGAAAAATGCTGTTTCTGAACTGAAAAACAATCTGAAACATACAGATGTCCTAAAAATGCTTTTTAATAATCAATGGATAAACTGGCTATATTTTCTTGTGAAAAAAATGTAATTGTTTGAATTTATGGCCACATTTTTGCTGCTTTGGTTTTACTCTCACCCCTCGTCAGTGTTGATTTCAGAAGCAGCTGTTGTCAGTAAAAGCCACTAAAAGCCACCTGTCCAGCACCAAACTGCAGACAGAGTTAGCAACTGGTCTCCTGACCGTCCAGCTAGATCAAAACAGAGTTAAAAGAACAAGTCAACTTTATTTAACTGCCAATGCTGAAAATGTTACTTCATATGTTGATTACAGAATTTTTGGTATGAGGGATTTTGCACATAGGGTGTATGGTAATACATTTAGTACACACTGTGTAATAGAAGTGGATATAAACTCTGATGTTATCTAACAAGCTGCATTTTGAAGGCTAGAATCGAGCATGCGGTCATCATCTTGACCTTTTTGGAAATGACCATCTTTGGATGGCAGGGTCCGGCTGGAAAATGATACTTGAAATCTGACTGGACAAAAAGACATTTCTGATAGAGTGTTGTGCAAGCAAAATAACACTATGAATTGTTGTAAGATAAAAAATATTATAACTTGTTATTATGATTACCGTATTTTCCAGACGACAAGTTGCTTCTGAGTATAAAGGCCCTTTCAGATAGGATGCGTTTTTTGCGGCGCGCGCCGCGGGGTAGGGCGCACCTGGCGCAGAGTCGGCGAAAGAGCACAGTGGCAGCGAGCACGTCAGGCACGCGTTGCCAAGCGACAGACCAGGAAGTGTTTTCTACCCAGCACGCTTCGTTGTGAGAGATGTACATCTCATGGTCGCAGCAAAGAGCTTTGCTCCAGAGGAGGAGGAAGAGATCAGCAGCAGATAAAAGGGTGGGGGTCCACCTGATCCTGGTAACAAGGCAGAACGTGGGGGAATTCAGGCTCGTCCGCGAGCTGCATTCTTTCACTCAGACCGCTTCCAGGTTTACTTCAGGCTGAACAAGGACCACTTTTTCCCCCTGAACTGGCCTCTCCTATTGGACGCGCTAGGATGTCGTCACAGCGCGCAGCGCCCGAATTGAAACATTTTCAATTCGAGCGCAGCGGCGTCAGCGCTGCCGCCGCGGCATGCGCCCATCTTGCGCGCCGCGGAGCTCCGCGGCATCGCGGTGCGCGCTGCCGTGGCGGTACCACATACACAATGAATGGGTTTGCCGCCGCGGCGCTGCGCTTGCCGCGTTCTATCTGAAAGGGCCTTAAGTCACATCAGTCAAAAAATGCATCATGAACAGGAAAAAAAAAACATATAAGTCACACTATAAGTCGTATTTATTTATTCAAAATAGGGTGATTTTCGGATTTTTCATATCCTACTTGTTACTGCTAAAAATGTTAATACCTGTAAATGATCATTGATATCATAAATAAGAAGGATAAACATGTTTTTTGAGGATTTGTTCCACCGCACAGGCAGTACAGCCAGATGTCCAAAATGAACTCCTCTCACTGAGATGAGACTATTTTGGGATTTTTGCCCTTGGAGCAGAATATAGTTGTCACAAGCCTAGCGGGCCCTCTTTTGACATTAAGGGCCCATTCAGAAAGCATAGTCTGCGAGTCTCGGTCCATTTGGGGACTCGGGTCGGTTGGGGGCGGGTGTGGTCTTCCAGACCGAGTTCACGTTGCACTATTGCCAAATGAGCCAAACGGGCCAAGAATGAGAATCTCAGGTGGCGCTGCTTTCGGATTCACCGTAGGCGAGGACAAGACGCACGTACAAGAAGGTTCTCACAACTTCTGTTCCCTCCTCAAAGCGACATTATTTTTGTACGAGGAGCTGGATATGATTTCATCAGATCAAATATCGATTAAAGCTTTTACTTCCTCGTAACTCCACGTCTAACCACGAGCCATCTTTATCAGTACTGCAGTCCCTCACGTGTGTTTGTTGTTGTAGCGTTTACCCACGTTGTCCAACGTTTGACCCACAATGCCAATGCAATTTGTAGTCCACTTCCTGTCTTTGGTTCACTTGAATCGGACCGAGACCTGCGTTACCAGGCGGACCGAGTCTGGTTGTTTGTTCCGGATCGGAGTTCGTTTGCGCATTCACAACTCCCCTAAGGAAGCACTTTCCGAGCAAACGGACTCTGATTCGGATCAAAAAGGCTTTGTGAATGCGCCCTAAATGGTAACATTTACTCCTTGGCTCACATTAGTCAATCAGAATTGATACTTAAAAATATGTTAAATATATTTTGATATATAAGTCGCACAAACTGCCGAACTATAAAAAAAAATGCGACTTACAGTCCAGAAAATACGGCATTATAAAATACAGGTAAATTAGTTTCCCTGGCACAAATCGCTCTGCAAGCCATGTGCAGTTTTGTTTGAAGCATCCAACCATCACAACGCTACCAACAGTCTCATAGACTCCAATGCAAAACCAGAGCAAGATTTTCAGAGAAAACCAAGTTATTCTGTTTTTAACTTGCTGTAATGTCAAAATTTGTCATTTAAAACCACAGATTTTACTCAGATTTGTGAGTCAAAGTCTTCTGATGGTCAACATGCCAAACCCTTGTCGACTAGAATTAGCCTCTTTGTTAATAGCAGTAGTTTGAGGCAAAGTCTGACTAAGTCTTTTCAGGCTGATTCAGATAAATGTTGCATGTGACCTCACCATGGCCCCTACAGTGGCAACCTCGACGGCCCCGATGACCTCAGCAGCTGATGATGATGATAGACATTTGGCAGCTTCTCTCATCTTAGTTGTATTTAAGCACTTTAATGCACTCAAGTTTTTAACAGTTAGCTAAACTCAATTGATAGACAGTCCCAGGAATCCCTCAGCAGTTTCTTCAGAAGTTGTGTAGTCTAATGGAGATCTAATGTCTGCTCAGTAATGTAATTCTTGTTCAAACTGGCACACAGTGATTGAATTGAGCTGATGAGACCATGAGGACTTATTGGGGGAGGAAGAAAAATCAATGACTTGGTATTTCTTGAGAAAAGCTAATGAATTTTTAATGGAAGTTTATTGGAGCTGCAGAATGTTTTGAAACCTTCACCTAGTGGCCATGAGTGGTATTACACTTTTAAGCTCATCCACCTTGGCTTCATGTCTCAGGTCTGATTGCATTATTTATCTTTTATATAATTATATGCAGATGGCTTCAAAAGTTATGAATTGAAAAAAGTACATATTTTAAAAAACTGAAGTTGAAAATGACAGTGATGAGATTATAAAAGGGCTTTTCTCGAATAGCTATAACTGACCATTTCCAGTCAGATTGTGAAGTAATCAAAAAAATGTCCCAGTTTAGAATTAAACTGCAAACTGGTGTCAGCTTTACCGTCGTTGGTTTACTGACATGCAGTCATGGCAGTCGCGTATCCCGGAAATTTTTTAATGGGGTGGCCAATGAATAGATTTTACAAACTACAGTGTTAGCAAGGTCATTGTTTACTTCAGTTAGAATAACTGTGTAAAACCACAGAATAAAGAATATTATACAAGTTATGAAGTTTAAAAAAGAGCTAATGGGTATTAGGAAGGTACTTAAAGTTATGCCGTGTAACTTTTGGCCACTATGGGCACTAAACCTGTAACTTCCCACAGGCGCCACAACTGTCTCAAAATTAAACAGTCTTAGTCTGTGTTTTGGAAAAGTGTTGCAGACCACTTTGAAAAGCTGATTTTTAAGTCATCAAGCCATTAATCAAAGCGCTCCAGGTTACATGATCCAATGAGAGACGGCCCGCTCCTGAGAAGTTACAATGCCTGGTTTTTGAGAATGGCAGCCCCCACGGAGCAACAACATGCGTCAAGTGCTCTATAGTGACCACAGAAAGCAGCTATAGTTACTTATATTAATAACAATGTTAGAATATAATGTATCATAATATTCTGCTAACATTGGGTTCAAAAGTTACACTGTATCACTTTAAAGAGGAAAATGGGGTTAGAAGACGCTTTTGCAATCAGCACAGCAAATTCAAAAGTGTTACATTTCTGGTGTTAATTGTTTCAGTGTTGATTCAAATGCAATTAACTCTGATGTAGTGAACAGTCATGGCTGAGAGGGTGTAATATCATGGCATTGGAAGATTTAACACTTAGGGGTGTTGTTATGCTGCCTTCATGTTGTATAGGAAAGATGATCCTTTCCACTTGTTAAGTGGAAATTACCAGCGCGTTGTGTTCAAGTAATTTGTTGTTGTAATAAAGTTAAACACTGTAGGCTGTCTTCTACTGACTAGCTATCTAGCTGCTAGCTAGCATCTGCTCTGAGAAGGTAAACCAAACAATAATCATATTTTTACAAACAAAACTTAGTTTAAATGGAAATGTTTTGTTCTAACTACAAACTAACCAAACAGCAGCAGAAAACATAATGCAATGCATCCCATTCAGGATATATTTGCTGCTCTCCGCCATGTTGAAATGGCAACTCGGGTATCTTAAAATTTTCCCAGCTTTCCAGTGGAAATTACAACACGAGTAGGTGTTCAAGTGCAATTTTGGTGTCGGACTTTGGTATTTACCATAAATACGACACCACATGAAGTTCATGAGCGTAATTGGTCCAGGAGTGGGTTCATTTGAATATGTCCCATCATGCTCTGTGGCGCTTCCTGTTCTGTTCAGGACCATGAGTTAAAGACCCACAACAGAACTTTTAGCAGTTTTCCCAGCGATGCGCCACCTATCAATGGTTAAACTGGCATCCATCTTGCATCGTACCTGCACTGTGAGCATACTTGCTAACATTGAGTTGTGAAAAATAGGGAGATTTTTTTTCATCTGTGTATCGGCCTAAAGTATAATTTAGGGATGCGTGATAACCTTTTTTAAAACCGATACCAACAACCAATAAATTTCAGCTTCTAAAGGCCACTAACAATAACTTATAACCAATAACACACATACATACATAATCATACCGAATCAAAAATTCCAACTTTATGGGGTAGCTAGTATCTAAAATAAGAAGGGAAATTGGGTTGGAAGCAGCTTGGGGTGTTCCCTGTGAAGCAGCAGTTTTCTTTCCCCAATTACAATATCTAGGCGAGTTAAGCTTAAAACTGGGATTTTCAACTTCTGCATGTCCGATCTTAAAAATTTCAAACGTATGGGGTAGTCAATGCAAGCTGAAGCCAGCTCTACATATCCACACACATGCACACATACACACAGGCATGCATACATACATGCCCATATTCACACATACGCACACAGAGCAAAAATATAAAGAAAAATAAGAAATGAAATTCACTTTTCAGTCACATCAAGATCACATAGACAGCATCTGAGTGTGCGTGTCTGAGTAACGACTTCTTCGTCATTTTCTCGTGTTTCGGCAGGCTGTGCACGTAAGGGTTGCCAGATACTGTTACAAATATCCCCCACAAGCTTGTGTCCTTCACTGTAAGATCGGGATATTCGCGGGATAAATGACTGATAGGGAGAACGGTGGGAGATAACATTAAAAATCGGGAGTCTCCCGCGTGAATCGGGAGGGTTGGCAAGTATGTGTGAGCTCACTCCAGCCAGTTAAAGACAGTCTTATCTTGACTCTTGTTCTGTCCCTTCCTCTCTTTCTCCGGTAATGTTTCTTTGCAATTCGTTGCTGAATCTGACATGATGCGCTTTCAAAACACCCGTTGTGTTTATGTCTGGTTCATATCCATTTGCTAGCACGATGCGGTGCGCAACAAACAGTTGGTGCAATGTCACGGCCCCGTCCCAGACGCAAAACTTTGCATTATCAGACAGATATATAAGTAGAATAATACATTCCATTGTTGCTGATTTTGTCACTATTATCCATCTTGGTGTTAAAGTTTAGCACTGCAAAAGTTTGTTGATTTTAACACTGTGACAGTGTTAGTAATTTAACACTTTCAAAAGTGTTAATCTAACACTTTTAAGGTTCCCATAAAAACTATTGGCAAGTGTTGAATTTAACTCTGAGGGTGTTGAATTTCAGCTCTCAAATTTGCTGCAGTTGTAGGAATGAGAAAAGGCAACCAAAGTTGGCCTGAAACCTACTTTGGCTGAGTTTTCCCCGATCAAAGTGGGTGTTCCTCAGTATTAGACCCAAACAAATCTGACTCACCATCCTTCAAAATCAAATCCTGTCATAAAACTATGGTTTCCGGTCAACCACATCTCCCGCTACAGTTATGTTTGCTGTACAGACTGCAGTCTTATTTTCTGTGTCCCCCTCTCAGGTTGAAACAGCAAGGAACGAGGGAGCAGTTCAGCTACAATGAGGTATGTCTGCAGTATCTGCCACCGTGGGTAAATATGTAACACAAGCCTCCGAGGCTTGTTATAAATACTAGTAGGCCTTATAGCATCTCGGTAGTTGTGAAACTTAACACCCCCCTTTATAGATGACCTTGACTTTTATCCGCATTTCATTGGTTTTAAAACGTTAATCCAGTTTGTAGTGAACAGGTAGCGGGGTGTGACAGTGTGGTGTGTTGACAGACACTGAAAATGTTTTCAGCCTTGGGGAAGGTTGAACTCCCACTGCAGCTTTCTGAATTATGTAAATGGTTGTCTTAACTATGCAAGAAACAAAAGAATGCATACCGCTCTTGTGTGTGTTATAAGGCGATCGCATCAGGACAGTGAATCCAGCTGAAGTGTTTGTTTTACTTGGTGGTTTTTCTGCAATGGTGACTGACAGGAACAAGAAGAGCTTTGATAACGCACCAACAACTGCATTTTGTCTCCTTACTGTAGGTGGTGTTGAAGGGAGCAAGCAAGAAACTGAGCCTTCTTGGAGTAAGTCACTCTTTCTGTTGAAGCCTAAACAGACAGCTGTACACATTTAATGTTACCCACAGGGTTTTTACATAGATCAGATTATCGATTCATAGATTACAGGGTTCTGGTAACTCACTTTGTCCTTTTTAAAGTTATTCTAAACTGCAGAGTGGAGATGCATTGCAAATATCTTTTTAAGTGTCTATAAGAGTGCCTGCAGAATGTAGGCCTCCAAGAATAACTGCACTCATTCAAAATGCATTAAACAAAAGATCTTCCTGTAGTCTCTAAAAAGACTGCTTATTTAATTTTTTTCCCCTCTTTTCTACAAGGTAAAGAAAGAGATATTGGCTTCAAATTCACTGTCCAATCTAATCCATTCAGAATCCAAACACAGTTTAAGGGTAGTTTCAGGCTACTGGCATTTCTGTGCTTTAGGGTTGAATTACATTACGTGAAACTGATGCTACAAACGACAGCTGTGGTGAGATACGCACCAGTTCAATGAGGAAAAAAGCAGAGGTGGAAGCTGTAACCTGATCTCAGTCTGAGCTGAAAGCATTTGTGTTATGGTATAGAAATATTCTGTTACACCCAAAAGTCTAGCCTTTACTTTTCATTTTATTTACCAAGCGCGAGCATATTACCTTTAGAATAAAGATTCCTACATAAAGTAAAAGTAATCATAGTGCAGATTTTGGTTTCATAGTGCAGATTTTAGAATATAGGCTTTTAACCAACTGATGAATCTCTCTATGAAAGCAAAGAGGACTCAGTTTTTCACACACTGCTTCTGCATTTTGGCTTAGTTGTTAAATAAATAATAACAGAGTAACATTGTGCTGGTGTTCATTTGAGGTGTTATTTATCCAATTCAAAAATTTATAAGCGCTATTTTTATGTTCAGATATGTAAAACCTTAAAACTGACTTTCTTGTACTTTCTTCCATTATAGCTTAAACACACTATTTAGAAAATTCTTTTCAATATGACTGTTAAAATTTCGTTGTCTTTTAAGCCGGTCTCTGGAAGCTGAGAACAGTCATTACTGCAATAGTTTAGTTTTGATCATAAGATAATGAAACTCGTTTTCACATGAAAAAAAAATCTGAATTTTGTCTAGATAACCGCGTAACAGGTTACTAGCTTGGTGATCTCAAGCTTTGATTGAGGTGAGCTCAAAAAGAAGCGGTTAGGGGCGGTGATTAGCTCAGTTGGTTGAGCAGCCGCCCCATGAACAGAGGCTACAGCTCCTCAGCGCAGTCGGCCCCGGTTTCGATTCCCGGTCCAGGTCCCTTTGCTGCATGTCACTCCCCACTCTCTCTGCCCCTTTCCTGTCACTATACACTGTCATATAAAGGCCACTAGTGCCCAAAAATCCTTTAAAAAAAAAAAGAAAAAAAGAAGCGGCTAGCACCTAATTTAAAAGATAATTGTTTAAATTGGTCAGAACCCATTACAGTACATTGAGTAAAGCATGTGTTCTTTATTTGCTTGGTGTTATCCTTGAACAAACACCCTCTTTGTTTTATCATATTTTTAAAAAAATAATTAACTGTTATCTTCACAAATGAGGTAACAGAATATTTTATCTCAAGAAAACAGTTTTCAAACTCGGCCTCTCTCAGCTTCCATACAGGTCTGCCCATAAACTTGTAGAAAACCTTAAATAAGACTAATGAGTGAACTGTATGTGAACACTCAGCTGAGGTACAAGTGACTGAGAGTAGTACGTGAATATGCCAAGTTTACTTTAAACCCTAGAAAAACTCACATTAACTAATCTTTTGTCTGATTTCTGTCTACAGCAAACCTGCGCGGTTTGTCTGGAAGAATTCAGGACCCGAGATGAACTTGGAGTGTGTCCATGTTCACACGCATTTCACAAGAAGTGAGTGCTATAAACTTTTATTTGGTTTTTAAGAAAATAAACAAGCTTATTTCCCTTTGTGCCTTTTTATGTAAGATTTAACTGCATTCCCATTCCCTATTGACTAGCAGAGTGACATGTCAGGTTGGCTTAGCATTAACACTGATGCTAACAACTAGCGTTTGCTAATCTCTGCTAGCAGTAAGATTAGCAGCAAAGCAGTTTTCATTGGAAACTTTTTGCCATGCAAGTGATATTATTATTATTATTTACTCAAAAAAAAAAAAAAACTATTACTTGGATGCTAAGGAGCTAAGCTAAGGAGTTAGCTTGCTTCCTAAGAAAAGTAGTCCATTTCTGATCCTATTCTATATGAGGAAAAAAAAAGTAAGAGTTTGACCATGAACATAATTTGCAAATGTGGAAGATTTTTTTTCTGTTTGTCTGTTTGTCATCAATTTTCATCAAAAGCCTCATATTTTATTACTGCAATTCAGATTTTTACAAGATGTGTTAATCAGTGTTCATTTAACACATTGTTTGTAAACTGCTATATTTTGCTGTGTCTTGTACGCTTTGCCTCATAGTTAATATCTTTTTCCTTTTTTAACTGACATCACAAAAGGAACCAAAACCCTCAAAACAATACATAATACAACTGCTTGCTCTTTAGAAATCTTAAAAGCAAAATAGTTGAAAAATGCTTTCATACTGTTTTGTTACCACTGGATGTAGTACACCAAGTGATCAAAGAAAGATGGAATGATGAATACTTAAAGGTACAGTGTGTAAAAAAAACCTAAGGTCAGTGGCAGAAAAATATGATATATAGTTCAAAACTGTTTCTATTGATGTGTAATCGCTGCACTAGAATAACTGTTGTGTCTATTTTCTTAGAATGAGTCATTTATTTCTACTTGTTGGAGATGCACATATATGGAGGCTGCCATATGTTCCACCATTTTTACTATGGTGTCCCTGAAAGGACAAAACAGTGACTATGTTTACATGGACAAATAATTCATCTATCCGATTGAAATCTTTCCGATCATAGATTCCAGCTGACATGTTTACATGGACAGGGGGAAAAGTGATCCAATTGCTTGTATTTAAGCTACTTGATGAACAGATATGTTCGTAATGCTTTTGAAGAACAATGGTTCTTATTTCGTAAGAAGAGGGGTTTTCTTTTTTAAATCTATAATCTTTTGACCGTCGAAATGCTCAATAATCATTAATCCTTTCGGTGGGGATTTAAAAAAAATGCAGCCATATAAGGTCCATACTGGACCCGGGGCTGAACCACATGGTCATGCATGGATCCGCTATGGAACCGGGTTAAAGGTGCAGCTACAGCTTTAGGTCTGCCTATGCTCCACCTAACATCAGAATTTCCAGTCAGAACGCGGATCACCGGTGGATCCGTTCCACTGTGCATGCGGACCCCTATATGACTCCGCAAGGCGAACAGCACTTCCACGCCATTTGCTATCTGGAGTTGCCTTACAGCACAGTCCTTTTCTGTTTTGCTTCCACCGTCTTCTCTGAATCTGCTACGTAACACAACCCTCATGTGATTCAAGTTTACATGCTAATTTTTTTCCTGCAGATCGGATAGTAAAAAGGTTTAAACCACCCCTCTTGATCGGATTGAAAATTCTTTCAGATCAAGGCCGATCGGATCAGCTGACATGTTTACATGACGCTTTTTTATTCTGACTGGCGTTTGATTGGATCAAAATTGCGCCATGTGAACGCAGTGATTGCATAGGAAGTGAGAACCCTCTGAACTTTAAAACTGCCGTACCAGCTTTGGTGCTCTAACTCCCATGAGTTAGAGCACTGTTTGTGATCAGTAATGCCTTAAAAGACATTAAAAGTAGTTACTCAGTACAGTCATAGCTACACCTGAGACCACTGGATCCACTCACAGATGAAAACATGTCAGAGAGAACTTTGGCCACCATACATTCACAACAGTACTTGGAATATGAAGTAATTTGAAAAAAAAAAAACATATTTTATTTCAAAAACCAATCTTTACCACAGTAATTCTTACATACTGTACCTTGAAAGATAGCAAAGTTGAAATTAGAAAGTTGTGGTTTAGACATGCTGCTATATTACAAATGTTTTGAAAGATGGATTACAAATAAGAGAGATGCTTTCACCTTAGCAATTATAAATTTGGACATCTCCACATTTATTAAAACATTAACAAGGTTGATCATAAGACATGAAAATTAAATATGCAGCTGAAACTGCATGAGAGATCATGCTCACACTCAACCTTTCTGTCCTTAAATTGACATAAATCCCCATTAATATCACCAACTACCAGCATTCAAAACTAGTTTGGAGTGCTATAGTTGCAAAGGATATGGGGTGTGTTTCTCAATTCTCTCCACAGAGGAAGAGCTAATGTATCCTGTCCTAAAGGAGAAAATGGAAGTGATCTTGCTCCTTTCCAAAGGATTTGGAGAATTTGATCCATTCTTGTAATGGTTGCATCTCTTATACGTCAAGGTCATTTCCCCCAGTGTGGAGCCTTCCAAGGGGGGGAGGGGGGAGACTCACTTATTCAGCTGATTCCATTGTTTGAAGAACTGGAGGCAGAAATGTCAGTATTTTACTGTACACACTGAAGCAGAAAAGTGGACCAGAAATTACATGTCAGTTCAGGAGCAGTGTCTTCTGCTGGAAAGGAAAATCCTTGGTTTGGAAACATAAAACATATTTTCTTAACCAGTTTTGAAGGCTTCTAAAAATAAATGATTATGTTTCAAGTTGTTAAACAAAATCACCATACAAATAAGCTGACAGCATCTACTTATTTGTCCTACTAGGTGCCTGCTTAAGTGGCTTGAGATCCGCAGCGTGTGCCCCATGTGTAACAAGCCCATCCTGCGGCTCCACAACGACGCTCCCCAGGGCGCTGAGGGCCCCATGGACCCAGAAGAGGTGTGAAAAAGATGGGGAAGAGAAAATCAGACTCCCCTTTTCAGAAAACACACACATTAAACACACTAAAGATGATGAACCATGATCATCTCAAAGGAAATGTTGATAATGATCCCAAGTGGCAGCGTTGCCGCTGACCTTTGAGCAATATGCCTTGATGGGAATCGAATACTGATTACGCCAACATGATCTGGTCTGGTCAGACAGAGACTGGATGAGTAGGATCTTCTCATAAAAATGCTCCTAGTTCTACTTCCATGTTGCACTGCTCACCAAGAAAAAAGAAAAAAAAAGTCAGGAGAGGCAGCCACATCAGAGCTGGGTGTCATCTTCACTGTCACCGGACGACTAGTGCAGCACTGCCAGTGACAAACATCACCAGAGGCATGGAGCAGGACATTAGAAAACAGGATCAGAGCGGATACCTCTATTATCTCAGGGGTGTTACCAAACAGCCAGCACAAACCATTTCAATAATCCTATAACCCAGTGCCACACATGCATCCTCAATACTGCCAACATAGGTGAAATGCTCGGGCAGCCGGAGGCGGCCACAACTCCTGACTGAAACAAAGACCAGCTGGAATACAACCATGATGATTTAAGTAGACAATGTTGTTACAGATTGTGTCCCAGGCCCTTCTCTTTTTTTTTAAAAGAGACTGATAGAAAACTAGTCTTGTCTGTCTGTATTGTATGTAAACGTCTCCCTATACATTATTTTGTATTTTAAATAAAGTGTCATGTAAATGTAAAATAATGGTGTTGGAGTGTGTTTGGGAAATTCTTTATGAATCTTGAAGGATTAAAAAATTGTGTCCATCATCTTTATTATACAAAATGGTTAAAATGCAAGTTGATGAAATGTTAAATACCAGCTTGTTTTTTTTTTAGGATTTATAGACGATTACAGCTAATTTTTACAAAAGGTCTGCTGTGCTTTTCAGCATGTTCAGAGTTTAAAGGTTCCACAATGAAAAAGTAAAGATAAGCTAAGAGGATCATTTGTTGGAATCATTATTATGAGTGAATTCATTAAAGTGTTCCAGGCCAGTGTTTTTAGTTTGCAGCATCAGTGGCTTTCGTTTCCACAAACTCTATGGCCTTTTCTTTGACGGCTTGGATGCTCTGAGGGGTGCCGTGCTTCTTCTCATACTCCAGGTAACGCTTAAAGAAGAACTTGATCTTTTTCACAGAAACGCTGAGGTGGATCACTCGATCGTAGAGTGCCCTGCAAGAGCCAAGAGGATGGAGAAGTATCGTGTTAGCTTTGTGTTTGAACTTGAATCAATGATAAATGAATATGAAAATGAGAAGGGAAGAACTGAAAAAGGTAGAAGAGCTTTTGCTTACCTGACTTCCTTCTGTGATCCGTGTTTGACCATGAGGTCGATGAAAACAGACCAGAGATCGGTACGTTTGGGGTAACTCGTCAGGACTTTGTCAAACATGTCGCGACCTCTGTCTGCGTTGCCGTAACGGAACTCCAGCTGAGCAAACTTGGTGATGACATCTACACCTGTCGGGATGGATGATGACACATGGGAGGTTAAAACGTATCGACAGTAGAAGCAGAGAGTAACATGTCTACATTTAAATACGCCGTCTTACTTTCTTTAGGGGGAAGACTCTTTAGCGCCCTCTGCAGGAGAGCACTCGCATCATCGCTCTTGCCCTGCTGGAGCAGGAACGTCCCATAGCTCAACCACACCGCCTTATTCTGACGGTAACGCTTCACCATCGTCTTGTACACCCCCTCTGCCTCCTGAAACAAACAAACAAACGTTGAGAAACGATTGGCTATGGAACAGTTTTTCCATATTTAAAGAAAAGCTGGGTACTCAACCTTGGTTTTGTTGGATTTGGCGTAGATGTCAGCCAGCTGCTGGTGCACAGGCATGGGCTCGCAGAACTGCAACGCTCGCTCAAATACTTTTTTAAGACTCTCCTCTGTGCCGTACATGTTCTCCAGGTTCAGTAAGGCCACCCACACATTCAGCTTCTCCTGCTCTTCCCTGGAGACAAAGCAGGAGCAGATTTTACACAAAGTCCATAATCCGACGGATTATGTTAACTTCAAGCCATTTTTAAATGTACTTTTATAAACAATGAATGTCATTTTTTTAGTCACCTGAAGGAGATGGTTTTAAGGGCCCGCTCTGCCACCGCACGGGCCTGCTCGATCTCTGTGGCCTGCAGATGGTGAGCCATGTACTGAAGCCAGAGCAGAGAGCTATTGGGTGAGGCTAAGAGCAAGCGCTCGAAAGCGGCAGCATCCTGGGGCCGCGAGTTTGGATCCATCAGCTCGGCCTCCCGCTGTACCAGGGCTTTCTCTGCTGCCTTCTTCTCCTGTTCCAGCTCATGGCGAGACTTCTTCTGGAGCTGGCAGTGGAGACAGTGAGTAATGCGGTTTTATTTTAGGAGATCATTTAAATAATAATAAAAAATGAAATCGTGCTTCTTTCACTTTTAATGTTTTTTCTTTTGGAACCTGCTGTAATGCTTTTAATGTTTCATGTAAAGCACTTTAATTTTCCTGTACATGAAATGTGCAATACAAATAAACTTGCCTTGCCTAAACTACTTTCTACTGTGTCCCAGGTGAGACACGCTAGCATGTGTTAATTGTGACACAACTATAGAAACCTCATGTCTTGGATTTCTTTTGAGGCCGGCATTATACAAACAGCCCTTGTAGTTGTGAAGATGCAGTACTCACAAAAAGTTGAGGATATTTGTTTTGTGTATGATGTCAGAATGAGGCAAGGCAAGTTTATTTGTATAGCACATTTCATGTACAGGACAATTCAAAGTGCTTTACATAAAACATTAGCATTACAGCGGGGTGCAAAAGGGAGAAAAAAAATAGAAGCATAATTCAAAATTAAAAGCATTAAAAACATTTAAGATTAAAAAGAGAATATAGAGATGTGCGGATTTTAACTTTTGAATAAAATCTATGTAAATGCAGCCGAGATCAGGTGGGTCTTCAACCTGGAGTTAAATAAACTAAGTGTTTCAGCTGATCTGAGGCTTTCTGGGAGTTTGTTCCAGACATGTGGAGCATAGAAGGCAATCTGATTGCCTGAGAGGCCGTGCACAGTGACGCCTTACCTTCGCGTTTTTATCTTGGTCTTCTCCATCACTGGCGTCGTCGTCGTGTGCTGCAGATGCAGGTTTCAGGGAACTCAGGTCCACATCCCAGGAGAAACCGGCAGACACCTGCAGTCTAGACGGGCCTGCTGGGCTGGGAGTCACCTGCAGAGACAGAAGGGAAGAACACTATTCATCAGGCCATGGACAGGGATTTTTTTTAAAAACTGATACTAAGCTGATGCTTACTTTTACAGGATCAGGTTTTTCTTCCTCCTCCCCACTCTCTTCTTCTCTAAAGTACACCTCCACTCCACTGTCGTTGCCATCACCCTTTGCTTTCTTTGCTTCCTTTTTTTCTTCTTCTTTGGAATCTTGGACTCTGCTTGCTTCATTAGAAATGAATGAACAGTAAAAACAAACATTAATCCTTTTTTAAACCACAAAACACAGAAAGATGAAGGCAGCATTTATTCCTGTCAGCCCAAACAATGATGAAAGATGGATAGGTGATGTTGGCTTTTTCCACTGCTGAGCACTGGTTACTTAAAGCACCTAGAAAGGTCCATGAGTGAAGCAATTATCTTACTTCAAAAGAAGAAGCTAAAATCTGAGGCAAAAAACAACGTTACTATGTTACCTGTTCGTTTGCTAACAGTGTGCGCTTCCTGCTCTTTTCCATCTCATGTTTCTTCTTCTCCTTTCCGGTGAGACGCAGCCGCAGGCTGAGCGATTCAGGAAGGACGTCTGGCTTCCCAGTGTCCACCGGGAGCAGAGAGAGGTTGACAAACTCCGCTTCAGTGTCAATACTGAGGACAGACGACAGGACTTACAGACTGAACATAGCGAGACAACCGTCCGGATTCTGCCTGATGTTCTGGGAAAAACGTCATTTAAATCAATATTTACTCCTGAATTCTGACTCAGGTCAGATCGATATCTGTTATCAAACATGATCAGTTCTTTATCTGAAAGTGAAAGGACAAAAGCAGTCTGGCAGGAAGGCGTGTCTGTCCTAAATCTAGACCGACTAGACCAGAGGACGACCAGGCTGACAATAAGGGAGTTGGATAAATTCCTCCCGTCTGAGATGAGATTTACCTGAGGATTTTGGTGGTGAGGAGAGTGTTGGGAGGCAGGTGCTCAGAAAGGACTTTGTGGCTGTTGATAAAGTATTTGGTGGATTTCTGAAGTTCAGCTCGTCCGATGATGTTCCTAGACAACCTAAAAGCAGAAAAAAGGTCACTATGGACATTATGAGGAAGGATGGAGTCACAACATTAAGGTTTTTGCAGGTTTCAACAAGTTAAATTTAAGACCTTGATGAATCAAATTTAAGCCCAACATGTTGCATTACCAGAAACATGATCCCAGATATTCAAAACCTTTTATTTTCATTAATTTAGTAATTAAACAAGAAAAAAAAATCCTATATCAGTTCAGTACTAAAACTGATATCAAAACAGTTACCTTTTAAACTCAAGTAAGCTTCCCAATACATGAATCTCAGCATAACTGCAGGACATGATGATACTCTTCTAAGAAAAACTAACCAATGTATGATTGTGACATAGTTTTGTGCTCACTCCTATTCGCAGACTGGCCCATTTCATGCTTTTAGTCAGCACAGGAACTGTAGTTTAATCACCATCATCATATCAGCACTTGAAGAGATCTGAGCCTCTCACAAAGATGGACAGAAACAACTTCTGGTTGAAGTGTTTTATTCAGCGTATTTAACCTGGCCAATGCTTCTCAGGGATGAATAAAAGTTAAAAAATTAACACTTGCCTAAA
The DNA here is from genome assembly GCA_023101725.1 of Atherinomorus stipes. Classification (NCBI taxonomy): domain Eukaryota; kingdom Metazoa; phylum Chordata; class Actinopteri; order Atheriniformes; family Atherinidae; genus Atherinomorus; species Atherinomorus stipes. Next base: position 17,456 of record JALJCO010012830.1, on the reverse strand, counting down.
TCAAATTTAAGATCTTGGATGAAAATCTGGCTGTTTTTAAGACCTTTTAAGGCCTTGAATTTAAACTCAGGAGTTTTAGACTTTTAAAGACACTGCAAGAGCCCTGTTAGGAGACAGTTTTTTTAATTTCGAAAAAAAAAAAAAAAAAAAAAAAAAAAAAAAAAAAAAAAAGCTAAAACATAAAATTTTGTACAATACACACATTAGGATTGTGGCCTTGTTTAAAAAAAAAAAACTCAGATATTTAATAAAATCACTTATCTTTGCACATTCCTTTTGATATTAAATAAATAAAAATATTAAGCCAGAAACTTCAACTCCAGCACTCGGGGACTGGGTGACCGTGGGTGACCGTGGACGGATAACGGATAGAATTGGAAAAATCAATAAGGTGCCGCAAAAGCTTAGAAAAACCAGAGGAGCTGAAAGAAAAGATCATTTGGGATTTTTCTTCCCTGTTTCAATTAAACATAATTAATCTGTCACACAGCACAGCTGAATGAACATCCTCCAAGTGTGATGAAGCCAATTTTGTTGCTGTTACAAAAGATGCGTGATTCAGAAATTCTTCATTTGGCTGCTCATCTCTGATACTCCTGTATTAGTGTGAAGTGTGTATTATCTGTCCAGTGCAGGATGAACTTCTCAGTTACCTGATGAAGACCCCCTGCTCTCCTACACACTTGACGTAGCCTCTGATGATCTGGCCCACCTTCAGGTTGTCAAAACACATTACTTCAGGGTCTTTCACCAGCTTGATTTGCTGCGGGTCGAGCCTGCAGGAGTGTGATGTAATCAGATCAGGTTTCTTTAAACTCAGTCAAAAGAAAGACAACTTGTCAGGGACTCTTCTCACCTTGACGGACGCAGAGATAACTGCCACTTTCCTGTTTCATTACCAAGAAGGAAACACCTGAAGATAAAAAGATGCTAAAGTTACATATCAGTGGATTCTGACACCTCACTGTCCAGCTTTCAGACACCGTCTTAGAGACCACCGACAGAGCAGCAACAGGAGAGACTCTTAGCAACAGATGCTGCAACTCTGTGCATGCTGCCAAGAGTGAGCTCTCTGGACTTCGAACTGCAGGCTGTGGGTTTCCATCCACGTTGTCTAGCAGGAGAATTCATCTGTGCAACCTGCCGATGCAGCATGTGACACCATCAGCTCAGCTGTTGCCAAGCAACAAACACAAAAACTAAAAATCCCAGCTTTAGAGTCCATGAAAAAGTCAAGGTGCCATGGTAAAGTCAGACTTGCAGCTGCTTCTCCATCTCTTTTGCTATTGTTCCTCTGGAGAACAGCTTATTTCTGGCACTGTGACAAGCCCACCAGCACAGGGACCCGCTCCCTGCTACCAGATTTAAAAATCCAGTTTAACCAAAACCAGTCTTGATTAGGACTGTGTGAATTTGCTTGAGCATCTGCACTGACCTGAGGATCTGATCTTTGCTGTGCGAGACTAACGGGTTTGGCCTGTAGGCATCAGCGAGGTCAGTGATGCAAACAGTGCCCACATCACCGAAGGGCAGTTTAACCAGGAGGCCAGTTTGTGGATGAATATTAATCACCATTCCTAGAGTCGTGCTGCCTTTCTCCAGTTTATGGACACCTGGAAGCAAAAGGAAACAAGAGATCTAATCAATATTCAAAGATGACTTATTGTTTTAAGTGTTAAAAGCTGAAAGTCCGAGGATCTCCTACCTGTGAGGGAGAGCACAAAGCGACGAGGTTTGATGCTCACTTCTACAACTTTAGCACGGACTGCTTGGCCCAGTTTGAACAGTTTCTCTGGGTGGCTGACGTTCTGGAAAAGCCACAAGAGAAATGTATTCTTCAATTCTCACCTCTTCTTCTCAAAGTAAGAGTCAAACTTGAAGAAGAGGAAGAATCTCTTCTGAAATTAAAGCCATGACATAGCAACCACACGGGCTTACTTTAGGATCGGTGATCATTGCAAGCAGTTCAACAGTCCCTGTGACAGACGGATCAGTGGTGACCACCAAAAACTTTTTGTCTGAATGAAACTGGGAACAAAAAGAAAAAAAATTAAAAGAGAGGAAAACCACAACAAAACATCAGCCGGTCTGAACTTTATGATTACAATTGCTGTTTGATTCAGATAACTAAAAATATCGTTCTGTAAAATTCAATCAAATCCAACCTGCAGGATTTCCAACAAATAAAACCATCAGTGAATGTCGGTGTGGCCAGACTGTTCCTGCATGCCATGATTTGTTTTCCAATATTAATCGTTTCACAAACTGGTAACTCACAAGCAAAACTGCTCTCATCCCTGGAAAACCACTTCACAAAAAGGCTCTAAAATCTTTGACAGGGAAAATTATTCATATCACTGCCATTATATTCTTTGTAAATACAATTTTTTTACATTTTGGGAACGATCAAAACATTCACATATGCCTGTTCTACACACAAAATATTAACTGGACATGCACAGCCACCAATGAAGGAATACGTCAAACTAAAATCTGAAAGAGTTACTAGAACCACTACAGATGTGCCACTTCTGGACAATCTGCACTGTCACTGGAGAGAAACATCTGGAACACAATACCACCTGTAATAAGAGGATGCACTCCATACACCACCTTTAAATCCATATCAATCACTGGCTCATAACCAGCCAAAGCTAGAAGGATGCTCTGATTTCATCCGCCTTGCTTTTGTGTCAACAGTTTGATTCTTTCTTGTAATTTTAGTCTTCATGTGTAGGACATCTTTACATTTGTTCATATGCTTATTATCGTTCGAAAGTGGTAATTTGTAGTTTTCTCATGTTGTAATTTCACAAATTAGCTGTAGACTTCACAGCTTTCCAAGCTTACCTTTGATACAAAGCATGTTATTTCTTCCCCGACCTTGTAGCTCTTCAGTTTTTCATCAGCGGTGGCTTGTTTGAAGTTATCATTTTGTTCCAGTTTACTACAGAAAGAAAGAAAAAGAAACACATTAGAAAAGAAACATATTTGGGTGGCAAAACTATGCAACCATTGCAACAAGTTAATATGAATGTTATTCATTAGAATTTTCATCATCGTGGTATTTTTTAATTCTTAAAGAATTCTACTGACTTTTCTGGTTATAAGAGTGATAACCACGATAACTACATCATGCATTACATAACTACTTCCCCCAAACTGTTATTACTGTACTCCATTATTATTACCCCTATTACTATTATTATTATCCCATTATTAATATAACCCCTACTATTATTTTCATATCGATTATAATTGATACACACACACACACCAAAACTGCCAATATTGTTGTTGTTCACTGCATTGTCTCTTTGCAAAATTGAAATAAATAAATAAATTCGATGTGTGATGCTTAAATTTGGTGGATAGTTACCTGGGTACAAGTGTGAGCTCAGGAATTTTGTAGATGAATTTGGGATGAGAGAAAGGCAGATATCTGTAATAAAACAGCCCAAGAACAGTAAGCTCAGTAATATTTATCAGATAATTAACAGGAAAGCTGAAAAAGAGGAAGGATGAATAAAAACCGTAACGCGGGAAAATCTCCAGAGCCGTGCTCACCTGCGACTGGAAGCTTCCCGTCCTCCGATAACCCTGGTGGTGACCATGCTGCCCACTTTCACCGAGGATGTGGGGAAGGATCCCAGGAGCACCTTGTCCGGCTCCACCACCTCGGACACGTGCACGCTGCCTGTGCTTCCATCTTCCAGCTTCACCTGGATGCAGGTGGGCTTCACGCTCTGCACTCTGCCCTGCAGGATTTCACCGAAGCAGTGACCTCTGGTGCCCGTTAAGTTTTCTGAGGTATTCCATTGGCGTTTAGGCGCGCCCTGTTGCCATGACACTAGGGGGAGCCCTTGTAATTCTTCGCAGCTGGGCTCCACAACTTCAGTTGCTAAAGTCTTCCCCTCCTTCAGCTTCTCCGCCTCAGAGAGAATGATGTCATTCAGGTGGCTGCAGGTCTGGATCACAGTCAGCTGTGCTGTATCCTCCAGTGAGATAACGATGAAGTCTCCTTCTATGTGCTGCACCTTAGCAGTGCATTTCCTTCCCTCAGTCAGCTATTCAAAGAAAGCAATTTAATTTACCGCTGTTCTGTTTAAATATGAAACAAGCTAGAAAAAAACAAAAAAAATTTATAAAACTCACAGGTTTTTTCTTTCCGAACAGAGAGGGAAGAACAGAAACGTAGACACAAGACTGCAGGATGTCAACATGGAGGATGACCGCTGTTACTTTCTGCCCAACAGTCAGGCTAACACCTGGAAATATGCAGCAAATGGACAGATTACATCTGTAACTCAAATGGAATGACTCAGTAACTGTTGTGATGCAACTAGAAGGGATTCAAGTTTCATTTTCATCTGTTGGTGAGACGCAAAATAAACTAGTATCGTGGAGAAAAAAAAAACAGAATCACAAAAAGAAGCGAAAAAAAAAACAACACTATGATACAGAGTAAATATTAAATTCACTCCATCATATTGATACAGTAATACAGAAAACAGCGACTGCTTTCTAAACTGCCTTCATTATCAAGATAAACCAAGTGCAATTTTCAGGACAAATTTTCATTTCCAATTTGGTGAAAGGTCCGATAGAATTAAATCTGATAGTTATTTGATCCGTCTTGCACAACAGACTGGTTTCTATGCAACTTCATCTCAGATTTAATATGCATGTTGAATAATTACTAAAATAAGTTACAAGAAAGATGAGATATTCATTAATACTAACGTGTTATGTGATGCTTAGTGGCGACGATGGTGGCACCGAGCAGATCGTCAGACTTGAATTTGACACAGTCAGCCTTCACAGAATCCACCGTCAGCTTCAGCTTCTGACCGACAGACAGAGCGCACAGCTGCTGGCCGAGTTCACTGCCATCTATGAATGAAAAGAGAGCGAATGAGAGACTTGCATGTGTCTGGCATGGTGTTGAGGTTGGGATTTTTGGTGAAAACCGCCTCCTTTCACCTGCAGCAGAACATACCTCTCATAGCCAGCATTTCATTCACAGCTCTTCTCTCCTGCAGACCATTAATGAGCCTGGTCTGGGCGTCCCCCTCCGGCGTTATGAGCTCTGATATCTTCAGCGTGACCAGGAATCGATGCTTCTCCTCATCCAAGTTGGTGACTTTAGCAAAAACTGTCTGGCCCAGCTGGAAGGTGGTCGTTGTGTCGCTGATGAACTTGTTAGACATAGCCTTAAAACAAAGGGTTGGAAAAAAAGAAATTGAACAGAAACGCATCTGGTGGGATCAGATGTTTTCAGTCTCTTTAACTCACCGATTTGGGTGCAAGACCAACAAGGCCGTATGGGAATTCTACAAAGACACCATAAGGCAAGATGTTCTTGATCCAGCCAATCAGCTGCATTCCAACTGTGATTTCAGAAAAATCTTTTGCAACTGCTCCCTCCTCCAGCGACCATCTCACCGCCGGCTTCTTGGTGAGAATCTAAACAGGCAGCTAAGGAGACGAGACCTTCTCAGATGTGTAAATTTAACTGGATTTGCTGGAGTTCATCTCAACCTCAGGTCAGAAATGTGAGGAAAAGGATACGATGCTCTGCTTGCTCTTGTTGATACAGACGAGGTTCGAGATCACGTCTCCTTCTTGGAGACTCTCCCACAGCAAAGGGCAGTTGGACATGTGATCAGAAAGGTGCATTGTGGGAAGCACAGCGCAGATGTCATCGGGGAGGACGGCCACCTCCAAACCATTGACGGTCTTCTTCACCACCTTTGCCTCCAGCCTCTGAAGCGCACAAAGCAAGGCAGAACATTAGAAACTTTATAATAAATAAAAAAAGATGAGACAAAAAAAATAAAAAAATAAAAATCAGCCTTACCTTGCCCACCTCACAGTCAACCTTGGCAGCTTCCTCTGTCTCCCCCTCCACCACCGCCTTAAATGACAGCACCATCTTTTCCTTCTCCGGGTCACACTGAAGAACTTTAGCCTTCACCACCTGAACATTCAACAGAAACAAAGAACTTCATCAGACTCCAAGCTCTGGCATGTTTCTGAGCGTCCAAGCCGTCCAACCTCCTCACCTGTCCCATATAGAAGACCTCCTCTGGACTGTAGATGGGCTGAGCGCTGAGCTCACTGGACGGCACCAAACCTTTGACATTGTTGTAGAAGCGAACGATGCAGCCGAAGTCTTTGACGCACACGATGAAGCCGTGCGAGATGCGTCCGGGACGGGCATCGGCGTAGCTGAGGAACACCGGCAGAGAGCTCTCAACCAGAGCCTTCTTCCTGGTCAGGTGCAGCTTCTTATTCTCTGGATCGACTGACAGCACCTGGAGGCACGTGTTCACATGCAGACAGGAACGATGCATGAACATGCCGTAGGCCTAAACTCTCGAAATTACACCACACGTTTTCTCCTTGACGCCCTTCACGGACTTACCCGACATTTAACCTTCATGCCCTCGATGTACTTCTTCTCTGGGTTCTTGAGGATGATGTCAGAGAGGTGCGTCCGAGGTACCAGACCTTTAATGTGGTCTGAGAGATGCACCACCATCCCGTGGCTCAGCAGGACTGACACCGTCCCCTAGGACAAAGAGACAGCAAAACTAAATACACTGCATTCAGACTCACCAGTTAAATATAATTTAACCTTTATTTAACCAGGAAAAAAGTCCTATTGAGATTAAAACCTCTTTTTCAAAAGGAGTCCAGGCCAAGAGGCAGCAGAAGTTACAATTATACAAGTTATACAATAAGAATAATTAAAAACAGTTACAGTTTAAAGAGGTTGCTTCAAGTGCCCCATGTAGAAGGAGCAACATAAACAAAAGCCCTTTTAAGTGAGATTCAACACTTCTCTGTGAGATTAAGCTACAAATGTAGATGAAGTAAGGCCTTGTAAATAAAAATGTACCAATTCCCCAACCTTCTGATAGACAAAGATGGCCGTCCCACTCTGCAATACAGTTCACAGTGATGGGTGAAGGATTTACAGTTTGTAATAAATCTTGAGAAGCATGATAAACAGCATCAATCTTATGAAGACATTGGGCCTCATGCAACATGTTTGTATTCTTTTCGTAACTTTCTCTTACTTTCTCTCCTACCGTGGACTCCTATGAGTGCGCCATGTCAGATTCAACAAACATTTTCAACTTCAGATAACTGGGTAAATGATCATCATAAACATGATGAACCTGTCCATAAGTGAGCGCGCGTTCATGAGAATTGCAAAGCTGCATAATTACCGCCCCGATAATTCCATATAAGGACACAACTTCCCACGCTTGTCAGGTGTTCATTCAGAAAAATTGAATTGAAGACAGAGGAGAGAAACTTTACAAATTCGGAGATGGAGGTTCTGCTGACAGAGATCTGAACAGCAGAGGTGAAGGAGGTAAAAGCTGAGCAGTGGAGAATAAATCACAAGCGCTGTAAATGCCGTGTCTGTTGGTTTCACTGTAACAGAAGTAAAAATAAAACTTATTTGATCCGAAAATGGTATAGACTAACAAAAGCAACACAGTCCTTGAAAACTAGCCTACTGATGGAGGCCAAAAGGTGCAATATATGATGGAAACTCATATTAAACATTTCTTCAACCAAAACAGCGCAGGTACTCTTGCAGCATTCTGCAAAATCTCCTTTTAATACATACACACGCACACGTACAGTACTGTGTGTCCCAGCTGGATAAAAAAAGCCGACGTGTTGCTGGACCATGTCTGTCATCCTTTTATCAGCCACTCCATCTCTCTCAAACAAAGCACATTAAAATGTGAAACGCTACTTTGATAAAATCAGACCCAAACATTCCACATTTTATAACGAAACCGAGGCGTCATGACCTGACTGCATGTCTGACCATTAGGAGAGTTGAAGCGACTGTTGCTGAAACGCCTTTCTGAACTTTCCATAATTTTCCATTTGAGATGTTCAATTTTAAAGCAGCTTGATCTCACTTGGAGCTCACTGACCGCACTTTCTATTGATGAAATGACAACAAATGAAACCATCGCTCCCCTCACTGACATGCCGGCTGCAAGTAAAATGTCCGATAGTTGCTCAGTTTGTGCATGAAAATGTAATTTATAATTGCAGAGTGATAGCCTACATAAGTAGTTGAATTTATTGGATTTTAAAATACACAATAGCTTCAAAGTAACGATTAATACAGTCCTTTATTGAAAAACCAGGTTTGGATAACAGCAGACTGATTGTGCAATACTCCTACTTCAAGTCTGGAGCAGTCGTGAAATTTGTTCGTGCCTGACAGAAGATTAGAAATACAAGAAAATTGCTGAATGTGGCATTTTCTCCTAAATCACTCGTATGAACCATTTAAGAACAAATTTGTTCATACGAATGCTTCTTGCATGAGGCCCATTGAGCTGAAAAGTGCATATACACCAGGTCGCCATAATGTAAGACAGATAAGAATGTTGTAGTGACTAGCTGCTTTTTTGCCTCAAAAGAAAAAAACAAAATTTATTTAGAAAGAAAAAGGCCAGTTTGAGTTGGAATTTGAACTCAGCTGAAAAAGCAGGGTATTTGGGGCTTGTGGTTCTCTCACCAGCCTGGGGTTTTCTCACAAGGCACGGTGGGAGGGTTAAGAGTGATATGGGTGTGTGAGAGCAAGGGTTTGAGTGAATCTGGTTGTGTGTGAGATGGGTGGCTGGTGAGGTGGTAGTAGTGGGTTGAGGCATGTGGGCGTGTGTGCACACTCATATACTGTCTGGATAAGTCTGTCTAGAGGTGGTATTCATTGAAAAGTTGTGGCCAAAAAACCCTACAGTACCCCTGACGTGGAAACTAGGCAAAGTGACTCAATATGCATGAAGACATAGGAACTTAGTTTACTTTTCCATGAAGACCACTTCTAGCCAGGCAGTAGATGAGTGTACCTGGATCCCACTGGTTTCTACCAGCTCTAAGCTGATGGCACTGCTGGACAGCTTCTGATTTGGAAAGGAAAGAAGCTTGCTATATTCTTCATCTGCTGCATCGTTTCCTCAGCAGACCCCTGCATCTATGATCCTCAGCATTTGTTCTTCTATGTGCTTTGTACCCGGGTTTGTTATTTGTAGATTATTATGCTCTTATTTTAGTAATCACACCCACTTTAGATCAAATTGCGATGCATGTGGCCCCTGAACTAAAATGAGTGCGACACTTCTGCTCCAATTCAAAACTATCAAAGTCAGCCACCAGCTGTTACTATAACAAGCACTTCTAAAAGCTAAATTCAAGTCATATAAAGAGAGTGTACATGAAGAGAAGAAAATACTCCATACCCACCTCTACAACCTGACCAGGCTTGATATCGTGGTATCTGAAAAAAGGTTTCCGAATAATACTCCTGAAATAAAAAGCAAGAGAAGGATGTCAATCCAAGAAAGCAGATTAGTCAAGTCATTGTGGGTAAGACGCATTAAAAGGGCTGATACATACTTTCGTAAACTGACAAAAAATATTTGATCCATGGGGCTGAAGTCCAGGATCCTGCAGGTGTGCTCAGGCATTGCAAACACTCTGTTCTCATTGGCTGGCTCATTCGACTCCTTTAAGTGGTTCCTCTGTAGGGGACAGACAATGCTTTCTAACCCAGGCTGTGGCAGCAGGATATTTACATCCATCAGATGAAGCGCTGGTTAAACTCACATGTGCAAAGGCCAGCGATTGGTCTGGAAGTTTCAGCAGGGCTCCCGACATGTGGTGCATAGCCGTCATCTTGCACTCTTTCACAACCTCGCCAATCCGGTCCCCGCTAGCATGAGTCAGGTCGATTACATCCCCAAGCTGAACAAGGTAGCTGCGCAGGCTTAGTCCCACCAGACGGGTAGATGGCTCCATGTACAGCACCCGAGCTGGAACCTGGAGAAATGAATGCAAGAGCAGGTAAGAAGTTTTCTTTTTTTCTCCACTGTTGCCAAGTATTAACTGAAAGGAAATCATTCACATTTGTGTAAAACCTCCTGCCATTTCTTTTGTGAGTTGCAGTTGTATAAATTTAAACTGAATGTGCATATGACATAAAAAACTTTAAAAGGATCTAAGGGGATTTCAAGCAACATAACATAATGACATGAAACATCATGATGGACACATCAGGTTAGTTTTACCACAAGTCCTTGAGTGTAGCTGGACGCCTCCTCAGGCTCCATGTGCAGAAAATCCACCTGGCCAGTAAAGGAGGACAGGAAGTCCAGAAGCAGACCATGCTTGGTGACCTGCAATCCAAACATGTGGACATCATCAGCTGAAGCAAACTTAGCAACACATAAAATTTCACCGAACATGTAAGGATGATGGAATATCACCAGAGAGGATCGTTTTAAGACCCAGTAAGGGACCGATATCATTATCTCAGGAGGACTGAGAGAAGTTCTACCTTCTTCTTCACATTATCACAGAAAAGCAAAAAAAAGGCATTTACCTTTTTGATGGTTGCTTTGACCAGAAGACCAGGCAGGAGATTGCTGAGGTTCCAGCCTTGCTTGGCTTCAGCAAAGGCCTGAGTAGTGGTGGAAGGGTTTGCAGAAAGGTAAACCACTCGTCCGTCGTTTTTCACCTCCTCTATTAGAGATGTCACCTGCTGGCCCACTTTCAGCTCTGAACACAAGGAGAACACACAAATGCTTTAGTTGGAAATAACTTCATGATGCAAGGAAACAAAACCCTGCTTTATAAGATACAAAAAAAAAAAGTAAAATATATATATATCTTTTAAAGCACACCTTCCAGTTTAGTTTGTTTGGCTGTCAAGGCTTCCTCAGGCAGGAAAGCTTTGGTTCCACCAACACCAATGTCAACAATGCAGCCATGATCTTCTACACTCTCCACACACCCACTCAAAACCTTAATGCAGATAAAAAGAAAAAAAAAGAAGACATGATTTTAATGATGATATCTTGAAAATAGACACAAAAGGATTCTATAACTAAAGTTGCTCATCTTGGCTCACCATTCCAGCTTTCAGGGAGTTTGAGGAGAGACTCTTGTTGACTAATTTTGGATTGACTGACAGCTGGATGCTAAGCGATCCTCCCTTGGTTATATCCATCTTGGCAACCACGCATCTGAGCACCATACCAGGGTAGAAAAGATGCGGCAGAGAACAGATCTCCTGGGAGGAAAAAGCACAGACATACATCAAAAAATATCCTTGAATGCATGAAAGAAATGTGGCCCAAAATGCAGTGATAGCTCCGTATGCTTACCTCTGCGTCACCTGAAGCCAGCTGCTCGCTGAGCAGTTTGCTGTACGAGTCAGAGATGTTTTTGATGCTGAGGAACCCTTGCAGACCACAGGGCAGGCTCACGGTCACTTCAAAGTCTGACACATCTTTCACGCAGCCCAGGAAAAGCATCCCTTCTTTAACATTCTTGGGGAAAGAAAAGAGCACAAAAGAATCCCAGTAAATATAAATTCACCAAGAAAATTAACAGAATGCGTTTAAAAACTGGTTAATACATAATATTTTAGATTGTGGCAAACACCTTACTTTGACATGTAGGATTTCCACACATTTAGCTGCTTCATTGAGTGTCAGGCCACCTTCTCTTTTAGCACCCGTCTTCTGTATCTTGGGTTTTTTATTGTTATCTTTGGCACCCCCCTTTCTTTTTCTTAGTTTCTGTTTGTTCATTTGGCTGCAAAAGGAAAACTAATGTTAAACGATAGATGCATTTTTACCCAAACCCATACAGTTTTACTATGTATTAATGGGATTTAGTGATGGTGCAATAATCTTCTCTGTCGACCATTGCATGAAGTCATTTCAATACGATTGAAGAAGGGAAAATAACTGTTGAAATCTACCTGAAACAGATTGTCCACTTCTGTTCGGTCCACCACTGTTTTAGTCTCAGTGGTTTTCTTTGTTCCTCCTCGAGGAAAGTCCTCCTCCATCGATGCCATGTTTGATGCTGCTTCAGACGTCAAAGATTTCTAGTCGAAATCAATTAAACACGGGTTAAACGGGTTATATCCAACACGTTATCTATAGCTAGATAGATACCACGAGGAGTTATTTCAGTGTCACTGATGCAGACACCTAAATATGTAAATATATACTCCATGAAAAATATCAACTTCTAAAAAAAATTAAAGGCGAAAGTTCACAACCGAGTCCACTGAAAATACACGCATTCTGGTATTTGGGCTACCGCCTGGACAGGATGAAGTAAGCAGGCTCCCCAACAAATAAAACGCCTGTTTGAAAACCTTCTAACCCCATTTACATTTACGTGTAAAATCAGTAAAATAATTATTTATACTTTTTTGCATTTAATCTCACACTGTATATATAAAATACTCACATGTTGCTCAGTAACACGCCATCATCCTAACCCGGAAGAAAAACTCATTTGGGCGTTTCGTTATTTGTCCAATTAGAGAGCAGAATTTGTGATTGGCACTACTTTGGCCATTCAGAGGCCTAATTTGACTGTAAGTTTGAGTGACATTTGAAATGACCAATAGTAGAGCAGTTAAAGATCAGCATCAACGGGTGGGACTTCCTACTACTTTTAGCATAGCGGCCTCTGCTGAAGGACACCCGTCTCATTTACTTGCTACAGGGGTCGTGTGTCAAAGGTAAGCGTTAAACTGGTTAATATAAAGTAGTCAGTTGTTTTCAGTTTAGGAAAATGAATTAGCAACCAATTAATCTTTAAATCGCTACTTTTACGACGCAGTGTTTTGCCAATGACACAAAAATCGGCTTAGCTCAAATTTAGCTAGCGGGCTAACAAAGCTAACGTTAATTTGCTATAGTGTGCTAGCTGCCTAGCAGGTACTGTTAAAAGACACTTATGAATGACATGACTGTTATTAGTGCAGTCGTAGACCAGATCAATATGCAAGGAAAGTAGTGTTGCACTGGACTGTCTGGATAAAGTTAATTCCGGGCCTCTGTAATGTTTGAGTCAGGTATTTGTCACATTAAACACTATTAAGATCAAGATCTCTGTTATGTAATTACCTTAGTAAGTACTTCAGATTTCAATTCAAAGTGCAACAGCTGAATAAACCATAACGATGAACGTGCTTAGCTCTATGTTTTGTTTTTAACTATAGTACAAATATGTGCATTTAGGTCCTCTGATCCAAAGGTCAAATTAATTCAAACGTCTCTTCCTTTTAATTTGTAGATTATTTATTGGTATATTGACTCGTGATTTGCTCTAACAAATAGAAATAAATAGTCTAAAACGAAAGCCAGGTTTTGCTAGAAATTTCAATGTGAATTACGTTTAATATTAATATGTATTTGCCAAAATAACCTAAATGTAAATTTGACAATTTTTTAAAATACCCCCCCCCCCCCCCCCCCCCAGTAGACTGCAACAAGTTGTATTATGAGAGCAAAAAAAAAAAAAAAAAAAATCACATTAGAAAAGGAGTTCTTTTCCCCCCTGAAAACGTACTGAATTAGCCTTATTTATATTTGACTTGCAAATGATAACTGAGATCAAAACACATTACAGTAGCAACATGTAATGTAGTGACCTTAAAAATATATATGTGTGATTCGAGGACACAGTGGCATTTATATATATTTCTGGAGCCCTTGCTGCCCAGCAGCTTCCTGGGGCAGAGTAACCACATTTCACATCTTTTTTCATGTGAGAAATCCAAGAAGACATTATTGGAGAAAGAGAAAAATAGATGGAGACATCGGAAGAGATAAGCCAAGAGTCAACGTCAGTTTTCTACTGACCCCACAGAACTCAGAGAAGATGCAAGATGGATGCTGAATTAGCCTTCATCAAGGGGTCACATCAGTTTAGAAAATCTGCCAAAGTTCAGTAGTACTAACAGAATAGCAGTCAAAGTAAATAAGGAGTTATTGCAAGTAAGAGTGACGCAAAACATCAGATAATAAAACTTTAAGATCTCTAGTTGTAATGTCGGGCTGCAGTTACAGAGGAGTTTGCTGTCCGTTATCATGACAGCTGCAAAATACCTGAAATAATTTCTGACTAAGTTGTGTGTAAACATAAGGTGGAAGATTTGAACTTTACCTTAAATGAGATGTCATCTATTTTGGATATTTAAACAGCAATGTACCATCTGTGATAACACCTGTGTTATCACAGATGGCTTGGTGTTCTGGAAGATCACATAGCTTGGTGGTTAAGAAGATCAATTACCTTTCAATCCTACACACTGAACCTATTTTGAGGCTGTATTTTTTAGCTGCATGTTGAATTGCAGATGATTTCAATACAAATACTTCGGTGTCTACAGGTTGCTGTAAGAGTAGTTTGGGCTAAATGGGACATTGTAATGGAAGCATAACCAGTCAGTTGGGCAGAAAACATTACAGGATCCATGTTATTGGCTGCATTTGAAACAAATTTTTTATTTATTTATTTATTTTTTTGCCTATGTCATCATTCATTTATATTGTGCTTTTGGCAGGACCATTAATTTATCCATCATGGGAGGACACGATGCAGGAACTCAGCACCAGTTCACTGGAATTGCCAAGTACTTCAATTCGTACACAATCACAGGGAGGAGGAATGTGAGTTTTACACAACTATGCCGATATGTTGCCTAAAACTGTAGCTGTGTGATATTCTCACACCCATTTTCTTTTCTTTTCAGTGTGTTTTGGCCACATACGCTAGCATTGCAGCCATCATCCTTTTCTTCAAATTGAAGCCCAAGAAACAGGCAGCCATCGCAGAAAAGTAGTAATGCAAGTACAGACCTATCAGAATGTTCCAATTTCATGTTACAAGCCATTGCTCCATTGGGCTAACTTCCCACCTCTGTTTCCGGACAGGTGTCCATTTGAGGGTCAATTCTAAAAGCTTGGAGCGGAGACAGCAGCTGGACATGCTTGTGTTAAAATATGACTGTTTGCTTTTCCCATGTTAACAATAAAGAAAATATATGTCCAAAATGTAGAAAACACTGTTTATTTACAATGTGCACCAGTATAAAAAAATTACTTTGCAGAAATGTTTGAAGCTGAAGTCATGGCGGTGACTTATTTTAGAAACAGAACTCAGTCTGCAGAGCCAGTGTATTCTGACAGATGGTCTTAGTCTGTAAGATATCAGTTGGATATGAACCACTGGAGTTGGATTGCACCATGTAAAGCTTCCCATGTTCATTTTCTCATATTTCAGTATTGCCTTATGGGTTGTAGGCTCCTGCAGCCAAAAGCAGATTCCTCCGTGTAAAGTGAAGGTGAATGACGGGTGTAGACTTGGTCATGTAAGTGCCTAACAAAAGCTCCTGGGAGTTATCTTGTAGATGGATGTGTCCTGTAGCTGCTGTGAAGTCATCAGTCTCTAAATCGTCAAATGCTTTCATTGCATCCCAGAGGCGAACCGTGTTGTCCATAGAACCTAAAACAATGAAAATCAGGTAATACTGGCTGTTGTTGCTTCAATTCAATGACTGCAGTTAATCCAAAGTGTGAAAGTAAAGGATAAACACCCACCGGAGGCAAGAATCTCCCCGTCCCTGCTGAACCTGAGGGAATAAATGGTATCGGTGTGGCCCTTGAGCTCCCCAATCATCAGTCCATGGCCAATGTCCCACAGAAGAACTCGGCCGTCAGTGGCTCCCGAGGCTAAAAACTTCCCATTGGGAGAGAAGGCCAGCGCATGGATAGGACCCTGGAGGATACAGTAGAAAGAGTTTATTCTGGTCTCAGCAGAATTCGCTTTGGTGAATATTGTAGAGTTTGGGTGTGAATTTTAAGTTTTTAACTCAAAGCCAATTCTCTCTGGCAAAAACTGATAACATTCTCCAGAATTTCATGATTTTCTTGTCTCCAAACTGAATGGTTCCCAAACTTTAGGAAGAGGCATCATCACCATCAGCAAAAACACTGAAATTATATTTAATAACATGGTTGGTTGTCATTTATATGGATTAGAAGTTAAGCGATACTTAACAGGAAATGTGAATATTACTAAACTAGAAACTTCAGTGTATCTTTTGCAGAATAAACACAGTTCTATGTTGTTTTCTCGAAAAAAATTAGCTGTATTGTAGCTTTTAAACAAACCAGCAGATGCTGATTTTCCAGAAAGAGCCAAAGACTTTCCATAATGCTGAGACGGATAAAAGAAAAGCAACACTGTTATGTTTTACTGTACATTTGACTAAAAATGGACCATACATTCCCAAATGGACATCATGATTTATTAAAGATGTATTGACTAAAGTCACCAGGATCGTGTTTGCTGACATCACAGGTTTGTTTTTCTTATTTCATCTCATTAACTTGATGCAGATTTTCTTTGAGGCCACACAAGTCGCCCCCTGCTGATCTGTACAGAGAATGCAGGTTGATTTTTTTGTTGTTGTTAAATGTGTGTTTTCTTTAGATTTATGGCCCCTGTACAGAAGATAGCTTTAACAATTTAGCTGCTCAGGTGACTGAACAATGACTGAGTGGCTGAGTCTATTTAATCTAAGTTTTCTTTGGCTAAGCTTCCCAGACCAGAGGCTGCACAAGCTCCCAGGTACTTGCTGTGGTGGTAATTACGCTGACCAATTAAAAAATAAAATCAACTCAAACATTGCCATGCTTTATCTGATTTAAAATTCACAATAAAAGGAAAACCCTTAGAAAACACTGCTCACAAACAAATAGGGTTTCACAAGGAAAGATTACACTTTTATTTATACAAGTTGGAGGACAGATGACGGAGAAATGTTTTGGTGAACTGACCTTATGACCAGTGAAGATGCGAACACAGTTTCCAGTAAGTACATCCCAGAGGCGGATGGTGCGGTCTGACGATCCAGTCACCACGTAATTGGAGTTGGGGTGGAAACAAGTACAGGTGACATCGGCCAGGTGACCAGCAAATATCCGCAGCGGCTGGTAGTGATCTGTTGCCCAAAGACTGTTGGGGAGAAAAAATAAAACTGAAGACTTGTGGAAAAATCTGTAATATTTACACTAAAATAGTCTACCTGCCAATTAAAATCTCACACTTCATGAATGTGTAATTAAGTTTATTACCGAGCTACCCGATCGTGACCTCCAGAAACAAAATAGTATCCATAAGGGGAAAATTGTGTGTCCCACACTGGGTAGTTGTGCCCCTTGTAGGCAACCAGACACGTGAATGTTTGGAGACTCCACAACCGGACTGTACCATCCTCAGCACTTGACAACATGTAGTTTCTGGGGGAAAATAAATAAATAAAATGACAGCAGTTATTGAAGAAACTCTTTCACTCCTCTTTTCTTTTTCTATGCCATGATATTTAGTCTTTTCAAGTGCAAAGCTCAACTTCAAATCTACCTGTCTGGGCTGAAGCTGATGCCATACACGGGGCCACTGTGTCCGTACAGTATCTTTAACTCGCTGGCCGTCTTCTCATCCATGATCCTCTCTAGCACATCATCCGACTCTTTGTCGATCAGATTCAAGTCTTGAAAAAAAAGGAAAAAAATCAAGTTAAGTCTTTCATTAACAAT